>JAOYFF010000094.1:19245280-19255494 GCA_025773925.1 Cryptomyrus ogoouensis
TATGTCCTGTGTGCTTTGTGTGATTTGACACCCAAGGGCGCTTTGTTAGAGGGGGGGACGGGCTGCGGTCCCCCGGGTTTCGTTGGTTCCCACCCCCCCCCCCCCCCCCCCCACCCCGGCTTTCTCCCCCCCGTTTACTGCCACTCCATCACTTTGGGGCCTGACGGGTGTGCCGATAACAATCCGGATTAGGAAGCGGAGCGAAGCAGAACTGTTGCCATCTGGGCGGTAATCCCTGCCTGCCTGCCTGCCGCTCCACGGCGCCTGCCGGGCCGCGGGTCGTGGGGGAGCCACGAAGGCCGCCGCTCCACTGCCCGTCGGACCCGTGGAGAGGAGCCTCCGTGCCGCACGTAAGCACAGAAAATGCCACATGGCGCATGGATACAGTGCAGATCATCTCCATCCTCCATCCTCTGTGCAAATTTACAGACACCAGTATTCCCAGGAAAAGCAACTGCAAAATTCTGAAGGAATTTTGAAGGATACTTTTAACACGTCTTCAAATTAAACAAGTTAATTAAGTTAATTAAAACCCTACGATTGTGCAAGACTGTGACTGCACCCATAAAAAAGTAGGGTTTTACTGAAGCAATTAAATACACAACAATAGAGTGAGTTCCACATTTAACCTCACCACAGATACGCTACTTTCTTTAGTTTTTGAATGGCATTTTTTTTCTTTTTCTGGCAGTTCACAATCCCTGCTGTAATAATGGGTTGCGTTCGATAACTGCCCGCGGCGGATTTTTCCGGCACCTTTCCCACTAGGCTGCAGGGATGAGGAGCTGGCTTTGTGCGGCGGTATTTCCAAGTGAAATATGTCTCTCATAGCTTTCCTGGCATGGGGGCTTAGCCCACGGTACCAGATCACATGTTCCTTTACGTCCCTGTTTCTGCATCACAAGTCACAATCTCAGATGCATTTAAAGTGCCGACGGGAGACTGAGTCAACTGTGAATTCATCTTGACAATGTTATTGTTTTAATTAAGCAATTAATATCACTTGACAATTTTGGTAGACACATCAGTTATTTAAATTATGGTGAGATCTTTACTTAAGAAAACAGCTTGCTATCTGTAATAATATCAGTTTTTATGCGAGCGGCGGTGGCGTGTATCCTATTCCCTCTGAAAAATGCAGACACAGCAACAAGATAGTTCTCCATTTCCACTCCATTTTTTAAATGTAGCACTTTCTTATTACCCATCTCTTATATGGGTTTTTATTTTTTCTTCCGAGTTTCTTTGTTGTGGAAGTATCATTATGCAAACTCCTGTTTTCTGCACGTGCTGAGAGTTCGTGGAGAGCGTCGGAGTTGTCACTCACTGACAGAGCCCCTGGATCTGCAAGTCTAATGAGCGGGATGTTTGACTCCCACTGACAAGAGTTATATGGACCCAGAATAGATGAGCGCTGCACCTCAAACCTGTACTGCCCAGCGTTGGCCAGAAATCCGATCAGGCCGGACTGTCCTGCAGACTAACAAGAGGTAGCCGGCAGCGGCAGTGATGGAGTGTATGCCAAAGGGGGCCATGGCCTCTGTTATTGATGCGTTATTTCATTTCACAGCCTGCATTGCTCTCTGTAGTTTTTCACACTATAGTTTTTATCCATTTGCATATTAGAGTTGGCGTTTATTTATGTGAACACCAGTAGGGCAATAGCATATCCAAGATTATAACCAAAGAGATCAGGTCAAGAGTAAATTCATCACAACTGGAATTTTAATAGTTCTTTATATTTTACAGTGATCATTTTTATGATGTTTTTTTTCCAGCTTCGCCAAAATAAGGTTTAAAAAAATTAAGATAGGATTACATGAAATATTTAGAATTTGAATTTTGTCTTCTTGGCGTTTTATGCCAGATGAAATTACAAATAAATGGGCAAAAATATTCTACCCCAGCTGCACCCAAATATCAAAAAAGGCCATATTAATTCGCAGAACGCATCATTTGACATTTTCTCAGGTGTGACCACAGATATATAAAGACTGTTACTGAAAAGGCTTGGACGATTTCTTTTATGTACATGTTCTCCCTGAGGTGGGTTGCCACTAGCTAACGCCCATGGAACCGCTCACTGCATTGATTTGCAGGTGGTCCCTGCCTGATTCACAAGGATGCACTCAGTTTGGGTAGCCTGGTGCGTCACGCATCTGGTCTGGAATCGCTGTGAGTCGCAGTGAAACATAAACGTCTGTTCGCATGACAGCGTGCTAAAATAATGAGCTTCGGAAGTAGATGCTGTGATTGTGCCGTTTCAATGGAATGTAAACAAAAAAATAAAAAACTCGCAGCCTACTGGTCAGTGCAAGATTGTGCTCCACAACAATACGGGTTTGTACAATAGTTGTTTCTGCTCTTGCAAAAAGTATTTCCATTAAACTCATTTCCAGGCAGTATGTGCCTTCCAAACCGTTAAATTGCACACTGCCTTATAACCGGATGATAGGCCTCGCCAAAAAAACCATACAATTTTTCATTCCTTCTTCATTTAGAATTGCATTTATTTTGCTTTAGTTATTGTCCAGCCTAATTCATATCAATTACCATTTGATATTTCCATAAGAAATTCATGCTAAATATGAAGAGTTTACTTCCTGGGATTTGTTAATGGAACCTTTTCTTTGTTTGACCACTGTGAAGCTCACTGGCTGTGTTCTGGAAAGGAGCTCCAGGACGGACAGCTAGATGGTTGGGAGAAAAACGTGATCTTTCAGCTCCAGCTGCAGTGCACTCTTTCAGTATTCATGCTCCATCCCCCACAGTGTACAGTGGGTAATATGAAACATGTACTGCACTGTAACAACATGCTGCTGCTGCTGCAGAACTGATCAGTGACTCCAGCATAAAGCAGCCCGTCGCTTCATTCCATGGGATGAAATGCCGACTGCCGCGCTTATTTAATTATTGGCCATCCTGATTAAGTCAGATTATAACACTGTACCATAAGCAGTGCAGTTTTAGTTAGCACTGCACTTTGGGCCTTAGGGCTGCAGAATTGAAATTTCATTAATGCATTTTTGGGTATCATGTCATAAGACTGAAAAATAGGCGCGTGTACTATACTGTATGTGTATGTATATGTATATGTATATACACACACACGCACATACATACATACATACATTATATATATACATACATACACAGACACACACACACATGCACATCCATTGGGTAAGAACCTGTAACTGTCCTTTTTGGTTAGAACACAGCTGATGATCATATAAGTCATGAAATATCTGTGTTAACACTGTTGCTGATGCCCTTAATCATACAATAAAATACCCATTCAGCTGTTTCTTTGTCAGTCTGAAATACAGCCATTCTTCTTTGAAATTTGATGAGTAATATAATAAAACTCTATTTCATTGTGGCCCGGCATTGGGGGGCCGTACCTACGCTGCCGCCCAGCATGCAATATGTTGTCATTACTTTGGTGTATTACGGTTGAATTGACTCTTAACATGAGGTAGTATTTGACCTTTTTACTCACAGAAGCAGAAAATGGCAGGCAGCTACGGCCAGGCTTCACGAAAAGCCCTCAAGTATCAAACAGCCGGACTGCGGAATGTAACACGTTTCTGTATGACCCGGCGTCGTTCTACGCGGTGCCCCCAGCTGTTTAAACTGATGAGGTGGGGCAGCTGGGAGCGGGGGGGGGGGGCTGCACAGCAGCATGGAACCTTTCGCGGACAGCTAGCTGTGGGAAGGTATGCTAGCTGTTTGGGAAAGGTGGCTCAGGCATATTTTTTCTTCTCAGTTAAAATATTGGAAGAAGTGGACACAAGGGGGTTCATTGGAGCGTCATACGTGGAGTAAACCTGTGGCACAAGAGGGAGAGGGCTGGGGGCGGGCCTCTATCCGCCACTTGTGCCACATGCACATTCTAATTGGGTGCAATAAATCGTTGACGGGGGACAGGGTAGGTCAGAGCAGGGAGACAAGATTACTAAAGCATTACGGTCAATCAGAGAAAGACCTTGAATTGGAAGATTTTAATTAGAGTTGGTTTCTTGTTATTGAGGACGTATGGGGGGGGGGGGGGGGGCTCAGGAAAGGCTTGACTTTTTTTCTATTTTAATGGCTTGTTGAAATTTCAGAAATGGAATTCTGGACATTTAATGGGTTTTCAATAGATTGACTGAGCTGGTATTATTGCTGTTATTTTCTGTATAATTAAATCCCGCCTGTTCATGATAATAGACTGGAGGGCAAATATGAGCTGGACAAATGTATGGTCAAGCTTTATTCTGTCCCTGTTAATTGACGTGTGATACTCGGCTAAGAATAGCTGTCATAAAACGAGGCAATGGAGGTTGTAAAATACCGTTACACTTTGTGTTAGCCTGAGTGAGTTATCTAATTCAAATCTTATTATTGACTGGCAATTTAAGATAATTATAGATGTTTTAATGTTCTCTATTCAATGTTCCATCGTCAATTCAAACAAGTTAATTTACCCTTGCTGAGGAGAAGAATAGAAACTAGCAAAGAGACTAATGCGGTGATAAGAATTAATTGTGGATATTACAGATTGCCAGCACACGCTTAAGAATAGTGACAGGTTGACATTGATATCACATGATTATTTTGCTCCTACTGTATCTGCAGAAGCATATTTTTTTTCGAACTCATGATACTACACATAACAGATGAGATACCAAGCCTAGTGACCAGCGGCTGGTGAATTGGCTGATATTTTGTAGATGTTAATTATGGTCTTGTGCATTTTGGACACTCATTCTTTGTTAGCATACGCTTTCATTTCTCAACGTTTTATACTGCTAGAGCTGCTGTACGGGATAACCACCTTACAAAATGTAGCCTGGTGGATTAGAACCAGCTGTCCTTTGATCATGACTCCTCGGTCGCTAGGCAGGTTCCCCAGCTAGTGCGCCATCTGCTGTCTGTTGGAGGCAACTGGCCTGTTTAGGTGAGGCTCCCATCCCTCTAGGTTCTGAGTCACTCGCTTCTCCTACTTCGCCTGCACTCTTTTATTCCACTTCAGCGGCCATATGTTGAGTGACGTTTTATACCTCAGCAGGGAGGGGAAATACTTAAAGCGATTAGGCCCCATCTCCAAGCCGCTGCCGAATTCTGATTTACTTTCACAGGGGAGGGGGGAGGATCGACATGAAGGATCCAATGCCGGTTGGTAGAGTCCATCGTCTTCTTGCAGGATGTGTTCTTCAGCCCGTGCGTGAAGGGCAGGGCCTGCCGTTCCACATGCTCGTGGTCTCCCCAGCATTCTCCCCAGTTCAGGGTACGATTTTATGGATTATGAGAACAGAGGTTTCGGTCCTCGCGCTCCCAGGGTTCTCGCTATGGCTTTTCATCTTTTGTCATATTACAATGCAATTCCATTTAAACCGAGGAGATGCAGGCGTTTCTCTGGTTCGTCGGCCTCAACCGAACGAGAGTCAAACCCATCTAGTTGTTTTATGTCTATTTATAACCTTACTCATGACTCTCGGACACCCGCCTCGCTGTCTCCCTCAGATAACCAAAGTTTGGTTTAGAAATGTGTCCCCTCGCTAAGTACAGAAGTAGGAATGACAGCGTAACGGAATTTCAAAGGGGTTTTCTCGCTAAACGCAAGGTGCGCCACGAGAGATGACTTCATGACGCGTGTCCGGCTAATGGGACTGCCCGGGGACGTCCCTGTTATCCAAGGGAAAGCTCCTCCCTGCTAACCAGTCGCCGTCTCGTCTCCACAAAACCAGCGCCTACATGTTATCACTTTTATCTCCGTGCGGAATGAAAAGCCTTCGTAAGAGATGCATGATTGTATCAGGAGGACAAGGACTTAATTAAATTTGAATGGTAGATTATTCATATTCAAAAGGACGTGGTCTTATCTCCTCTTTCCAAAATGATGGAAGTCTGAGAACAACGAATTCTCTGTCACCAACCCGGTAATTCTCCTTTCTTTTCTTCTCCTTCATTCCTCTTGGGGTGAAAATTAGGTCAGCTCTCGAACTGTTTTTGTTAAGTGCTGCTGTTGAGTTTAGTTTTATTTTATTTTTTGCACCAATGCCGACTGAAATAGCTAAATTAAGCTATAACTGTTTACTTCAGTGTCCAATTCCCAAGAGGAGTGAATTATAGCAGGGTTTCTGGTTTTCTTGTGTTAATTTACCATTGCTGGAGTTTGCGTTTGATTTGCGTCTTTAATGTCCTGTTGGACTGAAAGGCCTCAGGCAGTTTACTGCACCGATAGCACATCATTTTCATAACAGGTATTTACCAAGGAGTTGAAAATAATTTTTTCTTTGACTTTTGATATTTTGAGATGCTTTTCTTTAGTACTGAAGTTTAAAGAGTAATAATAACAAACAGGACGACCTATATCATCATATATTGGTCTGTAAAAAGATCTGAGAACATTTCCATTCCTGTGGATCTTCTCCAGGTAACCGATTCCTTATGCTTGGATCTTCAGGTACAACAGAAATATGCATGTGATCTCTATTTAGTAACATTTATAAACCTTGATGTGTGAAATGAGTGAATTCGTATCATCCAGTTTGTCAATTCTGCAAAATGTTTCTAGGCACATACAAAAATGCAACAGTGGATAGTTCAGGTCCAGAAAGTAAAAATCCAAACCAGGATTTTATTTCAATCGACCAGCTGAGCATAAAGACTCACAGTCGCAGAGTACTCATCTGGTCAGTTTAAACAAAATCTTGGTCTGGATATTTACTTTCTGGACCTGAACTATCCACCTCTGCAAAAATGTACATACTTTTCAGAAGAACCAAATTTACCCAAAATCAGTTCGACTTCAACAAAACATAGGATCTACTGCATCACATAAAAAATAAAATTAAGAATTATTTTGGCATTCATAATTTGAATAATGATTACGAATGAGTGTTATGAAATAAGGACATCAACCTTAAGAACATGGCTTTCAATAGATAAATTGAATGTGGGCTTTAATTAATCATGGTTCAAGCAAAAAATGTTAAGGTTATAATGGTTTAAACCGTTTTTAATGTGGTAATCAGTCATTTTATCATCAAGCTAAAGTATTTGCCTAATTCTCTGATAACACAAGCATAACAATAACAAAATTTCATAGATATTACACTTTATTTCCACAACAAGAAGCACTACATTTGTTCACATATTAACTTTTTTTAAATAACAATGACCTGTTTGTTTTTCGTTGATGAAACTGAAACATTGCTGCTGTAATTTTTTTTATAATTGTATGTAATTATTTTTTCACTGGATAATCAGTTTTGCATTAAATTAATCCAATTTAGAAAAATGAATTTGCACCTTTACCATGTCTTCAGTAGTTCCTACGCAGATTGCACGTTTGTTGCTGAAAAAGTCGCTGTACCTTCACCACATCTTGCATGCACCAATTAAACTCCCTGGCTTAATCTCCAGAGCTGCTGGACTTTGTCCTTCAAAGGACTTGTCCTGCCTTGGTGCCTTAACACACGCAGTCTTTGAGGGAAAACCTTTTAATTACCAGTTTGTTTAGTGTCCTTTATTTATTTATTTAGTCTGTTTTGCAAATCATCAAAGGCTCCATGGTAAATAGTAACTGTATTTCATTTTCTGTTTTTTTTCTACTGTTTAGAGGCCTCACATGCACAAGAAGATAATGACTAGATGTGACAATAGCTAGATATTTTTCTTAAGCGCATAAGTGGATCGACATGTGACGACTAAGGTTATGCGTTCATTTTTACCTTTCATGTGTTTTAGTGCCATAGTTTAAATGCTAACAAATTCCCGTGTTACTTTTTACCTGTGCTAAAGGTATGAAAAGTAAAGATCTTATGAAATGTATGATCAATTTATGCTTTTAAAAACTTAGGCAGGGATACATTTCAAAGGGCAAACAAGCTGTTGCAAAAAAAGAACTGTTGCATGCAAAGCAATGATTTGTTTTTCAGACCACAATAAGCAGCAGGAAAATACATATCAAAAACATTCTAGTTCATAATAGGTTAGCATTAGCATAAGTTTAGGAGGCTTTGCTGAACTCTATACTCTTCCACTCCATTTAGTTCTCTGTCCCATCTCTGCTGCCAAATGTTGCAAGTAGCGTCTTCCGATGTGTAATGATGTAAATTACGCATTCCACATGGCAGTGAAACAGCTTACCTTTCAGTTTAGAAACAATGTGAGTACAGTCAAGGGGAAGGAATTCAGAACTCATACAAAGCAGCAGTGCAAACAGTATGTCTTGTAAATTGTTGTATTTAATCATACTAATCAATTAGTTTACCAATGCCAAGGGAAACTAGGGGCAAATGGGAAGTTAATGTTCAGGAGAAAAGTGTAGGTCTATAAAATGGGCTGGGGGCTTGCTGTGCTGAAGACAAATTACTATAATTTATGCATTAAGTACTATATTTGAATGAGTGAGAGTCGTTCCCCATCGAGAGTGAAATAATGTTGCCTAAATGTTCCCACATAATATATTGGAGTCTACCAAAATGTTCTCAAGACGCCAAAAAGGTTGGAACCCCTTTATGGGTTCCTCCGAATGACCAGCCACTCCAAAAAGGAGCTTTGGTTCACTGTGTTATTACAGGAAATGAAGGATGGGTTATTGGACATTTCCTTGTTATCAGGAAAGTCACAAACACCCTTGTGGACCAAGCGGTCTTACTGCACGGTTTGCTTCCTTGCCATTTCTGCCGCTGTTCATTAGTTTAGACCCATCGCTGAATCAATGTCAAGCCGCAATGCCTGGTTTGACTTTCAGTCGGCGGATTTATTGTTAAATTGCGCGTACGTTAAACAAAGCATGCTGTGCAGGATTAGAACATATATCTGTGTATTAATAGGGATTAATAGACTGCTTCATTGTGGCAAATAGAGTTGAGACAAGAATAAAGTGGTTTGCTGAATAAGAGGCTTTGATGTGCAGCTTCCGGTTCACTATATAAACAATTTATCCGCATATGTGATTATACACTACGCTCTCATTGTTATTCATTAGCCACACTCATTTTGCACAGAGATTTTACATCTTTGGAACAATCCCAGTACAACTGTGCTTGTGGAGATGCTGTGCAATTACAATGGCCATTAACACGGGTAAAATAAATCAACCACTCTATGTGCCACGTATTTAAAGATGGAGTTGGACGAGTTTCCTCCTAGACCCGTAATACATGCACATGTCGGGTTAAGGTCCACCCTCTGCTGTCACATCAAGTGTGTTCAGTGCGTCCTATGCCAGCTGTAACAGACGTGATGGGGACAAGAGGCCGAGGTCAGTGGTGGCACAGGTCAGGGTATAAAGGAGGCTGCCCTTCGCGCCGTCTCCGCGCTCACCCTGTCAGGTTGGCGGGCCGACGCCTCCCAGGACGACCATCGGGGATGGCTGGCTGGACCAATCCCGCCGGGCTGCCCCGCACACCAGCGGTAATCAGGTGTCAGAAGCACATCTGCGGCAGAGGTGGTGCCTGGCCAGCGGCTGCTTTAACACCCCCCGGTGGCTCAGGGAGCTGAAGCGTGCTTCTGCAGCCCTAGGCCATCGGTCTAATTGGTGGCCGCTGTCAATAGAGCCGTGGGCTACTGATGCTTGCATGAACGCCTGGGCTTTGGGAGTCAGGCTGGCCTCTCTGCCGCGCCAGTCACACTGCCTCTCACTTCGGGTCGCATGGGGCATGTTTTTTTTAATCACTTGTATACAGATTATAAAAACTATATGGGGGTGATTTAAGGTCTCTGCCTCATCCTGGCCACAGATGGCGAGCATAAGGGACAGTTTGAATGTGTCGTCCATCTTTGTCTGCAGACCCAATTAGGAGGCGGCACCTGCCTGTGTCAGCGTTAGCAGTATGGTGATTGTAGGGTCTGGTCATAAAAGCCATTCCCCGGATTCCAGGCGGACCCACCTGTAGCATCTTAGCGTTGTCCCTCGCCAGGTGCGGCTCCTAGTCCGGCAGGTGTTTTTTTTTCCGTAAGTGATCGGAACGTGTCGCAGGTCACAGACAACTTGTTGGCTGCTTACCCAATTTTCACGGACGAGGCCTCCGGGCACGGCTCGCCTGTGCTCCACGTAACCAGGAACGAGGGATGTTGACAAAGAGAGAAATACGGGGGCGGCTGGGGGGGGGGGGGGGGGGGGGGGGCGAAGGGGTCAGTAGAAAGGGAGGGGGACGGCCCCCCCCCCCCCGCCTGTTGCCGCCCCCCTCCAAGGGCATTTCATTTATCAAACGGGG
>JAOYFF010000094.1:19255594-19272584 GCA_025773925.1 Cryptomyrus ogoouensis
GGCCGGGGGAGGCCAAGGGGGGGGGGGGGGGGGGAAAAGAGGGGGGAGGGGGGGGGGGGGGGGGGGGGGGGGGGGGGGGGTGAGTGGCGAAGGGCTCAGTAGAAAGCGAGAGCGACGGCCCCCCCACCGCTGTCTGTTGCTGACACCTCTCAAGAGCATTTCATTCATCAAACGTGAGGGGGGCTTGAGCCTGCGTAAATCACGGCGGATGCAGGACGTGCTGTAAGGAGTTGGATTGTGGAAGTTAGGGTTTTAAATTCCCCTAGATGATCCATGATAAACACAGAGAGACTTCTGACGGTCCCTTGTTACCGCGGCGTGCCGCCAAAGCTGTCACTGGTCCCCCCTGTTAAAGTACACACCTTGCTTTTCATCTCGTCAGCGGTCTAACCACTAATGTCCTCAATTATCCCTGTTATATGCCGCGAGAAGGAGAGACCCAAAAAAAAAAAAAACACGCAAGCTATTTAAAAGTCTTAATTCGGCAGCTTGTAATGCAGTAATGAGTGCTGATAGGGATAGAGCAGGCCTTCACACCCATTCAATGACAAATGGCTGGGCTTTACTCCGAATGCTAAGTGGGCGTCAAGAGGTGCTGGATCATGTTGTCAAACGGAATGCATGTTCCCCACGATGATTCACAGAGGCGGTTGCCTCTGGGGGAGGATGCCTGTAAGATTTACCATCCAAAAATAGTCTTGATGTTTCCAATGGGGCCAGGTGGGGAGGTGTTCCTGGTGGGGGGGGGGGGGGGGCGGTGTATTTCGTCACAAGTGCTCTACTTTTTGTGAATAATCAGGAAGCCTCCATAAAGCAAAATTTGGTTTTATTTTTAAATTATGAGGAAACAGTCAGAGGTTTCAGAGTGTTAGCAAGTCCTCACTCCAATTTAAAAATCATTTTAGAAATCAGTACGGTCTCCCCAAATTCCCTCCTGTGCTCTGTTGCAGCCACACAGCGCAGATTCTGTTTCTGCACATTAGAACAGAAAGTTTGCAGAGATGGTAGATTCATGGTAGATTAAACACAAAAGTGATCGGTTTTCTTCGTTTTCTTCTGACATGCTGTTTCTCGGGTGCCGCGGTAGCTCATTCGCCCCAGGGTGGCGGGTTCGATTCCAAGCCCCGGCTCTGTGTGTACAATTTGCACGTACTCCCTGTTTTCATGTAGGTTTCACCCAAGCATGACATTTTTTTATGGATGCGACCGGAATCTCCGAACAAGCACTTGGTGTGTTTGTGTTGCCCATCCAAGGTGTCCTGTCATAGGTTGGAGGTTTATCATGAAGCTGCACTGAATCAGCAGTTATGGGTAACATGACTGGATGCTTCTTCCTTCTCTCAGATGTTCTGTTGGCTTTGAGTCTTTAGCTCTCATTAAGCTGTGGAAAGAATCTGAAGTTCCTATTTAATGTGTATATTAATAGGTATGGAAGTACAAAAATGAGAAAGACACCCACAATTCGGATTCATTCCTCCATTTCACATCACGTCTTCAGGAAAATGAGCATATATTCTATGATGCTGACATACAAGGGCATCGGGTTGGGTATGGATGATAGAGACATGTCCTCACAAATACTGTGGGATGCAGTGTGTGATTAGGGGGGCGGAGGGATTTGGCCTTTACCAGTGATGAAATACCTGTGCATTAGGGGGAAAAAACATTTCTTTAAGCATGTATAAGTAACACTGCTCAGCACAAATACAGGCATGTTTTTGCATATATTATAATTTCAGATATGAAACACAGAAAAGGGTGCATTAAAGTGTACAGTCTTATATTAGATAAAATATTGTTTTATTGATGATACGTGCATAAATTAATCGGTGTTACTTTTTACCTAATTTGCACAGTATTTTTAAAACTATTTTATTTTGAATTTTTGGATAGCTGCAAGTGCTGTGTGTTCATTAAATACTGCATGCTTTGTTTGGGGAGGGAAGTTGACCGGTTTTGTAATAGCAGCAATTATGAGCTGAGATGCAAGCTTCGTTTATACATCCTGCTGGCTCTTTGAGACCCGCACTGTCAGTATTACGAGTTTAGCCTGAATATTAGCATTTCCTTTATTTTATCAGCAGTTCTCGCACCGTTCCGTGTTTCTCCTCCTGTATTTATATCTTCAAATATCAACTGGTGACCTGAGCACTGTATCCATCAGAGGGAACTTGAGAGACAGGGCTGTATCACCCCTAGTTATGATTTCTCTGTCTGTGCTCCTCCAGTTTCGTATTTACTCTTATACTTTAGAAAAAAGGAGTATGTGGGAGTGTATAAAATAGTGCTTTTCCCATTTTATTTGGTCAGTTCCTTTGGTGGCTGTGAGCTCACATTTTCATTGCCCAAGGACCATAGAGAGCTGGCTCTTTGAATCAAAATCCAGTTTTTGAATCAAACTGCAGGTTTTGTTTTTATGCCATACATTCTTTGAGGTCTTTCTGAGATTTGGCTATGCGATTGTGCTTCTTTAGATTTGATTTGATCTTTACTTTAGTTCAGTTTTTTTTCTGTGGGATTTTCTATGGTATTATTCCTGGATGTATAACATTGCTTGATAACTTTAGATAGTCTTAGACTGGGATCTTCCTAACTTAACTTCACAAAAGGAAGATCGGAGATCCTTTGAGAATTGTTGATTTCAGCAGGCAGCATCACTTAAGTGTTCCTTAGGGCTAGCGCCAAAGTATCGAAAGCTTTAGATCTGAAGACAGATCTAATGAACGAACACAGGATGGGGGAGAGTGATCTTATAGAGCTAAAGGAAAGACAGTGAGGGGAAAGTGTAAAGAGAGAGAGGGGGGAAGAGAGAAAAAAAGGATATGTGCACAGAGGACGATGAGTAGCGGTCAAACCTGCCTTCATGCTTACACAATCCCCCTCAGCTCCGGCGTGCCGACAGCTCCAGCAAGGATGCACGTCTCTGCATTAAGTGTCTTCTGCATATACAAAGTGCTTCCCTCCAACACTGTGATGTTTAATTCATTTTCGGGGAGCCAGAGGACACTCATAACAACAACGAAATATTGGGGGGGTGAATGGGGGGTGAATTAAAAAAAAAATCTTAAGATTTTATTTCCCCTTAGTATATATGAAAAGAATGAAGGGGAAGGAAAGACAACAGGAATCTGGAGAGATGGGCTGACTTAATGAGGAGAACGGACAAGGAGAAAAACAAATAAATAATTCAGCAGAGAGTCAAAGAGGCACCGACAATTCTATAATGAAAAAGGTCGTCATCCCCTGTTTGCCTCTCAGCTCGGGGAGGATAGAGGGTAGAATGCAGCAGCCATGCTTTCCATGGTCTCTGCTAATCAGAGCTTGATTAAACACCCTTTCACAGAGGCTGGGATTAGGGAACCTCCCTTTGGATTTGGCAAAATTGGTTGGGAGGGAAGGGAGGCGAGGAGCTCGATGCAGCTGGGCGGAAGGGGGAACTTTTGATGTGTCACTCAGGTGCCCGGCATTGTTTGATTCCCGCTGTCTCCCCGGGCTGTGATTGGTGGGCGCGGCCGAGGATGGGCGCTAGGGGATTCTGGGGGGGGGGGGGAGGTTCACACAGGACCTTCCCGGGGCTGTAGATCATCTGGGAAGCGGGTGATGAGAAAACTCCTCAGAACGTGTCGACCAAGCAGAACGCTGCCCCTGCCAGCGCACGTCTCGGTGACAATGACCTCCAAGAAACGGATCATGGCTGCAAGGAAATAAGGAAGGGTGGGGACAACGCCTGCTTCCCCGAGAGGGTCTCGCTGCCTGCCAGGGAAACAGCTTAGAGGGAGCCTGCGACAGCAGGAGTTTAGCTTCCAGAGGCACCTGTTGCATACATATAAACGCATGAATCTTTTATACGAATGGGCTCATTGATAACTCTTTCGCTGCTTTATCCTATAAATTAAGCATTCAGGCCACCTGAGACAAATAAGCTCTATCCACACATCTACAATAAAGTGAAATTTATAAGTGCCATCGGTGTTAAGAAGCACATTTATAAGCCTGTATCTGTTGGAATATTATTCCATATCACTATACAAAGCAGCCCTGTTTTTACCCTGCTCCTTTCACCCCTCGGCTATTGTAATCCTTCTTAATTAGTCACTGCCTAGTGGAGATTAATGAATAGCTCATCCTTGCCACCTTACCCAAAATAATTTAGCAAGGAATTGATAATTTTATTTTGTTTTTCCTGATGAATTTTCCTTCAGAAGAAAAACATAGCTAGATACCTATTTGAGCTTTTTTTTGAGAGACAGATAATAAAGTATGTAAACATGAAGCAAGCATATGGCAATAAAACGGTTCAATTCAAAACCAAACAAGATAGCCAGCTCTATAGCTATATCTATAAAACACATCCTCCAACACATGAGATTACATGCTTTGTCGATTGACCTAAGAACACAATGACTTACCTATTATACCTTTAACAAAATAAACACATCCCACAAAATGACAACACCTCTGAAAGTGACGTTTCTTGTCATCTCATGTAGCAGGATATATTTTTCTGAATACATGCCTTTAAGAGAGATGGATGGTTACAGCAATTCTTCAACCACTTCCTGTGAGTGCGTACATACAGCACAGTAAATAAAGTAGAAGTAAAGACTATAATCACTTATTTGGTGTCCATCTGGCTTTACACACTGAATTGTGTGCTACATTTGTAATCTGCAGCATACAATAGATCTGGACTATGTGTGCTCTGTATCAGCCTTATTGTACTTAATGCCTGGAAACTGCTGGGTTAAGAATGCAAACGATTATGAAAATGGATGGTTTATGGATAAATGTGTTTAATTCACAAACGTGAAAGAAAATGAACAGCAGTTTGTACGTACACCTTGATTTGTACATACCATGCGCGAGTTGAAATGTGTTACCTGTAAAATTCAAGCGGGATACCTTCGCTAATAAATGATCCAACATCCATCTTTCACATGCTATGCAGTTATTATGCCAAAGGTTAACATATTTCAATACTTAGTTTTATATCTGAAGATTTTTTCAAATTTCCTTATGGCAACTTTTAGTTAGGAGTTCTGAGAGTGAGTGTGCTGACTTGGAGCTTAGCGTCACTAAGCCACATAACCTTTGCTTAAACCTCAAACAGAAGCTTAAAGAAATGCAAAATGCGGCTGTTGTGAATTTGAGACCTTAATATACAAGTGATTAATACACAATCAGTGCCGTAATAATTTGCAATTAATCTAAATAATAAAACAAATTTTTAGCAGTTATTTAGCTATAAATTTGTGTCAATAAAGACAACATTCTACTTGAGTTCATTTAGCCTTTTGTCTTGTTTTTTTATACCCATTATGAATAATCAGGTATTTACTACTTTTGAAAGAATCATTAAGTATATATAATGCCTATTTATAACTCATCATAAGAGGTTATGTATTTGTTTGTTGAATTTAAGGGATTACACATTAGAGGGAATAAATGCATAATGTTCTGAATTTATATGAAATCAACATTTGCCACCAGCACTGCCACACACCAACACACTACTTGTAAAATACAGCTTTCGGTCTCCTATGTGACCGTGCCACTCCTCTTCTGATGTTCCTTCATCCCGTATGTTTTATCCATCCATCCATCCATCTTTGCATTTACTTATCCAGGTTTGCTGCCGGCCGGAGCCTGTCCCAGGTAACACAAGGCAGACATACAGTATGTGCTGCATGCTGATTATGGTTTGTATAAGACTGCAGTCAGGGAAGACAGGTCATCTACAGCCCCCAAATGCTCTGTCATGAAACATATACATTAATGCATATGCCTTCTTGAACCAAGAAGATCTATTCTGTCGTTAGAATCCCACCATTTTGTCATATGTATTCATGGTCATAATAAGTTTTTTAAGTATATATATTATGCAAAAGAAGTACATGCAAATGCAGACAATATTGTATTTTCAAATAAAAGAGACAGAGGTTGTGACTCTAAAGACTTCCAGGTAGTGATAGTCAGGTGTCCAGCATCCTGCTGATCCAGAAGCACGGTTCTGGTTAGCCATTGCTTATGTGCTACCAAGTGACCTCACAAGCTGTATCACTTTTCCAGTGGTGATGGTCTGATGGTGGATGGGGTCGAGATTGTCAATCTTCCTCCTTGACCATGTGCTCCTCTCAGCCCAGAGTAGCGACAGGGCCTTCTGCCAAAGGCTCAGCCTTAAACATCTAGGAGGCAAGCGAGGAGAAAAAGACAGTCTGCCATCTTAACAGACGCACCTGTCAAAAGGAGACTGGAGGCAGAGGAGGAAACGTCAAAGTCAAAGAGCAAGCTGTTCGAAAAATAATAAAAAAAAAAAAACCCAGCAAGCATCCAAAGCTAGAGATGGAGAAGGGGAATAAGGGGTGGCAAAGAGGGGCAACGAATCTGAGCGTTCAGATGATGAGCTCTCCTGGCTGGTGTTCCAGCACAGAACCCCCAGGAAGCAGTAGATGGGAGAGCGTTGAGTGCAGTGTCTAGACTGCCAAGGATGGGCTCATGAGATATGCTCTACCGGCAACCACACCACCGTGAATCACACACACGGCCTGGCCACTCACAATGTTATAATTAAACACTCTAATTCAATGTTAATGCTTGAATTGTTTCGAGTTGCCACTTCTTTTGTCCAACAGAAGCATTTTAAAGCACCTTCACAGCAGCGGACCTGGTTGTTACAAATGACATTATGAATTCATACTCTCGTTTTATAATGGATTATGTAAACATTAAGCGTGTTTGTATTTATCTGGCATCTTGATGTTTTGTGTGTGGGTGGCTTGATTACTATAACATTGAACACACAAGAGAGATATGAGTGGAAATTGTGCCTCCCGTACCTTACTATATCGGTGCTGGTGCTCATAGATGTAACGCGAGTAGGTCCTTAATATATTGCGCAGTCCAGTTAACCAAGCACCAGTTTCTTAAAGCCCCGTGGTCCAAGTATTTGTACTGTACGTTTGAAGCCTTTGCAATTTTACCCCTCGCTTAGTGTCACGTTTCCTTTCAGCTGATGAGTCAGGAGCATTTTATGCGGTTCAAAGGAAATCACATTCCTCAGAGAAGCGGCCGCATTCCCCAAAGCGAAAAACCCTCCGAAAACATGCAGGATGAAAATGGAGTTCATCCTTAATGACCCAACAAGACTTGAGGATTGTTTTCCGTGAAATCCATTTTCCGTTATATTAAAAAGGACGAGAAGTCTATGAAAATGACTGTGCTTGTGATAACTCTGCATGTACACTTGTGCACGTCTGGTTTTTTTTACACCGTTTTTACGTTTACATTTTTCATATATGGTCACATATAGTGTGAAAATCATGGACTACTCTTTAGAGCAGCAGACGTAATGTGTGTATTAGGAGATTCTTACAAAGAGATGGTGCTGTTCCTGAGACACCTAACAGATGGCGGGGATGTAATGTAAGGAGAAAATCCTGTCTTGCCTTCTTACAGACAGAAACCCCCACTGCATGATTGTCTCTGGACAGCGAAAGCGCAAGCCGCTGTTCAAAAGTCACTCCTCCTGCGTTTGCAGCAGCCTGTGCTAACAGAAACTTATTAAGCGGCCCAGACATCTTAAAATAATAAATAAATATATAAATAACCACCGGGCTATTAAAATGACATTCTCTTAACAATTTATGAAATCCATAGAAAACACAGCCTTTTTAAACCGTACCTCAGTAGCCTTAATTAGCTGTTTTAGGAGCCATGTCTGAATTGCACTTAATAGCAACGCTAAAAAAAAATGCATTTCATTTGCTGTCAAAGTTTGGCACCCTCTCTGCACTATAAGGCCATTAGAACCGCGAGCGCAGTTTCCATGAAAACGTGCGCCAAGAAAACGCATCGAGGTGAGACAGAGCTACTTATTAACTCTATCTACTGTATAGGAGCTAAATACATTATTATATAAATAATAAAGGGGGTTAAAGCCTGCATGGAGCTCTGTGCATGCAGATCAGGCTACCCCAAAGAGACACTCATTTGCAGCCACTTTCAACATTAGCTGAAGGCTTCCATATATTATTCATGGAAAACACACACTTGTACAGTCAAATACACTTATGTCCTTATCAACAATGTTAATTTCTCAGTTGGCTCTGAATTATTCTTAATTATTAAAGACAAATCTACAGAGTAGACGTTTACATATTAATTCCTTTTCGTTTAATGTTTAGATGGCAGAGTTCTCTTGTTTTTTACAGAGCGCCGTTGTCGTTAATCTCTAGGTAGAAAGCGGTTGTGGTGTTGGCGGTCGAAATATATGTAAAAGTAATTGCAGTACCCCGGTGACTGGAACTATACCCTGAAAACAATTGAAGCGACTTAAGATCTTTTTTTTTTGTAAAAATAGTTCCGCTAGAACACAAGGAGAGATTTCCGGGAGACTATATTGAATATAGGGGCAGTAAAACCTCATATGGTGCTTATAGTTTCATTACACTCGGTAAGAGTCTCTTCCATTATGCTGTAATTCCACTGATGCTCCTGAGATACCTGAAATGACAGAATCTCCTGCCCGTGTAATGGTGACCGCGTAATGAAACGAGCGCCCGGGCAATCCTGCAGAGCGCGACGCGGGGAAATGGCTGCGCGCGCTTATTCCGACACGTGTGTGCGCGCGGGTATAAGCTAGCCATGCTTCGGTGCGGAGAGGTGAGTGTCAGGGTTTGACATTGCTCCTGGGCTCTTTATTCTGCTTGTTATAGTGTTAAACTATTTCATTTATTCACCGTGAATGTTGCTGAGAGCTCATTTTTTATATCAGTGAAAAAATTCAGCCAGCACAGGAGGGGCATAATGAAATTGCATAAATGTACTCTCGCCTCGGAATCTAATTCATTTCTCTTGTTTATTATTGAGAGACAGCCATTATAAAATGTATAACTTTGGCGGTGTTAGAATTGAATGGGCTGGTTTGGGGCCCTTTAAACTGATGATTGCCCCCTGATTCAATTTAGAACCGGTTAGAACGCAAATATTGTAGCATAATTGAGGAAGATTGGTATGGCCTGCACTGCTAATTTGCCAGGATGAGCATTCGGGTCAGCGGCCACGCTTTGCGGGCTTGGTTCCGGAACACTTCACGTTCCAGTTCGAGGGGAGCGCTCAGAATCGGAGACCCGGGTTGAGGTGACCAGGAAGCGGAGCCACAGTATGCTCAGAGGGCTCGAATCGTTAGCGCGCATCTTGTATGTGCAGCATCACTGTGACAAATTCACTCTAACCAAAACTGCTCCCAGACAACAGTGAGAAAGGGAGAGAGAGAGAGAGTGCTGAGTACACTGGTTCCGGAATGTAAAAGATGTTCAAAACATGAGCGCAGCAGGTCAGCCTGAATGAAGGTGCTTACAAAGCAGATAAATATTAATAGACCCAGTAAAAACTCATGTGCCTAGATAGAGGAAAAATAAATGCAGAATAACAAAGTGACCACTTACGATTATTTGGAGGAGGGGAGTCATTCTGTGTTTGCTTTCTCATGAGCGGAGGGCAGTATGTTTGGTGGAAGTGATTTTGATGGCCAACTCGAACCAATGGGATACATGTGGTGGGGTGAAAGATGTCTTGGGGGGAACATCGGAGCTGGGCGATCGATGCAGGATTTGGAGAGTGGAGGAGAAGCGGTGAAGAGGCCGAACTTGGTGGTGGAAAAAGTGGTGACGCTTGCTGAACAGGTGATGCTGTTAGACTGTGATAGGAATCACGTCCCTTTGGCTCCTTCCACCAAACACACAACCGGCCTCACCTACATGCCGCTGGGCAGGGTAATGACGGGTAAAGACGACCAGGCGTTATCGCCTCAGTATGTGCTGCGGGGGGTGAGATCGATAGGGATCTACAGTGGCTTATCTGTGGCACTGTGTGTCAATACCATCACTTTCCCCCTTAGCCTCCTGATAAACAATAGCTTCTTACTCTACATTATAATTAACTGCTTTTTTTTTTATTGTTCTGGCCGCTGTCGCCGGATTTTGTGTCAGCGATAGCGCCTTGTCGGCGTGCTGTATCCATGGTCTCCGAGTCTGACAGTGTGCTCTTGTGTAGTCTGCCTGTAAGCCCCGAAAAGCACCGCACAAAAAGTAATAGTGCAATTTCACATTCAGCAGGAGTGATGTGCCCAACACTTTGCATGCAGATTGCTTTGTGATACCGTCCTTTTGTTAAATCTGTCTGGGAAAAAAATGGCGTTAAACTGTCCTCTTTTGCCTCTGTCTATTAACATATACATGACTGCAGTGTCTTTGGTTCAAAAATATTCCTGCTTGATCTTTCGTTGCAGTTGACAGCATAATGGTCTCCATGGATACACGTGGTATAGATAGCTCCACATAATATCCCTAAAATGTATTATTCCAGTGCTGCCTGTTTATTTTGGGGGTATTGCCACACATGTGCAAAGTGTAGAATGAAACATCCATAAATAGGTGAATACCAATAAGAAAATAGTTACTGCAGCAAGAAATATAAAACAGTCATACAAACACATCTGGTATTTTAACTTCTGGTGTGGAAATGACTGGTATGAAACCTTGGCAGGCTGGAAAGCTATTTCGTAATACAGTCATGTTATGTGAGAACATATTTCACAAATCTTTTGAGCTGGAAAATCAAGTAGCTATGAACTTTCATTGTTCATTGACATCCTTCCCTCTCAGAGCTGTGTGGTATGACTTCAAATGTATATCTCAGTCCAGAGCTGTTCTGGATAAGATCGCCTACTCCGGAAGTTGAGTAATATACAAAATTCGCAAGCAAAAATGCGAAGTGCTGCTTTTTTTTTCCCCCATTGCGTCACCTCAGGTGAGGTTGCCATGGAAACCACACCTTTCCAGGGTAACGCGCTCCTGAGTGCTTAAAGCACAGAAAAGACAGTTAAGTTTTAAAGACAATTTATTGTTGGTATGTGTTGACGGATGCTGTGGGCATGATAGCGGCGGAATGATGGATAAGCATTTCCTCCAGACTAAAGCATGCTGGAGACTCTTTGATGCAGCGGTTCCAAGTGACCATTAAAACATTGGTCTTAGATTCATTATTTCCACCCCTCTCACCCGCAAACTGTTATTTCAACACGTGTTGCTGTGCACCCTGCGGTTTGGACAAATCCGTCGAAAGGGACAATCAAGGTTTCTATAGTTTATTCTGTTGTATGGATCGGCTGGCTGTACACAGTGTGGATCGACACCTTTCTTTATTTCCTGCACTCTTCAAGCCAGGTGCACATGTATAAATCACTGGCCTGGGCTAAAGGCTAGTAGAGGTGTTAGCCTTCTATGGCAAAGTACCATATTTTTACCTGAGTATCATAAGTTCACCAACTGAAACTTTATTTTTTCCATTGCATCAGCATTTTTTCCCCTGTAATCCCAACTATGTTTGTGCAGAGCCCTTAAAATGATATTTGACGTCTTGTATCTTCTCTGCGGAGATTATAAACATTAAAAAAAAAAATCCTGCTCATATTTTCCTGTATTATAGAGAGCACTATGTATTCTCAGAGCAGGTGTTTGCCAAGGGAAAATATTGATCAGTTGCCGTCCACTCTGGATGCAAGAGACAGTGCTGGAAAAGGCGCCTTTTGGGCGTAAAGGGACTGTGGCAGTCAGCGCGGAGCTGCCCTCTGCGCTGTGGGGGGCGCATATAATGTGCCTGCCCCAGCTAGCCTGCGCTTAGCATTCCAGGCAGCTGTTTGTCATTGCGAGTTATGCTGCTATAATTGCGCCGAGCCACCAGGCTGCTTCCCGAGACGGTAGCCCTGTCAAGGTGCATCCTTGGCCGGCTGCGCCCTGCCTCACGATTGATCAGCGAGGGGGGGGCTTCAGGTCGCCGCCGAGCTGGGGCACCACCCCCACCCTGCCACCATCCCTCAACCTCCGCCTCCTCCTCCATCAGAATATTTACACTTCAGCTCTCCAAGAGGGTCGGTGGATAATTGGATAAAGATGGAGTCTGGGAGGGTCAGCCAAGATAACGAGAAGACAGTGCCAGAGCGAGAAGTCCAACCTCACAATTACCTCACCCGTTTGGGGCCAGCTTCTGCCACAGTGGAGCTGCAAAAAATAATGAGGCATGTGTGCCAATTCTCCGTCTCCAAATAGGAGATAAAAATGAAACATGTGTATGTACAGATTGCAAACAAAGAGCCGTAACATTGTAATTCTAAAAACACCAGTAGGTGTGTCCCACCGGCCTCGGGGTTTGGACTCCTTTTCTGAGCGATGACTCCCACGTCCTCATGAGGTCGTCAGTTTAGAGGAGGATGGGATGGAATGACGTTACTGTAGCGCCATCTAAAATTTGCTGCACATATCGCGTCTGTTCTCCAAAACAATGTGCTCAAATGTTTCACTTAACACGTTATGCTGTTTAGCTACAACAACAGCAAGCGTCTTCATTTCAGGTACCACCATGGCTGCTATGTAAGTGGCGTGTGGCTCAGAAATAGCTTTCCCCTCAGAAGCTCTCCCTTGGGTATTCTGTTAAAAGCTAATTCCCTATCAATGTGCTAGCTGTTTATTTATGAGTAATGCTACTTGCAGTGAGATCACCGACATATTGAAAACAAAATTTATTTACTTACAGTAGCTGATATTCCCGTGGGGAACTAGAGCCGCTTTCCGACATCTCTTACACATAAGTTAGTAGTGGAATGTTTATGAGGGTTTTTGTATCGGAAAGTATTAGAGTTAGTCACTACAGTCTGGAAACTATAAAAATTTCATTCAGGCAGTTAAACGGTAATAGTGGATATGGACGGTCAGATGCGTGAGGTCAAATCATTATGTATATAATCACCACAGAAGTAGTACCTTAGGTATTACAGCAACATATAGTGGTGATTACAAATAATATGCCTTGTGGATCCTCCTTTGTACATTATGCTCCTTATTAGTAACATATAATAATACATTTAATTGAAAGTCTACTCGCCCAATGTTAGTGTAAGGTGTGGGATGAAATTCAAAATTAAAAACTTTTTAAGCGGAAGCGTCCCCAGGTGTGAGGTGCATGAGAAGAGATTACAATTTCAAATGGGGGAGCCTGGAGACCGGCCCAGCTCTCTTATTTTCTCAGTTAATGGAATTTCATGTTGGATGGGAAATCTTTTGTTTATTTAAGACATTCACCTGAAGGAGGAAACCTCTGAGAGTTATCTGAAGCTTAGGTGACAAAAAAAAAAAAACGTTAGGCGAGACAAAAATGTATTATTCATCCATGTGATTTACACGCCGCTCTCTGTTCTGTCTGCCGGCTCCCTTTCCTCTCCATCCTCACTATCTCTATTTTCCCGATGTACAAAACATCTCCGCCGACTTTTGTGTCAGAGAATAGGAATGCCCCCCTCCCCCCCATGCAACTTTCTTCCCCACGTTTACAGGAGTAGCCCCACCCCCTCACCCCTCACTGTGATTTGTCATCCAAAGGCTTCAAGGGAAGGATGGGGGGGTGGAGGGCGTGAGAGCGAAAAACAAAGGAAATCAAACCGGCCTCCCACCTGAAGAACATTGACGCGGTGGTTCCTAGCCTCTCCTGCCCGACTCGCCTGATCGTTTTCCCCGCATCGGAGCCGTTTAAATATTGTTTTCATCTATGGGAAGTATTCCAGCCTGTTGCCAATTAGAGCCATTGATCAGACAGGCCTGGCTGCAGGTAATGTTCCGTATTTGTGCACCGCCAAGCTCTTGCTGTACTGAAAGGAAAAACAGAAAAATCGATATGTGGCTTTTATGTGCAATAAAACCCGATCGTAAAAAAAAAAACACCTGACCAAATAAATAAATGAATACAGTAAATGAGGTGTGTTAAAAGGATAATGTTTGCGTGTTTAAGTTATTGAACGGGCGATACACGGATAACAAAAAGTCCTCCGTGTATAATGGTATGGCGCTGGCACTTTCCGGAAGATTCCGTCTCCGGTGGATAATAGTGGAGCGTAGGATGAGCGGGAGCCCGGTACTCCCTCGTGAAAGCCGACTCTGTAGGAGCTAATATCAGAGCG
This sequence comes from Cryptomyrus ogoouensis, assembly GCA_025773925.1. Taxonomy (NCBI): domain Eukaryota; kingdom Metazoa; phylum Chordata; class Actinopteri; order Osteoglossiformes; family Mormyridae; genus Cryptomyrus; species Cryptomyrus ogoouensis. The sequence goes on from JAOYFF010000094.1 coordinate 19,269,603, forward strand.
GGTCTCCGTAGCACCGCTGTGCTGAGCGGAGGGTGGGGTCTGGACCCGGAGAGGCCCACAGTGGGAGGGTTCTCACTGCCACCAGAGAATGAAGGCAACTCAATCAAGGGCCCAGCTCACAGGCCTGTACCGCCCGCCCCCCCATTTTCCACTAGGTGAGAAGTCTCGCAGTCGGGGTGAGGGCAAAACACCAAACAACGTTAGGAAGCCCAGGCAGCAGGGGACCTCTGGCGGGGGGGAGTCTGGGCTGAGATCCATGAATAGCTTCAGCCTCTGAGACCGTCTCCCGCATGCGTGAGGCTGCTGTTTTGGTCGTTTTCTCCATGTGACTTCATTGGATTTTTCCATTGGTTCATAAGCGGGAATGTTTTTTATTTTTTAGTTTTTTCTTTGACTTCTTGGCAGAGCACGATGGCTGTTCCCGATTTGCTTCAGTGACAGCTGTCTAGCGTGTGCCGGTGCGTGAGGGTAAAGCAAGGCCCCGTAGGCTGGTGAAATTGGAGCGGCAAGGCTGGTCAGGGCCGCCGAGGTCCACGCGGACGCGGACGCGGATAGTGCTCGGACTCGGCTTGGAGGTCTGCTCGGGGCACGCCATTGCCAAGAGTGACAGTCACTCCGCTTGCATCCCGGGGCTTGTGTCCTTTGGAGGCCGTGTTCTTGTGAAGCTCCTGTCACTCGCGCATCGAGGATGAGATTAATAAGTGACACACTCCCCACAGCTAAAAATATTCCGCCTGTGCCGTGGAGCGACCAAGCAGAACCGCCTGACAGGCCGCCCTGGCCCCTGGCTACATCATACCCTGTCCCTGGTAAACAAAGTAGAGAGATGTCCCATCTACCCTAACATGACCTTTACAGAGGTTTCCCCGCTCTCCGTTGCTGTCTACCGGCTTGTCTTGCTATCTGCGTGCCCCCGGTGAGCTGTCAGATGCTTCGCCGTGCCTGCTGTGTCCCTCCGTCAGCCGCATGTCACTCACAGCTTAGCCTCCACCCACACAGACGCCCCTCCATCACATACAGAGCAGAATTAAAAAAAAAAAACAGATGTGCACCCATAATGGATGTCCATCAGAACTCCTTCAGTAGGCATCATTTTCGCGTCTCGCCGAAGATGCTCTCTAAATGATTTGTCGCAAACGATGGCTTGCCCCCATCTTGTAATACAAAGACCGTTAGCCGCTTACATTTTTACCGTGAATACTCTAGCATTTCCTGCTTCCCGGTGATCATTTCGTTGTCCCACAGGCCTGGATGGCTGTGCTGCCCTCTCGGTGCTTACAGTACATCTCCATAGCAGCCGCATCCTCCGGGGGGGTGGGGGGGTGCGAAGTGGTGGTCATGAGTGGAGCAAATAAACTCCCCTCACCCACGCACCCACACACACACACACACACACACACACACGTTCCTTGCGCTCACTGTGAATAGCCCATGGCTGTTTTGGAAGTTGAGTTGAACAGGGGCTCCAGACTTTACCCTCTGTGTCAGATCAGGGAAAGTTAGCAGTACATCGTCCGGAATTGATTATATCCAGTGAGGAAAGCTTAGCATCCTTTCTGAGCCTGTATTCAGAGATTCAGAGCAGGGATTTGAATCAGAGGTGGAACAATTTTATTTATTTTTTGTTTCGTTTTTTTTGTTCCTCTATCAAATGTGTTCCTCTGGTAGCTGTTGGATGCAGAAAGGCATTTTTACGGGCATGGGAATTGCCATCCTCTGATCCAGACCTCACGGTGTGTCTGCCCAAGCAGCGAGATCCGTTCTGTTTCATCCAATGGCGAGCTACTGAAAACACCCTGAGGGCGGCATGTGCGGTGTGGATGTGCGGATTCCTCTGCGTATCAAGCCCCCCCCCTTAATTTCAGAAAACATTTTTAAACTGTGTATTTGCAAGAATTAAAAATGGAGGGGGGGGAGGGAGTGTAAAAAGGCAGCATCTAAGGAGATAGTGAAACAAACAGATGTATTTTCAGGAACTGGGCTTAAGCAAAGTGCATTGTGGGGGCACAGGGAGGGCTTCCCCTGTAGGCTGGCTGGGGGCATTCCATTAATGCAACACTTCCCAGTTGCGGCTGGTAACAGCGGTTCAAATGCGAGCTAAATCAAACGGTGCTGCTGCGCTTGATCCCCAAGCTAATTACCTTTGGGGTTACCGTATGCTTATTAAAATTCCTTTTCAAAAAAAGTTCTGAGTTGTTTTCAACCTTAACTGGAATGAGGGAAAAGCATACAAATAGCATTGCTCAAAGCCAAAGTGCCATAAAAGTTTCCCAGAAATTATAAAATAGTCCACTGGGGACGAGAAGCCTGACATTGCAGTAATCCAGTGGAAAATTGGCTAAAATGTAATAGAAAAATAAACAACAACCATATAAATGTTGATATGGAAAAAATAAAAAAAAGCCCGAAATGTTATTTCAAGGGCTCAGCTCTGTGTAGTTATTATGAGGTCTGTCACCTATATTGATGTCACTACTTCCACATTCATTACTGCAGTACTTTCTGTTAACACTCCTAGAAGAAAAATTATATTTTTAGAACAACAAATACATTTTTAAGGTCAAAATTTATTTAATTATCCATCCATTTAATGTAACTGCTTACACAGTGACAGGTCACAGTGAATTTGGAACCTGTCCCAGGATGCACAGCGCACCGGGCAAGGGACACCCGAGATGGAATGCCCTACATCACAGGGCACCGGGCAAGGGACACCCGAGATGGAATGCCCTACATCACAGGGCACCGGGCAGGGGACACCCGGGATGGGATGCCCTACATCACAGGGCACCGGGCAGGGGACACCAGGGATGGGATGCCCTACATCACAGGGCACCGGGCAGGGGACACCCGGGATGGGATGCCCTACATCACAGGGCACCGGGCAGGGGACACCAGGGATGGGATGCCCTACATCACAGGGCACCGGGCAGGGGACACCCGGGATGGGATGCCCTACATCACAGGGCACCGGGCAGGGGA
>JAOYFF010000094.1:19272699-19291311 GCA_025773925.1 Cryptomyrus ogoouensis
ACAGGGCACCGGGCAGGGGATACCAGGGATGGGATGCCCTACATCACAGGGCACCGGGCAGGGGATACCAGGGATGGGATGCCCTACATCACAGGGCACCGGGCACGGGGACACCAGGGATGGGATGCCCTACATCACAGGGCACCGGGCACGGGGACACCAGGGATGGGATGCCCTACAACACAGGGCACACACACTCTTGTCAATTTAGTCTCGGAAAATCCGCCTAACAGCATGCTTTTGGACTTTGGGTGGAAACAAGAATACTCAGGGGAACCTCGGACAAACAAAGGGAGAACATGTGAACTCCACACACGCAGAGCCAGGGCAGGAACTGAGCCAACAATGCTGGGAGTGTGATGCCACATTGCTAAGCAACGAGTAACCATGCCATCTTGTAATATATTTTTTTTGCCATCATGCACGAGAAACTTTGCCACTGGTGCTTTTGCTCTTTTTCCACTCTACATACAGTACTGTATATATATTTTATGATGAGCTTTTTTTTCTATCTGGAGCTCCTGCAACATTTTTCTGGATTTGCCAGTATGTCACTGAAAGTAAGAAGGGGATATTGCTTGAATTCTTCATTTTGCAGCTGTCTTTCAAAACTAGAAGTACAACATATGTTGCAATAATAATAATATCTTTCACTTATGCAGTACATGGATTGGACAAAATGAAAGAAACACCTCAATTTCTGTAAATATGCACATTTTTTTCCTGTCGAGTTTTGTTCGATAAATCTGGGATTTTGTGTAAAAATGTATGTACGCACATACGGGGCATTGTTCTGTGCGTACACAGCTTTGATGGATGAGACCCCTGGTGATGGGGGAGGGTACAGAAGGGATTTAGCTTTATCCTGGTGTTCATAAAACCACCTTTAAATTTGTTTAGTCGTACGTTTAAGCGCTGTCTAAAAAAATGTATGTGATATATTAATTTTGGGATAAATGATATTAACCTCACCATGTTTTTGGACCTTGGGGGGAAACTGGAGTACGTGGAGGAAACCCCACGACGGCACGGGGAGAACATGTGAACTCCACGCACATAGAGCCATGAAGGAGACTCAAGCTGGTCCCAGAGACATGAGGCAACAGTGCTAACCACTGCACCACCAAGCTCAGAGGTGGACATTCCAGGTCCAGAAAGTAAAAATCCAAACCAGGATTTGTTTCAACCAACCAGTTGAATATAAAGAGTCACAGTCACACAACTGGTTGGTTGAAACAAAATCCTGGTTTGGATTTTTACTTTCTGCACCTGAAATGTCCACCTCTGACCGTGCTGCCCCTTGGAGTTAATTATGAATTAAAGACGTGTTGCAGTTTGTCTCAAGCAGCAGAACTCGAACTTTTTACACTGTGTAACTGAAGACTGAATGCCTTTGCATTACACTAGAGCAAGGGTGTCAAACTGCAGTCCTGGGGGGTCAGAGCCCTGTGTAGCTCAGCTCTTTCCCTGTTCCATCACAAATGATTCAGCTGAAGAGCTGTGTGGTAATTAGCACAAGGAGTTGAATCAGGTGCGTTAAATGAGGCAAAACCCAAAAATGTGCGGGGCTCTTGCCCCCAGGACTGCAGTTTGACACCCCTGCACTTGAGGGAACCACACTCTGAGAACCGCTGGTTTAAAGTAAATAAATTTAACACAAACTTTGCATAATTTGTTAGAAGTCTTTGAGGAGTTCAAAAATACAGTTTTTTTTTTTTTACTGTCAGAAATGTAGGTTGCGAGGCTGAACTGAAAGCCACATCATAATTCTTTGTTGTCTTGCTTCATGTGAAGCTTAAGCCCACTTCCTGACAAAGGCGATAATTGCAGGTCAGTCATTGTCAGACACCAACACCGTGTTGATTACCAATATCATCAAATTTCTCATGGCTAATATGTATAGAGACATTTTTTATCTTTTCATCTGTGGTGTTTGTAAGCACAGGGGGACAACTGGCCTTACAAAACGCTCTTGTACTCTTTAGCTGTTATATGACAATGCAGAGACACTGCCCATGTCAACAGACACTGGTGGCTGACGGTGACACTGTGAGCTGATGGTGACACTGGGGGCTGACGGTGCCATTTGGCTTTCTCCAAATGTAAACCCCTGACCATGTAGGGAAGCATGGCGAACGATGACATATGGTTTTTGTTCTGATGGGGTCCCCGAGGTCTGCTTTATTTCTCTGGTAATTCCCGAGGCTGGAGTTTGCTGGTGATTATCAGCTATCTCTTTAAGTGCTCGTCCGTCACCCTTCGTGGTCTTCCGCTTGTGGTGTTCTTTTTCGTTGTTGCAGTTTGCTCATGCTTGCTATACATTGTCATGATTTTTAAGGCTGTTCCCCTTGACACATTAAGTAATATTACAGTTTTACAGTACAGTTTTACAGGCACTGAGTGTTTTTGCATTCATCCAAATAAGTTGTTTTTAGTTACAATTTACTTATTACAAAGTGTTTTCATGTGATGTTTCCATTATTTTGTTCTCTGTATAACAGCAATAAATAGAACATAATGTGTAATTAGATGACACACAAGAATTGTTGCTTAATATTACAATGTTCAAACACGTAAGGATTTTATTATGGAACAATCAAGCTGTCAGGGTGTTATAGTATGCTTTCTCAAGAACGTAGTAAATTATATGCAGGTTTTATCCATATACCCTATCCTTCAGTAATCTAAATTAAAGACAAACAAATTAATGCACAATAGGTACCTTCTGTCTCTTTCAGCTTCCCCAAACTATTAAACAATATGAAAATATTTGATATATCTGAAGGAGACACTACACGATAATTTGAAAGCAGGTACTTCCACCAAAGTGTTGTTGCTGAGTTGACAGTTAACATCACAGCATGTTCAGAGGAAGCTGAGATCTCGCTGGCTTTGAGAGTGAATTATTGTTGGAGCATATTTGGCAGAAGCTTCGGGCTTGAACTGTGCGAAACTTGATCATGTTTTGTGAGGAACAGAGGCTAAGGTTTTGACTGGCTGGAATTCAAGGAGAAAACATATAAAGCAGGACACCTGTGGTCAAAAGAATGCATTCCTGAGCACTGCACTCAGTCACTTGGCCGTTAATATCAGTTTAAAGCAGTTTCCACAAGTTCTGTCCATTGAGAACATCAGAGAACGTGGTTGGGCTACAGTCCAGGGTGAGTCTAGGATTTTTTTAAGGAGGGGATCATAAGAGGTTCATATTCCATACAGATATATTAATAGTACCTTATTATTATCCAATGATATGTTTTGATTTGCTGGGTGACAGGGGAGGGGGGACTCAGTAAGCCAATTAGCTTTCAGCTGGGGCCAGTGCCACTGTGGCCCCACCCTTTTATATACCCCTCGGTTCTGGCGGGTCTTTTACAGTGTGGCATAAATGATTCTAGAATGGTCTAGGTCCTATTAGAGCACAAGTTAAACACAGATACATGCAAATCATGTATAATCCTGTTCGTCACTGATGAGGTATTTGGTTCTTGGTGTAAGTGGAATCTTCCAATGGGGTCACTGAATGGTTTAATGAGCATTTAAAACATGTCAGGTTATTGCCATTGTAGTTATGGGAGCAGCAGCTAGGATGATGTTCTCCAGCCATGAAAGACAGAACAGCAAATGATGGAATTTCTCATGGAGGAATGGTATTGCTGGTACGGTGCCTCATGGTAACCCAATAGCCTATTAAGACACTATCTTTGAGTTTGACAGCTTATTTATATATATATAAACTTGCAATGATTTATTTAGAGTCCTACAGGGACTGTGAGGATGGCCTACAGAGAGGTATTATTCTTGGCAGTTGCTGTACCAACATACGATGCTGGGGTTTGACCTGTTGAACCCAGTCCACTGTAAAATAATACCTTAAATTGGATAGATGTCTGGTGGTTGGAGCCTTGACAACTCATATTACTTTGAGTAAGACAACCAATCACTGCTATGCAATGACGTTTGTTTGTTTGTTTGTTTGTTTGTTTGTTTGCTTTAAGATAGGCAGCTCCATACCCTTGGGGCTTTCGTCGTGAAACCTGATATTTCCCAGCTGGGTTCTGTGATGCGCTGCATTTACTTGGCTTTTCCAATTCACTCATTTTTGTAACAAAGCATTCATGTGCTGTGTTCACAAGGCATGTGCGTTTGTTACATTTATATTTCACTCACTTAACAGATGCTTTTATCCAAAATGCTGTGATGGTGACCTTTTCAAGTCCCATGGGCAAGCATTTGTTTGTTATATTATGCAATAAATAAAACTACTGGGGTTATATTTAGTAGAGGAAACTGCAGTTCGTTTGTAGAACCTTTTAAAACTAAAAAAGCAGAAAAGCTACTGAGAGTGACCAAAGGGTTAGATAAAGGTTTCACTGCAGGATGTTAAGGAATTAAAGTTTAGTGTTGGTAAATAAGCATATAATACACTTTGAATCTAGAAACGCATATTAGCGAATCTGTTTATTTCAATCATTCTCTATAATAGATTCTACATACATTCTGGGCTGTGCCTGAAAAAATACACTTGAAACTTTTAGACCTCAAGCAGTCCAGTGCATTCTACATAATAGCTGTATCTGAACTTCACACTGAAATAGACCAGAAAATAACAAGTTCTGAGTTAAACTTCTACTCCCATATGAAGTGAGCATATCGATGAGAGGTGGTGCAGTGGTCAGCACTGCTGCCTCACACCCCTCGGACGTGGGATCCGCCAGCATTCTATGTGTGTGCATGTTCTCCCAGTGTTGTTATGGGGTTTCCTCCCAGTACTCCAGTAACCCCCCGCTCCAGTCCAAAAGCACGCTGAGGTTAATTAGAATTACCAAATTACCTGTGTGTGAGCACACCCTGAGTTTCGCCCCTACACTCCAGACCCATTTTTGTAAGCAGTTACAAAAATGGATCGATGTATGATGAGGAAATATAATAGCCATATTTGTAAATACTAAACAAATGGCGGCTGCATCACAAGTCTGTTTATGCCTGTTAAATTGTCTGTAAACAATACATTTTGCTTGAATTTGTATGCACATGCAGGGAAATAAAAACTGAAAATTGCATCTGTAGAAATCCTTTTAATATCATTTAAGCAGAAAAGCCATATAAAGAGACAATGGCATTAAGGAAACAAATACAGCAATAGTACTACACTAGGACTGAAATCACTTGCTGTGTAAAAATGAATTCCCATTCATACTAATGAATCCATATCTCCTCCATGAATAACCTTGCAAAAGAATTTTGATGTGTCTACAACAAAGACAGAGGCAAATTGTTCACACATCATAAATATGTTGGATGTTTTGTGCACTTTTCCCATGTGTGTCTAAGAGTACTATTGTCATTTAAGCAAAATACTTATAATAAATGGTAATCACTGATGGTAAATAATCATTTGTTGAAAGTGTACTTCTGAAAAACATAAAATTAATAACACAAAGACCTGGGGCTGTGCCTGAAAAAATACGTTGTTGAAATTTTTAGACCTTAAGCAGTCCAGACAAATACAGAGATTTGAAAAAATGTATTATGTTGAACCATAAGGCCCTCCAAATTAAATTAGAAAGAAAGCAAATTTATTTCAGCAAAACTATTAAAACTTAATTGCATGTGATTTATTTATGGAGGATTTTTCATTGAAAATTAATTTCAAAAAGAGGATTTTTAATGCATATTCATTATTTTAGTGATATGTGTGACGAATTCTCATTGGAACACAATCGCACAACAGCAAATTAACATAAATGTATGAAATGTCATTTCGCCCAACACGGATAATAATCTTCCCAATAACAGAAAATAATGATTGTGTTTTTCATGTGGGCACTTCAAATGATGTTTGTCTCTTTTACACTGATTGTTGCGTGAGTGCCGTATTAATCAAGTTTTCTAATAGCTATAGTAAACAATAGCACTTCTGCAGTCTCTCAAGATACCCATAACGGCATCAGCTTGTCCATCAGCACCAAAAGCAGGAGGTACAGAAAATGACTCCATGCTTAACTGACTTAACAAAATACTTACAATTACCATTCGCAGGAGGCAATATAGATTAGTGCATTCACAGCTGCTCTGTTGCCTGTTAGACCAAAGCTAGTGGGAATGAAATCAGGTGCATTCAGAGAAAATAATAATTTAGATTTTTATTTTTATTTTTTTGTCAACATGAGCCCTGTGCTGCTACGGATAGGCTCTGAACTTAAATGAAAAAAATCTTGAACTGCTCCCAGCAAACTATGTTATAGAATAAAGTAAAAGAGAGCATACCATCTGAATGGAAAGTTGGGGGGTAACTGGCGTGGTCCCCTTTGTAAAGTGTGTCATTCCACATGTGTTTTATACCACTTCAGGTGATGATAAACACACATATGCTAAAAAGTCCGTAATGGTCTTAATGAGGGTTAGGTAGATCAGGCATGCTTTTCTCGCCTTGAGGAGCTACAGCATATCATTAACTTTTTTAATATTTAGTGGTATTACATCATTGCATTTTAAAGTTAAAATGGATGTTCACATTGATAACGCTGCACTGTAGTCAAGGGCGTCAGAGAGGTATGGATACCCGGGCAAATTAAGCGGGCCCCAGATTCTTCCGTGTTCCCAACAGCCCCAACACCACCACGCCCCCACCCCCCCCCCCCCCCCCCCCCCCCCACACCACCTTAACTGCTCAGAAAATTTTACCATAGGGAACTCAAGGTGACATTTTGTCAGATAGAATTTCTAGCTGCCTGCCTGATTGTAATATCAAAACGTGGACCTACCCAGTAACTGAAATGGAGAGCAGTTGAATGAATGGTTTTGGGATGTAGTATCAATCTGAAAATGAGACACTTCCACTGTTTAAGAGAGTCATTAAGCACGGCGATAGAGGGCAGTGTGTTTATGTTCAGCTAGTGTGTCAGATGGCCTCTGCTTTTCCCCTCTTAGAACATCCCCCCGCTCTGAACACATGGAGGCAAACGGGGCCCAATTGGTCGTTAAGCACAGGGATTTATTTACTTTGATGAAAAAATACATGCCAGTTATATATTAAAAAAAAAAAAAAAAAAAAAAAACTTATTATGGAACAAAAGATTTGACAATGGTTTTAATGTAATCACTTTAGAGCACTTTAAAGTGTGATTTATTACACTGATCAAAAAATACGTTCACAATTAATTTAATTTAATAGTTCTATAATGCTGTGGTTAAAATATGTCCTTTTAGTGATAGGAGCGCGCATGAATTAGAATTCATTCTTGTTTAATTGTTACTATATTTCACCAGCAGTGCGCTCTGAAGGATAATTTATTTTCCGCTTAAAAAGGAGAGCTGCACTAGCTGCCAGGGGAGAGTGTTTAATTACAGTAGATAGCCTTATCTCCTTGTAATTATTCCAGTTTCTTTGGAGTTTCCTGGCTCCGACCGGCCAATCGATACTATCAGAGCAGTGGTGGGGGGTTCTGCCATGCAATGCTCTGCTTCCGGATTTGGGAGTTGGGGGTTTTGCTAGGCTGTTGTTCCAAGCACTTGGGACCCCCCCACCTCTATTTCCCGTGTTCCCAGCCCCGCTCCCCAGTCATCTTCTTGAACCCTTTAAGCATGTAACTGAGTCATTGGTGATGCCTTATTGTTCCCTTTCTTGTTTTAATGTAGCACCCAGTATTTCACTGGAGTCATTGATTTCAGTGAAACTGCAAATCTAAGCAGTATGTGTGTTGATCAGTATGTATCTGCTATGCAGAGGACACGTATGGACTTTTCCAGTGTGTTTTTTTTATATTTCTTTTTGACAACGCCTAACTGGCGTAGAGTGATGTGCGCCGGCTCCGCTCGCCAGCTCATTCGGCATTTGAACAGCGCCGTGCTTGCAATGGACTGTCAGAGCGCCGGAAATTGAATCCATTCAAGATTGCACGTCTACAGCTACATCGGCTACAAGGGCTTTCTCTCAAAATTGCCAGACACAAAAATCGGAGGGTCCTTCAGCGCCTGCAAATTGCGGTGCCCGCCCCCTAACGTGAGTCTATATCAGAGAGGACGTGAATTCCGTAACGGCGGTTGTTCTGACCCGTGCTTTGATGTCATGGACACTGGCAAGGGAAAATAGAGGTTGCCCTTTTTGGTCCAGTACTGTCCTTTTTTCTAGGCCGATGGGTCAATGAGAAGATCGATAGATAGACATCAATGAGGCAACAGGGTACGAAAAAGGCTGATCGGCTGTCAGATGAATGGCTCGCCGGTGGCTGCGTTTAATCCTCACTGCCGTGTGGGGTGACAGTGTTCCAATGACGCTCATAGGCAGAGATGGTGCGGGGGCAGAACCCCCTGAGCCATTTCCTCCAGATGGCCCAGGACCTCGCACAGCCAAAGTCTGCACTCACACATACCAGGCCCCCCTCATGGCTAATAGCTCCCCATTCTTATTCACAATGCTTAAAAATATAGCTGCTACATACGTTCGGCCTTGTGAGCATTTCTCTTGATAGCATTTTCTGTGTGTGGCATTTCAAGTTGTGTTTCCGTCTGTTCCAACATATTTTTGCTTTTTTTTCTTACTGGCTAAAATTTACGACTTAGGAATCCTGGATTGCAGCACCTCAGCCAGTGCACATTTTGCTTGCACATGTGCGGGTAGGGATTTTGGCCATCGTCTTTCCATTCCTTGTCTTCTCCTCACACACCCACCGCTATCATAAAGACCACACATGTTGAGCAAAGACATTCAGTACTGATGATATCATTTGCTGTATCCTGATTTAGACTCTTGTTTTTGTGTATTTGTGTAGCGTTTCTGTAGGTTGTTATTAGGAGGATTTTGTAAGACACGAGCAGGGTAGCTTCAGGACGGCTCGACTTGACGTTCCAAGGGGGGCCTGCACTCGTGGCCCTGGCACGGGATGGGCCACGGGGGTCGCCGCTCCGCCGAGGATTGACCTGGACTTGTTAAGGAGTGTGCAGTAATGGATGTCAACAGGGTAGCCTTCCCTTATTGTGTCAACATTAATCACTGGCTGGCGGTTCTTGTCGGCCCTCCTGCTTAAGATGCAGCGGCAGCCGTGCAGGTTACGAGGGCCAGCTCTATCAATCTGCTCCCATCCGAGCCCCCGCTCCTCTGACTGGCTAATCACTGCCACTAATTACCATCCGCACTCTGCTTGCGGAATGCAAATCAGACCTTAAAGGCACAGCGCGCAGGGCCAGATCGGCGGAGGCGGCTGGCAGGCCCGCAAAGGCCGTCCTCAATGTGGCTTCCTCGCTATTCCTCAGGTGGATGCTTACACACGTGCACGCATGCACCCATACGTGTAGTCACGGCAAGCGATTAGCCGGCCTGCTAATGGCACGGGGGCAGTGTGTCTCTCCCCAGTGAGGTTTAGGGGCATTAGTCCATTAGCATCGGTGCTTCATTCCTCCTCAGCATTCCGCTGCCAGTTCTGCGCCTGCTCGGGGCTAATGAGGCAGGACTCTGGGACTGCCTTTGTCATTAATTGTGTCTATCGCTGTAGCTTCTGGACTGTCATGTTTGGATAGTTTCCTGCATATCATTTCACCGCCGTCAATATCCGAAGCAGTGGCGTGAGGTGGCGGCTAGTTTACTTAGAATTTGGATTAGATTTTGAACCAGTTAACCCTAGAGGAGGGTAAGTTGCCTCTAGTTTTACATTTACATTTTACATATTTAGAAGGCGCTTTTGTCAATAATGATGTACAGATGAGGCAAATAACACATTGCAAACATACATGCTGTCAAGGAGTAAACCAAGTAACCAAGCAAGGAGTTTCCAATGAATGCCCAGGTACAAATGTAAGCAGCTAAAAAAATACACACATCACTTTTAACAAAGAACCTAATCAGACTATTCAAGGGTCAGTAAGTGCAACATAAGAGCATTCAAATAACATAAAGAGGCACCGGGTTAGTAGAAGAATTCATGGAACAGATAGGTCATTGGGCGTTTCTTGAAGGTAGAGAGTCTGATGACCATTTTATTCAGTCAGATGGTTGGGCAAAGCTGCACAGAAAAAAAATCAAACAAAAAAATCTGTAACTCAGACTGTTTCATAAACACGGCGCGGCTCAAAATGATGCCCCACTAAAGCAGAATGATTTGAACTGTGAACTGCAAATAATAAAAGCCAAACCAAAGGACTGTGGGTATTTTCATTCATTGTTCCCTGAGGAACATCCACTACAAAATAGTTGCACAGGGAATTTTTCTGTGGCTCTTTGTTGTCCACTACAGGCGTTAGTTTTCGCTTTTTCCAATTTTCCTGCGGTCTAGACATTTGTAGGCAAATGTGTCATGTTTTGAGACAGTTGTTGAAAGCGTGTCAGGTTTCTTGAAGAGCCATTGCCTCTTGTTTTTAGCGGCTGTCAAGTGCTGTGCCAGTCTGGAGAAAGGTCACATCCACCTCCGGCTGGAATCTTCACTCTTTTACCTTTGGCAAATGGTTCCCATTCAGACATTCCTCTCTGCCTCGTCTTTCACTGCGTAACCACTTTAGATGTTTGAAGGTCAAGAGCTAATAGAAGAATGCTTCATTCTGGTCCTTGTACCTTTCGGGATGAACGTTATTAGGTGGCCGATGAGAAGCACGCTGCGTCGTACTGTGTGTGTGTGTGTCTGTGTGGATATGTGCTGACAAGCGCACATGCCCTGGTGTGTGTCTAGGGCCCTTACTTTCAGCCATGTTCACTCTTAAAGGTGAAAGGGACCCTTGACGGTTGATCTCCTTGTCACTCGGGCTGCGTAAACGGCCAGTGCCTTTAACGAGGGGTGTAGGTGGCCAAGTGACGAGCGTCCGTCGGCAGCCCTGTCCTCACTCAGGTACTCACCATCCCGGGGTGGTAATTTGGGACCCAAAGGGTGTGTATAAATGGCCACAGATCTTGTGTAGAATACAGCATCTGATAACAGGTTTCTTATTGTTTCAAAAATGGCTGCATTCAAATGCTATAAGCACATCTGTATTGGTCAAAGCTTGCTAATAGACTCAAGACTTATTGTCGATGCATCCATGTACAAGTAGACAGTGCATTGAAATGCTGTTTCACTTGGGCCCCCTATGGTGCTGTATATTAGTGATATGAGACTTTCATCAATGGATAATACATGTTCTGAAGCTGAGCTTTTTAAATGCATACATATCTGCAGTTCAGATCTATTTAAAAACCTCATGCCATCTCGCCCCCAGACCGGAGACAGCTGGGGCTGGCTGGCCTTCTTTTATTAACACAGAGCTCCTTGATGAGGTCTCATTAAAATAATGTCCAGACCCTGCCTGCTGCCATCAGGGCCGCTGTTAGTTCTCCTCACAGGTGACGGACATAAAAGAGGACATGGCCGAAAGTCTCATCAAGGCAGAGACTTTGAATTTTATTGACTTCCTTTATTTTTTATCGTCAATTTGCTAACGACGTCGTTTTTAGAAGTTCAGTGGCTGGTGTAAATCGAACGTGGTCCGTGCCATCTTTGGTGTTTCACGCCGCCAGTCCACGGTGGCCATCATTCTGTCCCACCGTAGATGTCATTGTGAAGATCGAACATCGAACAGGTTTTTCATTTGTATGAAAAATTCTAGGGACGAGATCTTCTTTTACAGTGTTCCCCGGGACCGGACAGGAAAGAGTGCAACAGAGGTAACATGAAAAAAACAAGCCATTTTGGCAAGGAGAAAAATATTGAATAAATTTGGGGCATGGCTGTCAGGATGGACACCGTGATCGGGACAGGTTTACCAGAGGATAATGAGAAGAGAATACATCACTATGTACCATCAGCCATGAATGAGAGGCAGTCCTTGTCCATCAAAATGGATAACCCTGTTTCCCTGTGGAGATAGCCACACTCTCCTTTTCCACAGCTACCTTGTCGGATGTAGCATTTTTGCCTTCCCCTCTGTAAACGGCCTTGACAGTTGCAGAGGACCAAAGCCTAGCCTAAGGAATGTTCCGGTCATCACTGTGTGCTTGTGTTGTATACAGGATTAACTGTCAGTCTGGATGGCATTATTTTGACCTCATGAAAGTCGCAAGCGGTGCCCCGTTCCCTTCAAATCAGGCCAAATGAAGGCTGTGCTTATAAAAGAAATATCACAAGGGTTTGTCAGTGTGGCAGGGCATTGGCGTTGTCCGATAATTCATTTTTTAATGGCAAAACGCCTTTATGTAACACTGGGTAGCAGTGGGTGTCCGGCAGATGGGTCTATTACGAATAGATATTTTGCTCTTGCAGAATTAGTTTGAAAATGCCATTCTGGATATGCGATGCAAACAGAGGCAGATGCCACCAAAACTTTAACGCGGCCGTTTGCCCTCTGCTGCTGGGAGGCTGCGGCACCTTTGAACCCTTCTCCGTAGGTTGCGTGGGCTTGGTGTTGAGCGGGTCATCGTGCAGCATCGGACACGCTGCATGTCAGATGCAAATGTGCACATGTGTGTGTTTTTCCCCCCTTGAAATTTATTCATAGATTTGGTCTGTGTAATTTCTCTCTCTCTCTCTCTCTCTCTCTCTCTCGCATCTGGTCTCTGAGAGGCACAGGGGCAGAAGGAGACTGGCCTGAAGCCCCAGATTAAGTCCTGTTATGTTTTAAAAAAAAAGATACTGGTGGCCAACATGCATTTTTATTCATTTCGGAGCTTCGCTGTGCTGCTGGCTTCTGCCACTACCAAGGGGCCTGTTGATGGCAGTGCCTGACATCTGTTGGCATAGCGTTGCATGGAGGCTTCATAGGCGAGAATAACTGATCTGAAATGCTCTTTGGTTAAATGGGTGTCTTAAGGTAATTATCATATGGCGCGGGGCACTGCTAATTGCACCTTCCTTGATCTGTAATGAAGGGGCACGGCAGAAAGGAGCAGCTCGCCACGCGCGGCTGTCAGAGGAGGGCGCCGCAGGCCCGGCTTGACCAGTTGATGTTGATTCTTGCCTTGGGCTGGAACGTGTCACCTGCTGCTATTTTACGTCCTCTGCCAATTTCTGTCGAGTAATTAACCAAAATGCCACATATGGCGTGAGCCGGAAGCGGAGTGGGCACTCGGGCACTCGGGCACTTGGGCGCTGAGAGAAACCCGTGATTTCATCCAGTCAGGCGTCAGTTACCGGCATGCACTGGGGGCCGCGGTAATCCTCAGGCATCCAGATTTGTCTCCAGGTTTAAATTCAGGTCTTTGAAGTCGACTCACTCTTTTCATGTAGATTTTTCCAGAACTAGTTATACACATTTTGTCTGTCCCGTCTCCCCCCCCCCTTTTGTAGATAGGTACATGATGAAGACTAGAACCCACCCAATTGTCGGCTGCTCCGGTTGGGTCATGTTTTTTTGGCAATAATCCAGGGAGAATTTTCCATCAGGACAGAGGAGTGTGATTCGCAGTAACTGCCCTCGTGATGAATAGCGATGAGGCTTTCATCACGTACCCCATTGCCCTGTCGCACTTTATATAACCTGGGGGTCTATCGTAACCCCTCGTTTAGCTTCTGTCGCTATGCCATCACACCATGCTGCCAGTGAGACACGGGGTCTTCCTGAAGAGAGGTGGGAGATGTTTCTCTCTGTAACAGATGTTCTTTAAGGCTCTATTGCCCCCGGAGTGTTTGCCGGTGGACAAATGGACTGCATGCAGCCGCTTTCCTGCTCTAAAACCCATCATCTGCGTCAATCACATGTCACTTGTTCGAAGGCTCACAGCTGCACCCTCTTTGTTTAGGACTCATTTATAACTCGGACCGCACTGCAAACCCCCCCCCCCCCCCCCCAACAACAGAGGGTAGTTCACACTAAGTTTGGTTATTCCATTTTGTAAGTAATAGAGTCTAATTTCCCTGAAATATATACGCCGTTACCTCTGAAAGAGAAAAGGAAAGGCTCTCGCCCAAACTAATCACTGGGATCTGCTCACAGGGTTATTTATCGCGCGACACTTGCCGGGGCCCAATCGCAGTGTTCTTCCACTTTAATTAAAGCCTCAATCACTTTTCCGGATGACTGATTGACTGGTATGAGCGTGTAAGGAGTGGAGCGGGCGGAGGAAACGTGATTGTCCAGTCAATCAACCCCTCGAGTGGCTATGGCAGGCATCCAAAACAGAAAGGGGATTGCGGGCAATACTTGGTGCAGCCCATTTAGGACCAGTAGGATTTGTCTAAATAGCTTGGTTCGTTCATTGAAAGGGGATTTCTCCTGCCCTTGAGTTTTATTTACGTTGAAATCTTCCTTTTGTCTGTAAGGTTTTATCTTTCTTGCTGCAGAAGGTTACATCTGAATTCAGACATTTTTCATGGCGGTTTGGGGGCAGGGAGATTCAGTAGCAGAAGGCAGCGGCAGCAGCGGCACAGTGTAGCGCGGCCTGCATTCATCGCATTTTTATTTTTATTTTTGCAGGCCTTCCCAAAGGGGCCTTGCTCTTTTGTCAAGGCCTTGCTGACCTTCTGCTTCTACAGATGTGGGATTTGTAACTTTTTGAGAGGCAGCTGACACTAATCGGCCTTCTCCCACTTGCAGCATTTACCGTGGGGAAGCGCCGGCTACAGTTGTGGCTGCCCTGCATTATTTTTCAAGCTTCGGCAAATGATGGGGGGGGTGGGGTGGGCAGCTTCTAAGGAAGAGGGAAAAAAACAGGGGGTGGGGGGAGGAGAAAGGTCGAATGGTATGATCACTTTGTTTGGCATGAGCTGTTCCGCAAAACACTCAGAGGTTCTCGGTCGGGCGCCAACGTCGAGGCGTAAAATGAGATGTCACAAACATGTAGATTGGCTCGTCTCCACTAAATGGCAGTGCTTTTGAGTGCTTGCTGCGCATTGATATAAATACACCGTGGGAGTCGTGCAGCCCAGGAGAACAAACCGCATGTTCTACCAGAATGACTTGGAATAGTCCATCCCTTTAAAAGGCGTCCTGCGTATTACTCGCTTCTTGAAAAATGACCTATTGAAGAATTTATTCTGATTACCTTTTTTTATTAGTTGTGATAGCAGCTCACCTTTATACATGTATTTTTTGTATGTGTGTGGTGGATTGACTAATGATTATTGCCCCGTTGTGGCACAAATGCCCACGGTTGTCAGGGAGAATTAGCTAGGTATTCTGCCTGTAAGTCAAACCCAATATTGCATTTGCTGAATGATATTGCATAATTTGAAAGGGTCAACCGATTTAATGGTGTGTCAACGTGTTGTTTATTTAGGCTGTTTAGTGGGATATGTCTAGATATCTTCATTGATTTATACTAAGATATTCTTCTCCTCTGGAGGAATGAATCTCAGAAGGAAGGACACGTAGCTAAATTTATTTTTTGCATAAAAATTTGAAACGTGGCTGGAATGCATTTGCCGGCTGCTTGCCATTTTCAAGAAAACGTTCCATTGACTACTGTAGGTGATGTGTATTAAATCGTATGAGTTGCAGATGTGTTTTGGCATAATTAGTGTACGGCGATAATAAAAGTAAAAGTTAATTTGCTTGCACCTACACAGAGCTGCTAAGTAATGACTATGCAGATTTCGGTAATGAACAGCCTTTGCTTCAGGGGCTAACAGATCTGCACGGCGTCCGTCTATCCATTTCCACAGCCCTTGTGGGGGTTGCAGGGTTGCAGGTCAGCCCAGGCATTTTTCCATCCGAGTGGGAAGTATACATGATATATTATGTAATGCTTATTTATGTTTGCCTCATTTATTTTTCTTGATGGGTGGCCTGTTGGCTCAGCGGGTAGCTCCATGGCCTCAAACCTCCTGGGCTGGGGATTTGATTCTCACCCCTGGCTATATGCATGTAGAGCTCGCATGTTCTCCACTGCTTTCCTGTCACAGTCCAAAAGCATGCAGTTAGGTGAATTGCTTATTTGCCTGAGTGTGTTCTCCACGAAGGGCTGGTTTCCTGCCCTGTGCAGTATGTTTTATGGGATGCGACACCCTGTACTGGATGAGACGTCATGGAATATGGATGAATTGTCTTGAATTGAAACTGCGGTGTTGAGTGTCTCACGTCAACTCCTTGTGAAAATCTCTTGCAAATGAGCATTTGGTGT
Organism: Cryptomyrus ogoouensis; assembly: GCA_025773925.1. Taxonomy (NCBI): domain Eukaryota; kingdom Metazoa; phylum Chordata; class Actinopteri; order Osteoglossiformes; family Mormyridae; genus Cryptomyrus; species Cryptomyrus ogoouensis. The sequence goes on from JAOYFF010000094.1 coordinate 19,288,715, forward strand.
CACCATTTCGAAGACATGAATGGCACGAGCGGTTCATAGTTACTTTCATCATGAATGTTAGCCTCTTTGCTAAAGGCAAATTAAGTCTTTACAGCCAATGATATTGACTGCAACACGTGAGATGTTTGTTCGCAAGACCAAGTAACATTCATTAAAAGTCCACCGGCTTGTCTTACCCCATGTCCATTTATCTCACTGAGCCAGAATGTTACCTCTAGTGTCCTGGCCAGCTTCCCAAATTTTCTCTTTCAGTCTTATTTTCCAATAATCAGCTTTGTTAATTAGCTAATTAAATCCGTACCTGTCCATCACAGCTGATGGATGGTGAGCCTTCTGAGTATTTGCATTCACTGCTTGTAATTCAGGCCAAATGATTGTACAGTTGTCACAAATAATAGCTAGGGATGGTGGAATTTGTATGCATCGTAGTTTTATTGTACATTGATTATTATGAATCTGCATAGATAATTGCTATGTCAATGATCAGTAACGCATAACACAAGGAAGATATTGCTTTGGCAGCATTCCACTAGGCTTCTAGAAAGCTTGTTTAGTGTGGTCAATATATACACATATCCATCCATCCATTTTCTATAATCACTTATTCTATTCAGGGTTGTGGGAGGGTTTGGAGCATAGCCCAGAAGCTACAAGCACCAAGCAGGGAACAACCCAGGACAGGGCGCCAACCTATCTAAGAGCACACTCACACAGCATCTACACCTATGGGCAATTTGGTGACTCCAGTTAGCCTCAGCGTGTTTTTGGGCTGTGTGGGGGGGAATGACCTGAGTACCCAGAGCAAACCCCATGATGACACAGAGAGAACATCCAAACTCCACACACATGCAGTCAAAGTGGAGACTCAAACCCTGGTCCCAGAGATGTGAGGCAACTGTCCTAACCACTGCGCCACTGTGCCAAACTGCATATGCATATTTACATATATATTTATTTTGGAGCTTTAAATATTAATATTGTTCTTTTAATTACATTTCAACATATTGATAAAGATCTTGAGTACCCATCCTCCATTAAAGGGTTCCAGTAAAGCTTTTTCCATCAAGCACAGAGCATCATATAGGGGGAGTGAAAGGCACATGCTCACACATACTATGGGCAGTTTAAATATTAACTGTGCGTCATTGGTACATGCTAACTCCACAAGCACAGGGAACGAAGCAGGAATCAAACCCCATAACCCCGTGACTGTGTGGCTGTACTGTTGACCACCGAGCAAGTGCACCAAAGCCCTTGTCAATTCAATTAACTATGAAAAAAAGACATTGTAAGCAATTATTGGACCTGGCTGTTACTATCCGCTCTCCATTTTACACCGTCCCTTCGTAATGGAACACCCCTGAGCTGTTAGGTTCTTTTGTCCCGTGGCTGCAGATGGGGAATGTGCTCTGTGATTGTATCCATTTGCTGGATAGGCAGAGACGCTCTCTGGATGTAAAGGCTGGGTGACGATGTGAATTCGCTGACCGCGTGCCGCTCGATCCGCCCATCTGTTTGTCCTAGTGCCTTCTGCGGCTCCATTTTTTAACAGGCCCCGGCGTTGTGTCCTCCAGGATGGACTGGGGAGTCCCTGTATGACAGTGACTCAGCGAGACTAATGTAGCTCTGCTTGAACTTTCCTTGTAGCATTTCCCGCAAAGTGAGTGTTGTTTGAACTCGCTGTTTTAAGCTCGCTCTTCCCCTAATAACTCCTGGGAGTCCTTTGTCCCCCTGTAAACCATTGTGAGAAAGGACACTTAATTGCTCTGTGCACACTAATGAGATAGCAAGCTAATTAAAGGTGTATTGCACACTGTGGGTCCCAGCACCGGGCAGCATGGAACATTTTAATGAGAGATGTTGATAGCCCTTCAAAGAAGCAACTCGTAATATCTCCGGCGCTAATGATGCCTACAGTAAAGCTGGGCCTGACTAAGAGAATCCACACCGCCGCTCTAACACCTGGGCCGTGTGGAGGCTTTGTGGCGGATGGATCTACGGCCAGGCAGACGCTCTGCCTGAAGACGCCGCTCCCTCATTACGCCCGGCTGATGGTTTCAGGTTTACCAGCTGCCCGACATGCTGAGATATGAGGACAACTATGACCACCCGGGCCCAATAAATCTATTGAAGAACGTGACTGCAGAACCACCTGCTGAATAACACCTAACCACTGCCTCCCACATTATCCACTACAAATTCATCATTTGGAGTATTAAATGCACAACAGCAAATAAACAGATCATTTAAAAAAAAAATAATAAAAAAAAGGTTATCAAAACCACGTTTGATTTAGGTCTTAAATGCCCGTTTTACAAAATGCAGAATCGTTTGTGTCATTGCTGACCGCAGGTAAAAACCTGTAGTAGCTGTAGGCCTGTCAGTAATGTTTCCTTTCGTGCGGCGGGAAGCATCACTTATGACGTGATTAGCTGGCTCTCATTACCCCAATGCCTGCGATTTTATAGCTAAATGACAGACCCAGGGAATGCATGATTATTTCCACAGCATTAACGGTGCCATTCAAATTACATTGCTAACACTGGCAGGCCAGACTGCACTCTGAGAAAGGGTTTATTTATATATATAAGTATGAT
>JAOYFF010000094.1:19291356-19307474 GCA_025773925.1 Cryptomyrus ogoouensis
ATATGCACGCTGTGTAGTGTCAGAAAGAGTCTGGAGGGGGCAGCTGCAGCTTGCGACGGCGCTGTTTGATGCCTTTTTTTTTTTTATCTCACAAACAGTTAAGGTCAAGGCACTGATGATACTCAGATGTGTCTCCTTTGTGGCTCGTTGCTGTCGCCGTTTGTGTGTTTGCCATGTGAAGAGCCCCCACACCAGGCTATTTCAGCACCCCCCATGTCCCACCGCCCCTCCGCCCCGCCTCCTCATCTACTTCTGTTTCGTTTGCCCCGTGCCCTGGCTTGCCGCAAGCTTGCAAACAGTGGGAAATTTAAACGAGGCAGCAGCGGTGAGCTAATGTGACTCATGTCCTGACACGGCTCTCTGGCGCACGCCGGCGTGGCCTGCCAGCGCCGCTCTGCTCGTCCGCCATTACGGCAACATCTGGCCGCCCTTGAACCCAGGCCATGTTTTCCCAAAAGCCTTGTAGTGGCGCTAGGAGAGACACACAGCGGTGAATCTGATTAGCTAGCGTTCAGCTGGTGGCTGATGGGAAAATATTGTAAGTGTCCAACTTGTAATTATGCTTTAAAATGTCAGGTTAAATCGTTGAACCCTGGAAGTGCTACATCATTGTCATTCAATCACCTGTGTCTGTTTTACCGGATATTTATGCTTGCATGTGGAGGTTCTCTGCATGTAATATATATCCACACTCCATACACTGAAGCACTTGCTGAGAAGTAGTAAAAAAAAAAAAAAATCTAGGGCTGAATATTATGCTCATTTGACAATTATTATATTATACTTCAGTGTCTTATTTGCAAACATCCAAAGAAGATGTTTGTTTGATTATTTATCACCCTTGCTAGATGTGCAGTGTATAGAATGTGGCCCATATCCATCTGAATAATAAACAGAAAAATGTGTTTATATAAATGTGAGAGTATGTGAGACATTTTACCTATTGACTGCTTAAGCTGTAACTAACATCAGCCAGACGTCTATATGCAGGATCAGTACTTAGACTGAGGCATTGAATTTTTAATTACAATATCAATGATCATACTGTTATTTCCTAAATTGTTTCATTAATAACTTCAGCTTCAATTTACTTTCACTCAGTACTAAAATCCATTTTTAATGGTTTTATTTCAATATTACTTTTCTGGGTGGCTGACCTTTTCTGGGCACATAGATTTATTATTATAACAAATCATAAAGGAAACTTTATTGCAGAAAAGGAATTACTAAATATAAAACACATGAAATAGTTCTCCCAACGTACACATATATCTTAAGAACATTCGGCCGTGTTTATTGGCGTGGGCCGTTACTGGCTACGAAATGCTTTTGAGTATAAATTTATGACCTGATTTAGTTTGCTGACGGAGTTCAGCTTTTCAAGGCAACCATCAGAGTTAATCTCTGACAGATGGTCATCAAGCCTCTTGCACCTTATACCATATGACTCAGTCCTCCACCAGGGTAATTATGCCATCATATCCCACTTAAGATTCCTTTTGTAGCCCATTTCTTCCCTTTATGTCTCAGCACACTTGTACTGAATTCTGACACTGAAATTAGGAGCTGCATAGTGAATATTGACAGAGTTTACAACCTGGTAATAGATATGTCCCTCCTGACCTGTATTTCACTACTATTCTGTGATTCGCATTCTGATTGGACACACCCATCTGTCGCACGTGTCACTGCGTGAGATTTGGAGAAATAATACAAAATAATTGGTATCCAGCAAGCAAATTTCCCCCACAATAAAATGACGTTGAATCAGAAACTTGGACTGCAGAACACATCTGAACCAGCGGATGGGGGAGTGTAAGGAGGGTCATACATAAGAGTCACGTCCACTTGAAAAAAAAGCTTAGATATAATTCAGGCTTTTATTGATAAAATTTCATTGGTTTGCATAACATTTTTTGTAGGTGACTTTTTTGTGATTGTTCATCACTGCATTCTTAATGATGCTCCAGATGTTATCCGGGGACCGGCCACGCACCCCATCCCATGCCTGGTTGCACGGCCTATGATCAGAAGACAATATTCCTAAGAATTCACCAAAAAGACAGCTGAGGTTCTTTATATCAGATAAATGAAACCTGAAAAATCCCGTCCGGACGAAAACGTCTTCCCTGAGCCTTGCGGGCGATGAGGATGTCAGTGTTCACTGTACACGCAGCACTCTCGCTGCACATTATTGACAGACGAATTAGTCACTTGGTAGCTGAACCTCACGTAACATGTGCCTTAGCCTAGATCAGAAAGCAATCTTCCCCGAGAAGTCGGGATCGATTTTCTCGCCATTAGAATGGTCAGCAGTTGAATTTCGACTGTCTGTCACAAACGTTTGCTCTGTGGAGGGGGGAGCATAGGTGCAGAAGAAAAGCTATATGGCGCATACATATTTGTCGTCAAGCGATCACGTGCCACGTAGCTAAATGATCTGACGAGGGGGTGCGTGTGTTTCGTCCGCTCTCTCTCGGTTTGTTTTCCGCTGATGGACTCTGATCTTTAGCCTGCAGCTCCCGTCACAGCCGTTGCCGCTCCTCTGCCACCGTCTGCACTCCGCACGTCTGTCATGCGATTGACATAGTCATGTCGCATCCAGCTGTTTTCTGCCACGCGCCGGCTGCCTGCGTTTCACCAGACACGGCGAGAACGCAAGCGCCTTGGGCCCTCCGTCTATCCCGATAAAGCATCCCGACGCATCTCGGAAACGTAGAGCGAGAAGCCAAAGACATACGCGTCGGCTAATTAAGCCACAGCGACTGTAGAAACTCGTTGCCCACACACACACACAAATTAATTGCAGGAAAATGCGTGATTTGCATGGACAGGTGGCAGGTGGTATGGTGGTAGCAGGATGAGCTGTCGTGGATGGAGCTCGTCGCTGAAGTCACTAGGTACTGTTTTACAAATTACAGCACTGAAAATACCTTGTGTGTCGAGGATTATAATTGGTCACTTTTACACTGCTCAGTCTGAATTAAATATTATATCGGCATTAATTTATAGTCTTATCTTATGCCCAACCTTACATCTTTGTATTTTAACTTGTCAGGTATAGCACCGCAGTAAAACAGGCAGCGTAGGAGTAAAACATGCTGAATACCTTGTACTTAGGAAAATTCTTACCTCGGAAGAGAGCACTGCGGGGTCTGATTGGGCCTTGTGCAAATTATGTTTGAAATGACATTCCCCTTGGAATAAATTAAAGCGGATACAAATGTAACGTAATCTAAAGCTGCTCCCTTTGGCTGCCAGACCCCCTGTCTCTGAGGCCAACACGGAGCATCAATGCTATATTAAATATAAGACCAGCAATGTTTCGGTAAAATTCACATATAGCTACACTTCTCTAATGAGGAATACATAGCCAAAATGTCTATAATAATCCTATATATAACACTACAAATAACCTCTTAGTAATAGTATTACCTATAGTTTTATGTTAAGGTGCTATGTGTGGCACTCTTTACACTTAAAAATTACTCTTTTGTGCGTGTAGTGCTTTCCTCGAACCCAACCGTCGTCCAAGTGTTTGCAAGTGTGGGTGATTAAAAATTGGTTCCGTGGTTGACTGGGTCAGTTTTAAACTTTTCAGAGTGAATTTGCTGGCATGCAGGCTGATGGGTGCCAAGCATCGCTGATAACATATAAGGCTAATATAGAGGAAGGTATCACCAGTGCTAATGTATGGAACTCAGGGGTATATGAGCCTGGAAATGAAGAGAGTGATGGCTTTAATGGGCAGATGACTCAAACGTAATTTTACCAAAAGCAAACAGACACCAGCAGATGTATTGGGGATCTACAAAAAGAATGAATAAGCATCCATCATAATAGTAGTAAATTTAAAGTGTAGCATTTTGGTACTTTAAGCACTTGCAAGGCACCTCCCCTGAGTCTTACTGGAATAAATGTGGAGGTGTCACATCTAAGTGGACATTTTGGTGCAGATGATGGTCTTGACCTTTAAGAAGCCACCTGCCGGCCTGCCAGGAGGGGGGTCTTAATTCACATACAGGCAGAGTGTCACTGCGTGTCACAGGGCGCTCCATCTCCCCGCCCCCACCCCCGCTGCGGCGGGATGAAACGCACCCTCGGCAGGCACACGCCGGGGAGCAGCAACACGCTTCCCCATGGCTACTGACCTACACGGGTTCCACGGAGGCGGCACTGGTGGTTCCCCCGAACACCCGTTAATAACCATGTCTGAGGCAGGCTGACATGAAGGTGGGTATTACAGCCGTCCTGTCCCATAGCTGCTGAAATATGTAATTAACACCACAAATGGGGCGAAATGGCAGGGCTGTTAGGGAGAAGAATAGGCGGCGGGCCCTGGACCACGAGTGCGGCCGCAAGAGGCCTTTAGGGGGGTGTGGGTTGAGGGGATGGGGGTGTAAGTTGTTGTGGCTTTGGGTTTCCGGCCCTCTCCAGCAGACAGGAGGAGAGGTGGGTGGCACTTTGCTCGGGGGCGCCCCCCTGTAGCTGGGCGGGTTGGAAGGTGGGCAGGAGCAGGTGGCTGCCATAGGGGGGCTGCTGGATTACCCTTCTCCAGGAATACAGCCCCACCCCATTACAGCTCCCCCCCATGAAACAGACCCCGCCAGCCAAAGGAAAACTCCATTTATATATGATATAGATAAACGGAATTAAATTGAATGCAATATCCTGCACTGATGTGCTGGGAATTGTTTTTGATTCTTTATATCTCACCCCGCCCTGTTTTCATAGGGCGCCTTCTCTCTCTAACCCGATTCCCATAATTAAATCATCATTCTGCTCCATGTTTTTTTGTGTATGGAAATGGTTTGGGGCTCCCGTGCTGGTTCGCTCACAGCCTGCACACGTACAATTCATGGATTTCGTCACCATTTGCCAAGTGCTATTGTTCAAAATAGTGTTTCTTTCCCAATAATAGATGCGGATGGCAAATTCAAAGGCGGAGCTAAGGAGGTTTTCAGTGCTCAGACATAAAACTGTTCAAGTTCATCTGCTTTTAAATTATGATTAAGTCCTTGTGACATCCGAAAGTGTGATAAGGGGTCATCTGGTGCTGAAACGGCTAGATCAGACAGTGGGTGGGCCTGTTCTCTCTGATGGAACATAACTCTTTGGCCTGCTATGGATACACAGACTCCCCCCTCCCTCATTCGTCCAGCCTCTCATCTGCCCACTGAGCATCTTCAACTGTCCGCTCTGCCCCCCTCCTCATGTGCCTCTCTGTTTCATAGTGACCCAGCCCCCTCTCCATCCCACCTTCTGAAACATGCGCTCAGCAAAGTGTGAAATACTGTAACACCTGCTGGTGTAATTAAATATTTAGACCCGTGGAGGGCTAACACTGTCTCTTATTAGCAACCAATCTAGGAACAGGTAGGAAACACAGCAGAGTTAATTGGGGAACAGCTGTAGCAGCACATCTGGGTGTCACCGATAGCGGATTTAGGTGCGTTTGGCGTGCGCACCCAGGACAGCCTGTCAGGAGCTGATGTGTCAATCAGACTGATAAAGCATGCCGGGTGCCATGGAGAGCGGACGACGCGGCACGGCCCTGTCAGAGCCGCATGCGGGCAGGCAGGCGGCCACCTCTCGCGATGTGCCGGCGACAAGGGTGGTCCGGAGGAAACGAGGGACCCCCAACAGCTGCCGTGCATGTGCCCATTTAGACAGAATGCAAACGAGGAAGTCCCAGAATCACTGACACAAAAGCACGCACAGAATCGCAGGTTCCGTACGTCAGAGAAATACTTGGTGATTGTGTTTAAGTATGTTTTTTCAAGATTTGTACTTTACTTGAGTATTTCAAGTTGTTGTAACTTCTGCTTTCACTTCGCTATGTTTCTGAACCAAATGACGACTTTTTCCTCCGACACATTATGCATGACAATCATTACTCACCCAATTAAAAAAAAATACAATTTGTGAAAAGCATGCAGCTCCCCAGAGTGGAGGAGCAAATAAGTAGGGTTAGAGTAGCTGTACAGAGAAGACAGGACTACACACCTCACTTATTAGATTCTAATGATTGATGCACCACTTGTTACGAGACCCAGTTATGCTAGATCTAGCAGTGCTATCCCGACATCACGTTTGTATGTGTTTTATGCCGGTTTTCACTCTTTCAATAGTTAAAAGAATTATTGTGAGGCCAATGATATAAACATTTAGAAAAAAAAATGTGGTGTTACCAGTGTTATGCTTTACCATGTGTGGTTGTGGTTTGTTTTGTACACTTGGTAGCTTTTTCGTTTGTTCTGATTTCTCAAATGTTTGTTTCATAATATACTCTGTGGTGGCCTTCAACTATGACTAAGCTACCTAAAAAGAAAATATCCGCTTATCCTCTTGTGACTCAGTTTTCCTTATTCTGCTGAACTGTAACTTACAATGCTGTATTCCAACCTGTCTTGAATAATTGTAGCCGTTTAGCCTGTGCCTCTATTTGAAAACAGTTCTAGCCACCAGACCTTCCCAAAATAAAACACTTAAGACACCCAAACAACTTGCACAAACCAGTGGCATTGCACCAGTCAATTTACGTAGGAATGTGCCTACCCAATATTTTGTAATAATATAACATAAGTTAATTATTCAGTCAACCAATAACCTGCCTACATTGATTGTGAATAACATGTCATTAAACTTGCAGGAAATTTGCAGTCAAGGTAATCTGACCAGTGAGCAAGCTTCCTCCTACAGATTGCATCACTTAATTCCCTCCCCATCCCTCATCATTCCCGTTTCTACCGATAACTCTACCCATCATCAACGAGGTGTCATATTATGACGTTCATGACTCACTTCTCAGCAGCAGTAAACAAGGTTAGCTAGCTGTTTATAATTGCGTGCTAATTAAATATGCTACTGCAAGCGTAAGAAGGCGACTGAATTGTTTCTAGCCTAAACTGCTAAAATATATTATGTACATGTTTACTTGAGTAGCCGTGCTAGCACAGACATACTGGAAATCTGAGTTATGAATTTATGTTAATGTTAGTTAACTAACATTAGCGAGCAAGGTAGATGGCAGACCAACTCAGTTTGTAGTTTTGCCTGTAAAACTTACACTGGCCTTCAGAATTTGCTAACCACATACACCAACACAACACAGCCTTTTCTAACTCCCTGTCACATATCTTGAACACAACTAGCAAACTAATTTTCTAGCTGACATTAACTAGCTAGTCATCTACTGTAAATGTAACACAACCACTGCTTACTTAATTTCTAGATCACCTCACAGTGACTGTGCCAACCATAAATAGTTGTACTTAGGGGTGTTTTTGATGATTAATTTATGATTTATGAAGACTGGTGTTGTCACAAATGCCATATATTGCAGGGGTAGTTTTTTTCTATTTGTGAGTAATTTATCTTGTTTTTAGACAGAATACCTATGAGGGGTATCAATATTTGGACCCTTACAGAGATACGAATGCTGAGATCAGCATACATTCTGTGGTGAGTGTTGTTATTCAGCAAACAGGAAGGGTACATTCCCCTACCAGCCACATCGAAATGCTGACAAATGTGGTTAATATTTTTATGTAAGTGATTTTATGTGGACTTTACGTTAGTGGTTGGAAACTTGTGTATTAATACAACTAAGTCATTTTCAGCTGGATTTTTTTACATTACGTTTTTTATTGATATCTTTCAAATTGTAAAACTAGCAGCTGTGCGTTAGATGCGTTGATCAGGGGGCAATGTAGGAAGATGATAGGTTGCTATTTGTAAGATGAATAGATTTGAATGTGCAGTACTTTTTACTTTTTGTACGTTTACAACCAGGTATTTTTTGGTTTTACTTAAGTAGTATTTCACTGGTTGGCTCTTACTTTAAATTTAGTAACATTTTGGTTGTTATTCAGTATCATCGCACAGCGTTTGCAAGGCGTGTGCACACATTTACTTCAAAAATTAAATGGTATGCACAATCTCTTTTTCACCTCACCAAATATGGTAAACTTACCATTACTTAAGTATGAAAATTGAGTACTTTTTCCACCACATCTGTATGTGCAACTAAATATGGCTTGTCACCATTAATACTCAAGAATGCACTTATTTTATTTACATTTCACTTTCTGGATCTCTCACACGCTGTTGCAAAGGGTCATTACCAGTTTTTGTAGCAGCTAAGTTGCAGGTCTTAACAGTAGGGCCTAGATGTACTAGAGGTACAAATGTGTTCACATTTTATCCAGGTAAATACACATGCAGTAGAATGAGGAAGCTGTTGCAGAAAGAAATCATAGTAATCAGTTGAATCTGTGCTGCATATTTCAAATGAATGCCTTTGCTGTCCTCTGGCCCCATGGATGTGAAAGTTTGGAGGAACCAGTGAAGGATCAAAGTCACACGTCTTGCTTTTGAACATGCTTTTGAAAATTTATGTACATTCCCTTTCTTGCAGTAGAGTGGACAGGGTTGCTTGTCTGTATATTTGCACATTTTCACATTGAATCTGGCTTGGTTTTGTTTGGGCTGTACAAATAGGTAGAGGAAGCCGGAGAGGAAAAATGAATTTGGTGTCTTCGGGAATGAAAAAGTGTATTACCCCAAACTATAAAATAAATTAAAGCGGCATAAGAAGTGTTGAATACTTTGGTGAAGATTGGGTTTGTTTCCAGGCAAATAAAGGTCAGGTACTTAGAAAACAACCAGCCCTGTGCAGTATGAATTTGAATTTTTTCAGTATATTCAGTGTAACTGTCAGAGCACAGGTTCTATTAATAACTAAAGACCTCTGAAAAGCATCTGTTGATGTCTAGCAACTTTGATTGGTTGATAATAAGTAATTATAAGGCTGTAGCACAAAAGTTAGAGCTTTTGTGTCCAAACGGTGAAATGTTTTGGACAGTAGTGAGTACCCTAAAGTAACCCTCCTACTAAATTCTAAGATCAAGACATGAAGTTCATGATTCCACCATCAGAAATACAATGGGCATAGAATGAGACACATGGCCAGCTGCAAACCGCCGTTCATTGAGATGAACACGAATGCTTGTCCCCTGCTTGATCCTCGAGAGTCTTGGAACAATGTTGTATGGATCAAGTGGAACCTTTTCGACTGACATGGGTTCTGTTTTGTTTCAGAAATAAGCAAGCACTGAAAATACATCCCCAGTAGGGCTGCACAATTCTGGAAAAAATGTGATGTGAATGACGATTTTATTTGCTTAGAATTGAGATCACAGTTCTCTGTAACGATTTATTTTTCTCAGATTTAAACATTTATTGCACTCATTAAACTGCATAAGGAAACACAACAAAACTTGTTTGTACCAAACATATGATTGATCCGGGACTGGCATATCAACTTCTGACAACAGAAAGAAAACGCTCAATTGGCCGTTCAATTAGGGTAACCAAAACAGATATACCAAAAGTTTTTTGGTACTTAAGTACTTAGGGGTGGGATTTGAAATGCTTCATTTATCGAACGGTTATGCAAATAGCCTGCCTCTGAAAGGCAATGCAACTGCCGTCTTGAAAACAGTTGTCGACTGGAAAATAAAGATAGACGAACAAGAAAAAAATAATACTAATAAAAAAAAATGGATGCATGGACAAATTAAGTGACCCAAGCTTTAACTGCGATCTGGTCGGAAGAACCAAAGATCAGGACAGCGTAAAACGAAATAACGTATTTTGTATAATATACTAGGGAAGCACCGTATTGTAAAATTTCTAAGTACAGTGGTGCCTGCGGTTCACGAACGGTGTGGTCTACGAACAATTTGGTTTGCGACCAAAAATTTTGTGAAAAAAAATACATTGGTTCACATACAAAATTTGGTCGACGAACAGATTCCTTGACCAGATTCCTTTTTTTATACTAGTGTAGCACTGGCCGGGCGCATGTCCCAGCATGTAATATTAAATAGAAGGACCACAACAGGCAACCAACGAACACGGAACCCAAACACACAGACGGGAAACACAAGGTTGTAAGATGCCGAACTGCAAGATGCACTCACGGTGGAAGATTTACACACTAAATACACGCGAGGATCGGACCGGGTACACACAAGACACGGGCAAACACACGCGGGACAATAGGTAAATGCAACCATTAACATTAACAACAACAACAATACAAAGGCTTTAAAGACTGTTAATAAAGTGCATGATTTCCCCGGCGAGCAAGTCTCCATGTCTCTCTGCTCCCGCGATGCCTCGGTCCGCCCGTCACCACACCATATTGTGTTTTTCTTTAAAGTTTTTACTATAAAACCAGAAAATTAATTAACAAAAATTATTATTTGGTAGGCTTGTGAACGAATTAATTGAATTTCAATGCTTTCTTATCGGAAAAATTGCCTTGGTTCGCGTACAAATTGGTCCACAATAATAACTGCATTGTGTTCATGAACCACAGGCATCACTGTGTTGCAATGTGATTTGGTAATAAATATTAGGATGCTTATAAAATAAAAAAGGGATTCAACATAAATTTCTCACAAACTCGTCTAGGAGTGATTTAAACAACAATGATGAAAATGATTATGATTGTCTCGGAGAACACATGCAGCATACAAAAGCAGCAGAGGTACATTTTAAACTGATTTTTAAATATATGCTAGACAATCTTGAACAGAAATAATAATTGAAATTGCAAAACTTGCTAAGTTTTTTTTTCTGTGACAGAGGAAAACTGTTTTAGCAAAACCTAAACTCCCTGCGTTAATTATAATGTCCGTACAGAATTATAAGTAAGAAAAAAGCCTGATCTTAATCTGACTAGCTCGATGTAAGAATTGTATGTGCATAACGTGCAATGTTATTGTTAATATCGCACATCGTCCAGCCCTATAATATACTACAGCCATTTTTATAATTCAGTACACAATACCCCGCCTCATACTGTGATGTCATTCAATGCTGTACCAGTTTGTACACCAGTGGAAAACCAACACCTTGAAGTACTGTACTTTTGGTACTTCAAGAAAGTACCTGGGTACTTGGTACACTGGAAAAGCACACTTTAAAGAGAATGCAATATTATGGGACCTCTATGGGGAAAAGCGGGAGCGGTTATTTTGATCCAGCAGATCAGAAGATTTAGAAATGAGATCGCATAGAGGTGTGAATCGAGATGCGTTTTTTTATGATTAATTGTCCAGCCCTAATCCCCAGAAAAAAAATACATCAGCACCACTAGCTGAGGATGGTGGTCAAAGTATCATGGTGCTAAAAGAATCAAATGTATTGTCATAGTAATATATCTAATACCTACATTTACATACATTGGCCACAAGTCATAAGTGTATATTGTTTACGTTTCTTTCTGTATTCTACTTTATTATGTGTGTCTTGACGGATGGACATCCCTTCCAGGGTGTGTGGCCTAGATGGATGGACATTCAGTATTTAACTGGCTCATAAACCATTAAATTATTTGGTGAGGGTACTTTGACCCTAACCCTAATCCAACTCTGGTCCTGGAGAGCTAATGCCCAATAGGTTTTCCATCCTACCTGGCTTCTGATGAGCCGCACCTGTTGTCAAGCAAAAATACCAGGAAGAGGTGTGGCTCATCAGAAGCCAGAGAGGATAGAAAACTTGCTGGATAGCAGCTCTCCAGGAACGGCGATAGAGACCCCTGGTTTAAAACATATTAGTATAGTGGTTCAAACAGGTCAGTCAGCATAACATTTCCCTCAAAAGCAGAGAGGGAGCAAAAACGTGGACCGTCTGTGGGTCTCTGAGGATCGAATTGGGAAGTACTGCTCAACCCCTTCAAATCATGCTTCTTCTGTCTGTCTCCATCATGGTAATTCCACACCTTGGCGTGACTGTGTGCCTCTAACAGCTCTCCTAAATGCGTCAAAGGCCAGATCCTCACCTCGGGACGGCGCCGGAGCACTGGGTTTGAGACCCTCGAGCTGCTGTGGTGACGGCGTGTTGATGCAATGGGGAGACGCGACGATCAGGCATGTGCCAGGGACGCTTAGATGATATAGGGGGATGGGGGTTTGAAGGTGGGGGGGGGGGCGCTTATGGTCGTAAAGTGGGAACAGCTGCTCTCCTGTCCTCTGTCCTGGTGACCGCACCTCTGAAGATGGTGCTCGGACCGAACCGGTGTGTGGGGGGGGCTCAAAACTGTGTGCGTCACCCATCATGGCGTGAGAGACAGGATATGGATGTGGCTTCCTTGCTGCCTCCACGCTCCAGCAACGTGATTAATGGCACCGGCTCCTCTCCCCATCTCGTTCTGTTACTGTCAGGAGTTAAGTGGGCCGAAGACAATAATAAACAGTCAGTCTTGTGTGAACGCCCGCCGCCAGTGTTCGCCCCCCCCCCCCCCCTCCAGTTGCACGCGTGAACACACTCGTCACCATGCGGAAGCAGGCACAGCAGCTAATGTACACAAATGATTACGCATGAACGCCACCCATCGCTTGGGAAACTCCTATGAGCACAGCAACCCCCCCCCCCCCAGAAAATCGGGGGTGGGTTCCTGTATAATTGTGGGGAATTGTTGGAGAAACAGAAACTCGCGGAAAGGTCAGCCAATAGCAGACTGGCGTGCAGGATGAGTCCCGCATGACAGAATTAGAGGAATATATGGTTTGAACTGAGACTAAAAGATGGTAAAATTGGCCTGTAGCTCTCCAGAAAAGTGCCCCGTAACAGCTTTTAGTGTGCAGGTCGTGTCACAAGAGATGACAACCATAGAGGATATAGTGGGAAAAAAAAGCGCAGGTTGCCACTACCAGCCAGGGCTTTATTGGGTTTTGTGCCTTGAAGGCCCTCACTTTGTACGTCATACACGCTTTGCGGCCCAGAATGCACTGCCTGTCAGGCCCAGCAGGCCAGGGGCTGCCTGCAGCGCTTGTTCAAAGAGCCACATGGGTTTGAGGATGGATTGAGGTTTGGGTTTGATGGGGGGTCTGGGGGGGGGGGGGCAGTCCATTTGACCCTAATGTGGGGTCTCCAGGAATCATCTCATGCTTTGGCTGGTTGGGATTGAAAATGGGTGAGAAATAAGCAGGACACCCTCACCTTGTTCCTCATCAGATACGGTGGGGCTCCACACCGCTCCAGTACAGCAGGAGCCACCCCCCCACGGCTCGCGATGATGCTGCCAAGCTCTTTCCGCGAGCCCCCCCGATTCTGGTGCCCTCCCCTCCCCCCCGTGCCCTGTCCGCTGATCACATAAGCGGCTCCACGTCAGTCACTCGCGCGCTCTCTCTGTTATCTCGTTTGTGGATAAAAACAGTGTCAGGCAGAGGAGCAGTAGAAATGACTGTTTTGATCAGTCAGATTATTTTTATCCGGCTGCAGTGTAAGAGGAGGCTGTTGTTAGAGAACCTGATTGCACGCGTGCGGCCCGCGCTCCTCCGAGCCCGTGAGCAGGATCTGCTGGCCGTGGGCGGCATTCTTTAACCTGCCTCATTACTGTTATGATCGAGCTGCTGGGGAGAACACCTCTTCGTTTTGACCTAATTGAAGCTCGTGTTGTCAGGCCTAGTGAAATCGACCGTCCTCTGCGGGGGTGGGCTCAGGGTGTGGCAGGTGCAGAAGACGTCTTCGCTTAAGGCGGCGTGAGGAATGTTCCTAGCCTGCTGTGATGTAAGGGGCTGGTAGATGGGGACATCCCTATCACGCCCTCCCCGGGGTACAATTCTTCTGGGGACGCTCCCCGTCGTCCGCCATGTCCCTCTTCACGCGTGATTCTGTGCGAGAGGGGAGATTTATATAACCCTCATGACACTGCGCGCGGAGACTAGCTCCGAGAAGATAGCACGGCTGCTTTGATACTGTTCCGAGCTAATTGCCGTGGTAACTGTGGTTAATTTAAACTCTGCTCTGCTCACGCTTGTTACCAGGATAATCGGTAATTGAGTAACGATACTACAGTGATAAGCGGGACAAGAAAAAGATATCAACCCGTTACTGTTTGTTGCTAGTTAATAAAAACAAAACAGGGCCAAATCCTCCAAACTGATGACTTTTTAGGTATTCAGAATTACTTCCACTGATGTGAATACCTTATAATAATATTCTGCATGGGTTTAAGGATTATGGCTCGCTGCTGTGACAGGGACAGGACATACTGATTCAATGGGATTAGTCGTACCTCATGTTGGAGTACGCACCCAAGTGGAACAAAAACCTCATTAGCATCTTATGGAAAAACTGTTTTAATTACGGGGCTTTATTTTATTTTTGAGGTTTATGGATTAGCTTTGGACATCGCTGTGTGTGATTGGACAAAAAGAAATGTATCTATGGATTCGGGAAGTAGAAGGGGAAGGGGGGGGGTCTTGTGAACAGGTTATGGTCAGAAGTTTAGCTGGTGTTTTAGAAGCCTGTGAAGATACCTTCACAGCCTCATGTTAGAGCAGTTTATGTTTTACAGTATTTATGCTTTACAGTCATTCATTGCTGATTTAATTGTACTATATGGAGCTTATCACAAAATGGCACATTGTAAGCAACACCTCTCCAGAAAAGAATATCAGCAATTCAATTATGAAGAGGGACCACCCTCTTGGAGACATACATATTGTTTTTTTCTGAAAGTTTGAATCATCGTCAAAATCCATAACCCAATAAAAGAAAATAAATGATTTACCACATAAGAAAATTTATTATTAAACTTCAAAAGTGTGCTATAATAACTGCATTAGGCTAAATGTTTCATACAAATTATACATTTTCGGACTGAAGCAAATAGCATTATGCATTATGAATGTGGACATTAAAATTACGATAAAAAATGTGGCGATATTGAAAACGGCTCTGGATTACTGCAATAATTGCAAGGATTGCTGTGCATCTACGAGAAAGTCTAGGGGTAAATTACATCAGTGTTGAAGCTCAGAGTCTGTCCAGAATTGAGTTTCATAACCCTTAGGAGATGGAGTTGTGAGCGAAGGAGAGAAACTACCTTTTGACTGGAAGGCAAAAAAACTACAGCGGACAAATAATGGTGCTCATATATATTTAATGCTATAAACACATTATCATGGACTCTCTCCACGCGTACAGCAAGTTAACTGGTTTAAAAATATTTATTAAGAGCTGGCAGTAGTTTTTTTGCTGTTTTTTTTCCTTTCAGACTCCTAGATACTTATGTAAGCATGTCAACGATGAACTTAGAAGCATCACTATTACTCTGTCCATACATTTTCCAGAGGCAACTATTCCAGTGTAGAGTCACAGTGATCCGGCAGGGCATGAGGCAGGGACCCCCTGGACTGGAGGCTGTGCTGTTTTTCTCCATATCGCATTCACCTTTCAGTTGGAGAGCTTATTGTGGTGTCTTTTATGATGACCATGTGCTCCTGTAGTTTTTCCTGCATTGTGCACTGGAGGATTGCTGCAGAGAGGAGGAGGTCCTCATCATGTCTTCTGCTGAAGGACCGGCCCTAGCTGTGCCGGTCATGTTTACCTCCTGCCATACTAGCAGTTGAACAGGATACACATCGATCCAAAGCTGGGTCCAAAGAGACATACCTTTGT
This sequence comes from Cryptomyrus ogoouensis, assembly GCA_025773925.1. Taxonomy (NCBI): domain Eukaryota; kingdom Metazoa; phylum Chordata; class Actinopteri; order Osteoglossiformes; family Mormyridae; genus Cryptomyrus; species Cryptomyrus ogoouensis. Next base: position 19,306,837 of record JAOYFF010000094.1, read on the forward strand.
TTTGAATAGTATGCTCGGTTTTCTTCTGGACGTTTTCGCTAACGCCCGTTTGGGAATCCTCGCAGATTGATGGTTGATTCACCCCAGGTATGCCCAGCGCAGACTGGCCAGAGTGATCTTTTGTAAATGCCAGGAAGGGCGCATGTGCTCTCGAAGGAAGATGGGGAACATTAATGAGATATTTAAGCACGAGTAACATTAACATAAAGTAATCAGCTTTGGGTGACAGCCGACACGCAAGTTCACACTCAAAATGGAAACCAGCCGAAGACGGTGATGGGGAACGAATGGGGCGGGCATCCCGGGCACCGCCGCACCGATTCCGTGCTGCACCAGTCCTAATGGCCCGCCGCCCTCTTGCATTGTTTCTGTTTATCTTTTATTTGTTCTGAGAGAAAGAGGAGAAGTTCTTAAACTAATTACGATTTGGAGGAGCAGCCGTTTGGCAGATGTACATCAGAAAGTGAGCACTGAGCGCGGGGGTGGGGGGGATGGCCTGCAGACCTGGAGGGAGTTTGTTTGAGGGAGCAACGAGTGGAGGGAAGGAATTAAAAATACGCCGGGCATTCGGGTAAGGGGGGGGGGCATCATTGGGTTAACAGACCTGCTTAGACGCTTCCATCCCACTCAGATGTAAA
>JAOYFF010000094.1:19330084-19347622 GCA_025773925.1 Cryptomyrus ogoouensis
TTTGAGGCACGATGGAGTCTCTGGTGAAGACCGTCCATCCTGTGGTATTTGAGGCACGATGGAGTCTCTGGTGAAGAACGTCCATCCTGTGGCATCTGAGGCACGATGGAGTCTCTGGTGAAGATCGTCCATCCTGTGGTATTTGAGGCACGATGGAGTCTCTGGTGAAGACCGTCCATCGTGTGGCATCTGAGGCACGGTGGAGTCTCTGGTGATGACTGGCCATCCCGTGGCATGTGAGGCACGGTGGAGTTTTTGGTGAAGATCGTCCATCCTGTGGCATTTGAGGCACGATGGAGTCTCTGGTGAAGACCGTCCATCGTGTGGCATCTGAGGCACGGTGGAGTCTCTGGTGATGACTGGCCATCCCGTGGCATGTGAGGCACGGTGGAGTTTTTGGTGAAGATCGTCCATCCTGTGGCATTTGAGGCACGATGGAGTCTCTGGTGAAGACCGTCCATTGTGTAGCATCTGAGGCTTGGTTGAGTCTTTGGTGAAAACCGTCCATCCCGTGCACCCATGTTGCATCCTGCAAGGTTTTATCCTATTAGCATTATTAACATTGTTTTTTTCTGACAGAGGAGGGGTCACAGTAAGGCTGGAAATCCCACTACTGTAAAATGCTGCATTAACCCCCCCCCCCGTAACCCTCCGGCTGACTTTGATCCTGTGCCGCCTCCTTCCCGCATGCATGCCCTGGTGGTTAAAACAAACCCTCCCTCGCCTCTCCCGGACACGGGCGGCACTTTCTAAATGAAGAACTTCTCTAATTGGGCCCCTCGGTCTTGGGGGACGCCAGTCAATAACCTCATTTGGTGAGGATTCTGAAAAAGCGGTAACCAGGGGGGTTCAGAGGTGCTCGTAGTCCAGGTTACAAATGACTGCTGTCTCTAATCTAGGAATTACAGTACAGCTAGACAATACATCTTGAGCCTCTCCGGAACAGGCAGTGGGTAATTTAATCTTGTAACATGAAGATTATTTTTGATTGGAATGGAGTTTGATCTGTTTCTCCCTTTAATGCGACTCTAACCGGCTGACATTTTCACAGTATTTAATAAAAGCCGCACTTGATTCGCAGCCTTGTGACAATCTTTTATTTACTTGCCATGGATAAAACCATTAATTCATGGTAATTAATGAGTGAAGTGCCGAGGGCCCGGGTGCAGCCACATCCGCTGGGAGGCTGGGGGAACAGACTCATTCATCTCGATTAGACACACTTAACTTCAGTCCTTCTCCAGCCACCATTACATTTAAATAGGGGTCTAGGTGCAGTGGGATGTGCCTTCGTGGCCCGCGCCGGGGACGTCGCAAGGCGATCTGGGCCGCAGGCAGGACCGGGGGCCTCCTTGGGTCACCCCACATCTCCTTCAGGCTTCACGGCGTCTGCCGGCGCTCTCTCACATTCTCACATTCGCCATTTATTTTCCATCTGAGAATTTTAAAGGAATTCTGATCTGACAGGAGTGAGACTTAGTCCGTGTTTGCTTCTGGATTTAGTCAGAAATCGGGGTGAATCAAAGCCTTTGAGACTCCGAGCTTGTAGCGCAATGATGGCCTTTTTATTAAACAGCATTTTGGTAAGAAAGGAAGGCCAACTTTTTTTTTTATCAAACTACTCAAGGTTGACTATAATAGGGCAATTTTTAAGCATGAAAATTTGAAACGAGTAGACAGGATATCAATGTTCTCGCAGTCCCCCGTGAAACCGAGCCCGTCGACAGTCACAGCGTTCCGTTAACTGCTGTCCCTATCTCTCACCCCCGCGCTGTAAGGAGTATTGGAAAGAGAGCAGCTTAGATTAATTTGATATGATAATTACATTAGCAGCTTTCATTATTAGCCTGCGGGGACTTTGCTGAGAGCCGCAGAAAGCACACGAACAGTCTGGAGCAGTTACACTTTCCTCGAGACGTAATCTGCAGATTACATGGCCAGACGGTGGTTTATAGCGTGAGATTGCGGAGATTTAGACAGAAGGATACACACATGACCTCGTGCCTGAGGAACATGCAAGAAACACCAGAGATGTTCAGGGAGAAAGACTGTGTATGTTTATGGAGGGATTTTTGCTGTCTGTTGATAACGAGTCTTTTTATGTGTAGGGATCTGGGGAAATTCCATTCCCTGAGCTGCTTGTTCTTACGGCAGTGATCGGCACGGATAGAGGAGGGTGGCTCGGCGAGTGGCTCCGAATCACGTACCGCTGTCGCACCATCAGTACCGCAGCTGACTTTAATCGCCGCATGTTTGCCGTGACAGGAAGGTACCGGCTCTCTTGGGCTCTCCTCCTGCCACATTCTGCTTTCAGCAGCAAGCCAGCGTGTGTACCAACATGCCCCACCCCGTCCGGCTCCAGACGTGCCCCCTTTCCAAAAATTTTATTTCCTCTCCGACGCCCCAACATCCCGAAGGGCTTCAGTCGACGTGTCCACAGTGTGTTTATGTCATCGTGCGCGTTTTTTGGGAAGCAAAATGATGTTGTCAGATCCAGGACAGCCCCTGCAAAGACGTGAACCGAAAGCAAAAGTAGTCCCACTGCGGGTAATGCCGGTAATTCCGGTGTAAAATACGGTATGCAGCACATATGTGTGGGGAAGTGGGAAAGTGCCCCGTCAGGAGAGTGTGGGAGCTGCAGTGTGTCTGAAATGGTTTCAGCTACATCTCGTGCCTTGCCTGCCCAATCAGGATTTTGCTTGGCACCCCCCACTCCCCCCACGCTCCAATCTTCGCCACTGATTTATCTTGTGTTTTCTAAACAGTTGACAGGGGAAAACAAACTCTCCCTTGCATTAAAATACAGAGGCCCCAGAAGATTCCAGAAAAGCTGGCCAGCCCGTCAACCCGCCTCGATTGCTCAGGTGAAGAGGTGATGGGCCCCACTGGACTGCGCCTCTGGACTCTTCTGGGGTACGTCCTGCTCACTCGCAGGACATTCGATCTTGTTTCCCGGGTGTCCTTATCAGATTTTGCACTTATGGTAATTTGGTGGCGCTTTGGAATGATTAGTTGTCTCTCTGTGAGGTGCTGAGCTTCTCAGACTGCTGCTGCTCTGAATCGAGAAGGGGTTACGGCCACCCTCGCCAGTGACATCATTCCGCCATTAATATCAGGGCTTCTCTTTATTGCACCGGAAACTTCGCTTCAGGGCACATTTACAAATCAGTGCAAATTAAGTGCGTGTGTTCTAAAAGGTACAACAAGGCATCAAATCGCATAACAAGGCACTGGGGATTTATGATTGCAGAAGTCACATGCTAAATATAGCAGGAAGCAGGACACGGTATTAAACGGCAAACCACAGGCTGCATACAGGGCTCCCCCCAACATTAGTCGTATCACGGAGCCAGATCTGGGATCCATCCATGAATTCAGGAGCAGCTTGAATAGATCAGTTATTATTTTGCGAGCGAGGCTGCAGTCCTCCTGGTGGCCTGGGGCTCATTCCACCGCTGCGGAGGCAGTGATGAAAAGATTTAAGGCCGGGATGGGTTGTTAGGGGCGGGGAGGGCTGACAGCGCGGCCTGGATGAACAGGGGTTCGGGCAGATACACGGGCGGGGGGGACGGTGATTAAAACGTGTCGGTATCAAGAGCCGAGTTCCCACATGCCCCGTGGGACTGAAGCAGCGCTTCGAATCTGACGGCCGTGGTTATCAGCCTGTGGAAGCACACGGGTCTTGCCAGGACACTGGCTTGCTCAAGGAGCTGAGGGTCAGCCTTCGGGATAATGGCCTGACGACACAGGCGGGGGCTGAGGTGCTGGGTGGGTGGGGGGGAGCCAGGTTCGGGCTGCTGGGTGCTGCGGTTTGGGCCGCTTAGGAACGTACGGACCCATTCGTTTCCTGTAGCAGCAGCACTTTGCAACGGACGCTGCGCTGTGCCTGATAGCTTAGCACGACCAGGCCACATTATCGTTAAATTAGCTGTTCATTAGCTTAATTGATTCCTCCCTCAGATAGCATTTTTTTTCCACACAGTGCTTATTATAAATAGCAGTATATATATTGCCTTCCACCCCTACGGTGAGGAAATATGGCGCACTGCTATGCTGCTAGTGGCTGCGCAGCCTTCAGTCTGCACGTGGATACGGCTTTATCCCGGTTAGCCTGAACTGCGTCATTTTTGCTTAATGCCGGGTGAAAAGGAAGCAGGGGAAACACAGTGACCACTCCCAGCAAAGGAAGTCCTTTTAATATAAAGTTAATCTTGAAATATCTCACTGGCTCTGCCCCACTGCTCTTTAACATGCGGTTCAGATCCGTGCCGACACTGCATCAAACCCTCGTATAAACGGCCACGCTGGTCACCGTAAGCTTTGCCTCTTTTTTTTCCTCCTCTCAGAGTTGTTTTTTTTCCCTCTTCTCCTGACACAGCAGTGACAAAGGGGCATCATATTGTCTTGGCTACACGTGTTCCCGGATACCCATCTTATCACAGCGCTCCAGACTGGTGTAAACACAAAGGATGTCTTTCTCTCCCACCTGCTCCCTTTAAACTCTTTGATGCCATTGTGACTCAGTAATGTTTCAGCAGAGCTGGGATAGGTAAGGTACTGCACATGTTGGCCATATCCTCTCTCTCTCTCTCTTTCTCTCTCTGCCTTTGCACACTCATGTCACCCATTTGTATGCAGAATCAACTACAGCTCACAATTATCACATTCCTGGCAAGTCCGTGTCAATCTCTATACATTGTTATATGTGTGTTAGACTCTCCAAAGTTTTTAAATATATTTTATACTTTTATATATAAACGTGCATATCGCCATAACAGCTGAAAGGATGCAGTGTAAACTTCTTGTTAGCTTCCTTATTAAATTTATATCTCCCGATATATATGACAGTCTGATTTTGCTGTGTTCAGCATTATAGATTGAGCCTTGCTTTCAAATGGGAAAAGATTTTTCTCTGTAATTACCTGCTAAAGTTATCATTCACAAATATGAGCACCTGTTTATTTTAGAGTGTGCGTGATATTTGTTTTACGTCGTTAAATGTTAAATGATAACGATCACAGCGCTGCACCTGCCCCCGTGTTTCACACCGTGAGTGACGGAGAGCATTCTTCTCATCTAATGAACCTCACAGACCCCATGTCCCTCTGTAGCACATTTATTCCTGATGCTCTAATTGCTGTTCAGTTCACACTGTGAGGTTAGGGAGGCCTGGAGAGTTACTGAGTGGTTCCTCCCAATCCAGTGAAAAAGGGATGAGGAGGGACTGATGTGTGAGCTCTCTGTTCTGCAACCTGATCTGTAGACACTCTTTCTCTGCATCTCCTTCATTGTGCACTGTCACTGTATTGTAGTCTACACCATGGGTACTGTCACCATACCATAGCCTACACCATAGGCACCGTCACAGTACTGTAGTCTGTACCATGGGCACTGTCACCATACTGTAGTTCACACCATAGGCACTGTCACCATACTGTAGTCTACACCATGGACACGGGCACTGTCACCATACTGTAGTCTACACCATGCCCTCTGTGAATGTATTGTAGTCTACACCATGGACATTGTCACTATACTGTAGTCTACCACACAGGCACTGTCACCATACTGTAGTCTACACCATGTACTATACTATTCGCATGTTCAGTGTACTGTAGTTTAGATCATGCACACTGTCACTAAACTGTAGTATTTGCCGTATGCACTGACACTATACTGTGGTCTATACATAGTACAATGACAGCCTATACACAGTGACAGTTTACTATATTATACATCATGCTCACTGTCACCATATTGTAATTTAAAACAAGCAATATCATCATGATTTATTATACACCATGCACAGTATCTCTGCAATATAGTATACAACATACTAACCAACACTATACTGTGGTCTAAACTATACGTAGTGTCAGCGTACTGTAGTCAGCATGCATAGTGTCACTCTGCTGTATTATACATCATGCACAATCATCGTATTGTTTTCTACACCATGTACACTGTTATCATACTATAGTCTATATCATGCCCAGTGTCACTACGCTGTAGTATACACTATGTTCATTGGCACTATTCCGTAGTCAACACCATGCACACTGTCACCTCTGCATTGTACTCTGCATGCGATCTCACCATTGCGTTGTACACTGCGTGCACTCTCGCCCCTGCATTATACTCTGTGTGCACTCTCACCTCTGCAGCCTGCCAATACAAACACATGTTCTGCATGACATCCGCCATACCCCATCCGGATGCAGGATCACCCCAGGAAAATGCGCGCGCACAGACACACAGACACACAGACACACACACACACTCGGCTTCCCCTTCCGGTTTTCCCTTCTCGGCTTGCAGGAGGCCTGCTTTCGCCTTCACCTCTCCCTCCTCATTTGCTTTGTCTTCCGCTGTCACTGGGTTGCAGCCGTGGGGTGGGGCTGATCTTCTCGCTGTTTCCCCCCTGCTTTTCTTCTCTAGCCCCTTCCTCTCCTGGCCGCCGGTAGGACTTTCAATTACGAAGGCGGTTTAGTCCTGAACCTGGATCAGAGCAGCGGTGATGGGGAGAACGTGCTGTCATGCTGTCCACGACTGTCAACGTCTTCATAACCCTTTTTTCTGCCATTTTCAAATCAGCGGCTCTTTAGCTGGGGCCATCATCTCTAATTGCCATGCTGCAGCACTTAGGTGTTGGGTGTAAACATTTGCCCCGCTGTTCCGGAAGCATCCATGCCACCTTCGTCCCTTTGTAGCCCGACAATTCGAGAAGATAAACAGCAGGGGGGTGTCAGGGCCTCCCTGTTTCGCTGCCCAGAAGTTCACAGAATGACTCTGCCTTCCTGCACTCCAGTCCTTTTCATAGTCCGGTTTACACAGTGGATTGTCATTGTGGGTGATTGACCTCAGTGGCAGTGAGGAAGGGAAAAAAAAAATCAAAAAGGATGTGCAAGCATGGGATGGGGTTGTCATGGAGATAGCAGAGCAGCAGGCAGACCGGGAGAGGTGGCATGGATTGGGGCAGATGCCATATTCAGCAGCGAGCCGCACTCTCGTCATGACCTTGAGGGCACGCGATGTTTTATTTGCACCTCTGCTGGTGGTGCTGAACTTGTAGTTAAGGCTCTTCTGATGGCACCGGCCCTGGAAAGGAAGCGGCTGAGCCATTGGGAAACGCCATGGCAACAGAAAACCTAGAGGTTAATGACCCATCACCCAGAAGTCCCCGGAGGAAGGCGCTGCAGAGTTCGGTCAAATTAAATACATAAAACTGCAATGTGTTTGTGGCTTTAACAGTGGCAGTGCCACTCTTGTAACAGACAGTCATATATTAATCACGAAACACCGTTTCACAACTTATTATTGTGGAGCTGTGGAACACTGTGCGCAGAATAAACAAAAAATGACATAGGAACTTCATCTGACATCTTTAAAATGTACATTTGTGCATGTGTTCTGTAGGATTATATACACAGAAAAACACTAATACTGTTTAAAGTCTTGGCATGAACTTCATGCTTTTATAGATTTTTTTAATTGATTTTTTTAAATCGACTTTCCAAAATAACACCAAGAGCTGTACATAACTTGTCATATTATGGCCACGGATAAGTCAACAAAGGCATTTATTTAGCTGCATAACAGCGTCGTGGACAGCCTGCTTAAGTACGCTGGGGATGTACGCCTACATGCAGTTCGAGAATTTTGTCTTCATGCTGTTTTGCGTGCCATTCTGAAACCCAGCACCATTTATTGCACTAAAACATTTGGAAAAACAGCTGAAGATCGTTGTAAATCGTACCTGACCAGCTAAAAATGTCAACAAGCAGTCACTTACTTTCCTAAGGTAATTCTACCACAACACGCTCAGATGGTGATGTAAGAGATACCATTGTGCATTCTCGAGTGCTCCTTGTTTGGTTTCCCCTTTGTAGATAACTTGTAACTTGTTTGTGTGTGTGTGTGTGTGTGTGTGTGTGTGTGTGTGTGTGTGTGTGTGTATATATATATATATATATATATATATATATATATATATATATATATACTCAGACACATCTTTGTGGGGACTCTCCATTCATTTCTGAGGGGAAAAACCTAATCCCAACATAACAACCTTCACTCCTACCCAGCCCTAAGCTTAACCATAAGCAACCAAACAAAATACGAGACTTCTGCCATTTTACTTTTTAACTGCATTCACAGATCTTTATGGGAACCTGAGAAGGATTCCCACAACATCAAAAAACTGGTTTTTATTACATATTGGGGGACATTTGGTCCCCTCAATGTAATATAAACCTAAAATACACATATACACGCACATGTCGGGTATCCTTATGGGGACCGCTCATTCACTTCTATGGGAAAAATGCTAACGCTAACTATGACAACTTTAACCCCCACCCAGCCCTAACCATGACCATAAGTAACCAAACAAAATACAAGAGTTTTTGCATTTTTAATTTTTCCATTGCGATCACCAAAAAAAATGGATATTTATCACGTTATGGGGACATTGTGTCCCCATAAGGATAGGTATACCCGTTTACACACACACACACACACACACATATATATAGAACCTAATTTTGCTGTACTGATCCTTTCATCCTTCCAACATTAGTGTAACACTTCAAAATTGATTACTTTTCACAATACTCTCAAAATAACAGATATTGTTGGTCCTAATATTGCAGCAGTTTTATGTACCAAATTTATGATTCCAAGAAGGAATTTCAAAGAGATTCACCATTAAAACCATGATCCTCCTTTTTAACACTTGGTTTTTTAACCCTCTCATACCATAAAATATACATGCAAAGAAAAAAAAAACTGTCTCTAGAGACAAAAGACAATATTTATCCCCTGACCCAAATTACCCTCAATTCACCAACTAATTGTGTTTTACAGTAGTTGTGAACACATAAATTATTCCTGAATTTCTTTGAGATCTCAAAGCTGAAAAACATACAACTTATTTCTGACATGCGGCCCATTAAATTATATTCAGTGTTTTATCTGAGTTTCTGCATCTCAGATGGAATAGTTTCCAGTTTCCTTATCCTGCAGTGTTTTTAATTAGCTGGAGGTGTCTTGAATCATATTTAAAATGTCACTTTTCTGTATTTCATAACTATAGCTAGGTCCACCTGATTGGGACGGGGAACATTAGAAGGGTGTGATAAAGGTGAGCGTGACCGTCCGCGATCACGTAAGATGAGCCTGTTTTTTGATTTAGTTCTAATTTGATGTGTGACAGTGCTGTCTGCTCCCCTGGGCTCCTGCTTCCTCCACACCAAGCTTGTACACAGAAAAGCACTTAGGCCAGAGAGAATGCTCTACCATTTAGCAATCCTCTTTTCCAGTTTTGAAATGGATGTTTTTTGTATTATTATTATTATTATTATTTTCACTCATTTTCCCATCTTTCCCATCTGTTAAGCTATTTACTGGTAAAAAGCTGTTTTTTCCTTCCCCATTTGTGGTACCTTTATTTCTCACCAGCTTTCCCTTTAGTACTCACCATTCATCTTAGGCACTAAGTAAGGTGTGAGCTAAGCTGCTTATTTAATCTGTCGCCTGATGCGTTGACATTTAATGAAGCGATTCTTCATGTGTTAATGCACTATACCTAAATGGCACCAGGCACTACGTCACCTGAATCCTTTGAAAGCGCCTATATCCTGTCTATGAAGGTGCTAAGCTGAATGCACAGCCTTTATTACTGACATAAAACACAATACCTCAGCGGGCTACTCCATGGGATATGAAAATCTCCCAAAAGCACTGCAAGCACACATGGCTCCTGCTGCATTCTTAAACGCAGCACGGATAATTTAAACATTTGGTGCCCTACGTCAAATACGATGCTGTTTACTATTAACAGCTGCCAACTTGCAGAACCGATCTATCAGCCTTCCACAGAGCAAAAGTTGACCCGACCGCCTGCTCCCCAAAAGTAAATAAACACTCAGGTAGATCGATGGGGACGCTCACATCTGATGCAGCCCACGACACTGCCTGCTGTATTAGGAAAATAGCGTGATTTACGGTCTCTTAAGATTGCACACAAGTCATTTGTAACGAGCAGCAATATGCGGGCTGCTAAATCACGCTGCTGCTGCAGGATTAAGGCTGCATGGCGCTTAATGGCAGGATCGAAAAAAAATAAAAATCTGCCCCAGAACTATTACAGGGCCAATATCTGGGCCAGGTACATAGTGCTGGATGGGAATGACCAAAGGCATTTACCAAAGGTGACCAAAAGGCAGCGATGAGATATGTCGATGTCCTTCTCAGCACATTTGCCATGCCAAGTTGAGATTTGTACAGTTAGCGACTAGGGCAGTGTTTCATCAACCCGGTCCTCAGGGAGCTGGGAGGGAGCAAAAACCTGTACTGTCTGTGGGTCCCCAAGGAATGGATTGTGAAACACTGGACTAGGGTGTTTTACCCACTAGATGGAAATGTAACAGGAGTATCATAAGGAAAGTACCTCACCCATAGACCCGAAAGCGGAATTCCCTCCAGGATGACAATCACCACCTATCAGTGCTATAAGTTATGACACTGCAGACAATCGGCTTGTTCTTTTAGCTGCCCTTGATAATTGTTGGTTACTTGGGTGAAATAATCTCAGTTTATAATAAACTGTCATAAATTTGCAGATCTTGATATGCGCAAATGTATTAGTTTTTCTCAGTCGCTTTGGTACATTTCTCAGATCAGAAATGAAATTCTCATAACTACTTGTACAACCTGCACATCATCGAGTCACTTGTGCATAAATCCAAAGTCTCATTCTTTTGGTCAAATTGCAAATGTTTTGGCACAGACATGCAAATAATTATGTACAGTCATCTGCTGATTCGTACATTATTAATTATTAATGTTATGTTGGTCAGAATGTATTGTACTGGTACTCTGTTGAATAGTCTTACCACCCAAAACATCTAGGCATTAGTTCATTGTATATCATTATATGCGAAAGGGTTGAACCTGTTGTCATAATCCGTCAACCATAATTTCGATACATTTCAATTATACTTTTTTGTAAATGGTTCCTTAATTGATGGATTGCACTCAGGTGAATCTTTCAGTTTTTTACAGTTTTGCTTTGGAGCATTTCTCAAATGACAATCAACATTTACAACACAACAAGGGCCCTATTTTGCACCAATGGAAAGTGTGACGCAAAGTGGTTTTACTTGTTTCGTACTAGCGCATTCCTCATTCTCACATCAAGCACACATGTTCTCAAAATAACAAATGCTAATGGTGTTAGATAGACCAATAATCAACCGGTTCTCTAAACTATCTCAGGTCCATCTCATGAACCTTCTGTTGGCAAACTTACATTGACAATGGAAGAACAACGAAATGAACAGGGTAAAGAGCCGGTAAGAAGGAGAGGAGTAAGGCTGCATGGTAGAAGGGTAGGGTGACAAAAGAGAGGAAGAGGTAGAAGTACAGAGGCACATTCCTGATGGAATAAGGGCCACAATTGTGAACCATCTCCTCAATCATGGCCTTACAATGGCCAAGACTGGTCAAAGGGTATGGCCAAATGTTGGGAGAACAACCGTGTCCTCAGTCATTCAAACGTTTTGCAGAGACAACAGGTATGTAATCCAACAAAGTGGACTGTCCTGTAATATTCTATACTTACTGCAATGTTTCATGTTACAGTATTCCACTTGCATCTAATATTGTACAGTAAATATACTGTATGTACATGTACTGTAGCACACACATATGTATGCATATTTACAGTGGGTATGTGTATATATATATATATATATATATATACACACACACACACTATTTAGGTATACGTGTGTGTGTGTTACAGTATATGTGCGGTATATGTAACTTTATGTACTATATGTACATTTGAAATTGATATATGCCATACAGAAAAAGTACAACCTTGTGCATTTTCAGACATAGTCATCAAAAGCTTAGCCATAATTTACATCGGAAAATACTTACATAGTGCACTGTTCTATTGACAACAAGACTAAGCGTTTTGGCCATCATGTTTGTGAATGATGACATAGGGACTTGTCATTCTGGTGGCACTGACAGGTTCATTGACATAAATATTTACTTTTGAAAGATAGAGTAAGGATTTTGAGAAAGTTACAGGCTTTTGCAGGTGCTCCATTATGTGGTGCTGTTTGTATGAATTGCTTTGAGAAATGCACTTACTGTTTTGCAAATGATAAGAATGATTCAAGAAATATACCAAAGTGACTGAGAAAAACTGTAGTCAATATGAAATTCTTATTCATAAGAAACAGTAAAGAACATCAGCAACTGTTTTGTATCGACTAGTTAAACTTCTGCTTGTTATTGTAGGTAAGTCAGCATGACCCTGTGCAAGCAGCTAAAAAAAATTCATAGATTGTTCTGCACTAACATAGTTTTTTTTTTTAACGCAAACCACTGTTTTACCATTCAACGGTCAAAATACCGCTTCTTACAGTTTTATTTGGTAGGGTTTGGGTGTGGACTCGGGGCAAGGGGGCACATGGGACAAGAGCCAGCTGAAGAATCGTAATATGTGTTCCGTTTTCCTAATGTGAAGATTCCTAAGCAGCTGTGAGAGGTTCTCCAGGGCTGTGGCTAGGATGCTGTTTGGGCCTGTGTGCTTCTGGGGTAGTATGCCGGATTCCCCATTGACCCGAGCGAATGCGATTGAGCAGAGCCAGTGGAGAGGCTGAGAGGAACTCAGCTGCCCTCTTGTCCTCGACTGGGCCATCTGATTACTTTTATAAACAGAGAAATAGTTAATGACGGCCTGTGGGAAGCCACCTATATTGCGGTGAGTGAGAGAGGTCCTCTGTTTTTATGAGCTTATGGAGACAGGGTGATTTATTGAAGGTCTCATCTCCGGAGCTGTGGCATTGTGCTGCCTTAACCGCAGTGAGCATTATATATTCTGTTCCTCCCACATGCTGCTGTCTCCCTGCACTTCAGCACTGTAGGTAATTACATAACATCATACTTGCCTGCTGCTCCAGACTCGCTTTTCACTGGATCCGTCACCCGCTGGGCAGAAGACCTCGGAGTTCCCCCAGGTTGCGTGGGATGCCCCCTTAAAGGTAGCCCAGCTGCGTGGAGGACACAAAGAATCCTCCTGCTCCCACTCTTTAAGTGACACGATTCCCTCGCAGCATCCCTGCGAGATACCAGTGGGCAGGGCTGTGTGGTCGGGAGGAGACACCTCTCAGCTCATTCCTAGCAGCGTAGTGTGTCCGCTAAGCCTCGACTCACTCCAGAGCCGCCTCCCGCCGGATTCTCCAGTGAGGTCCAGCATGTGCGTAAGCATACGGTTTCACAGTGGTGCTAAAGAAGAATCCTGCTAAAATATTTCCTCCCTGTGGTGATACTGGGAAGCTACTACGACATCCGAGATTCATTGGACGCGATTTCGGAGATATGAGAGTGTGGCGTGTTGTTCTTTACAGTGCAGATTAATTCTGTAGTTTCGCTCTGACAGTAGAGGTGACCAGCCATCAGAGGTAGAAAGCCCTACTAAGGCTCCATAAACGAAACCCTTTTAATCCCAGCCCCCATTTCCTCAGAGGTTTTGCGAACGTGACAAATTGCCTCCTCCAAAGCAGTCCTTGCCAATGGGAGTCTTTCTACTTGGAGTGATACCACAGAGGTACAGTAAGACTCATTTAATGAAGAATTTATTAAAGTCAGAACCAATCTGGCGCCGGCATGGGGAACACAGGGCCAGCGCTCCTGGCGGTTTTATTTTAAAATTCCCCAAAACAAGAAGGCACCTTTGCTGGAAGCGGTAGGCCTATCCTGAATCTCACGGGTCAATATTTCCCTCCATTTAAAAAGTGGAATTCCTAAACCGTTTGTTTACGCAAAAACAAGTAGAAAAACAGGTTTAAAATAGGTCAGATACTGGGATGGCTGCCATTTCACGTTATCTTCAGACATGGCGTCCGCCCTGTGGTCATTACTCAACATATATTTACATTGAGTGACTTGGCTAATCACCTTGACCCTGAACTGGATAAGCAGTACAGAAGATGGATGGGCGAATGGATGGATGGACTTGGCTAATGCCTTTATCCCGAGTCCAGGTTAAGTACCTTGCTGCATGACAGCTTGACCCAGTAGCCATAAATAATATCACAAAAAATAAAATCACTCTGGTCATTGGGGGGAATCTTCACCCATCTTGCATCGGGAAGCAGCTAAGTGCGTACAGATGGGGAAAAGAATTAAAAATGAAGGAAAGTGTAGCAGAAGCACTAGTTAAAAATTAATGTGTTTTTCTCTGAGGTTTATTAAGAACTTAATCCAGATTTCTTACAGTCTGATTGCTGCACATTTGGCTTAATATCTCACATGATGCATAAACTGTGAAACGACATTTCCTGTATATGATTTTTGCGCCCTTTGTTTTCCGGGATTGGTGCAACACTTGTTGCTGCTGTTTTGGAGAGCAGAACAAGCTGCTCTGTCTGAGGCTCCGTGTGTGTGTTTGCTCACATTTTGCAAGTGAGGCATGGAATGTTTTATTGTCAGTGGGAGAAGTTATTATTCTGGGGAAGAAAATCTTGGCTTTTTCTCTGCTGGGGAAACACCACTCAGGCCTGGGTTGGGGGGGTGGGCAAGTGAGAGCGAGGAGGTTTTCTGGGTCCCATTAAACTAGCCTCTGACCAACAATGTGAACCAGGTAATTTAATTTATATTGCCCTCACAGCTATCTGAAGAGGAGGAATCTTCTGAAAAATTGTCTTCTTTCTGATGCGTTCGAGTAACATGCGCTTTTGGATTCGGATTCACTGATGTTGTATCAGGTTATAAAGCATTACTCTCAATGGTGTTATCATTGATAATTTTGTGGGGGTTTTTTTCATTCCTCCTTGCTTCCCTCTCTCTTCCATTTGCTACAGCTTTTGCTGAGCAAGCATGTAGACTGGGAGGAGGGAATTTATGTGAGGGTACAGTGTGATGTGGGTTTAAGCACCTCAGGCTTTCTGCTGCTAAACCATAATGAAAAATAGCTTGTGGGGTCTGTGCTGAAACATCTGAGATTAGACGCAAGGTCAATTAACCCTGTGTCTCGCAATAGGAGACATGCTCAAAATGCATTCGCTGCATTATTTATGCGGCCTGTCTCAGAGGTGCAGGAGCTGTTTTCTGGTTTGGAATTGATGGGTGTGTGTGTGTGTGTGTGTGTGTGTGTGTGTGTGGGGGGGGGTGGGTGTTACTTATATATTACATTGTCGGAACCAAATGTCTCCAGAATGTGATAAAAACAGCTATTTTGATGTTGTTGGGACCATTTTTTCAGTCCCCACAAGGGGAAACTAAATTTTATGAAAATCTGTGGCGGCAATCAAAAAATGAAAAAAGTCGTATATTTTGTTTGGTTACTTATGGTAAAGGTTAGGGCCGGGTAGGGGTTAAGGGTGTCAAAGTTGGGATTAGGGTTTTTCCCATAGCAATGAATGGATGGTGTGTGTGTGTGTGCACTGCAAATTCACCTTGCCTCTGTGTTTGTACACAGCAAGGGGCATCAAGGGGAGCAATGCATGCTGGGAGCTAGTAGGGGCTTCTAGAAAAAGGCTGAAAGGAAACAGGGCAAATTTGTTCCACGCTGAATTTTTCAGGAATTCTTCATGCCTTCCTTGGAATAAATGGAGTGTTGCTCATAGTTATCCAATATTTATAGATGTACAAGGCACTAGATACTTTACGTTTATGGAAATGACAATCCCCTATATTGTTTCTAAATGACATATGTTTTTGTATATTATTAGTAGAAGATGGATGGATGGATCGATCGATCGATCGATTGATCCATGGATCGATAGATGGATTGTTTGACATCAGTGGATTGATGGATAGATGGATGGATGGATTATAGTAATCTGTTATTCCAAGTCACACACTGTATATGTGTCTAAATGTGTGTGGACTTGAAAACTCAGTAACCGGATACATATTCTGGAATCTCTCATCAAGATGGGAAAGCAGGCCTGGCATTCCTGGTCAAGATAACATGCCCGCCGAATGTGCTGGCTGAAGGAACAACGTGGCTAATCTCGGGGTGGTGGGAGTAAAAAAATAGCCGGGTCTCAGAGAGCCGGGGGGGGGGTATCCTGATGGTTTGGGTGGGGGTGCGGCAATGGCCAGCTATCAGAGTGCTGAGCATAATGCCCTGTGTTAATGGGTCAGGTGAAGGGTGCATCGAGTATTTTAAATGATTAACAAAAGCTCCAGTCCTCAATGGCGGAGTGCCTTATTGAAGATGATAATGAAACTGTAATTGCTCCTTTTTAACGAATCAGTGACTTGTAATATATCTGTTAAGTGTCTCTTCAGAAAGATCTCAGGCTCACACAGGTACACACACACGGTACTTTCATACACCCACCGGTTCCTGCAGTGAAACATGTCCAGTCTCCCTTCTTTAAGCGTTCTGTAAGATTGGAGGGGGGGCACATTCTCATAAGCAGAGGTGGATGGGGGGGGGGTAAAAAACTGTATCCTGTTTACCCTTATGTATTGATGCATGTATCTGATGCACACATACAGTACATACCTATAGGGTACCAACAAACCCCTTATGCAAAGGTGCAGGGCACCAGCGTAGAACATGTGCAATGCTGGTCTTGGCAATGAATTGCAATTTTGACTCAGGAGACTGGCAGACAATATCCACCCTACACCCCACCCCCCCAAACTCCGCCCATGCACTTCCTCCTCCCCTTCCCGCTCTGCTGTGCTCGTTTGCAATGGTGGATTTGAGGAGAGTCCTTCACCTCAACACTGTCGACACATCAAGCACCAACCATGATTAGCCTATCGAGGGATTAAGGATCCTTTGGTGTGCGGGGAGGGGCAGGAGCGGTGTCACATGACCCTTTTCAGTAATGTGTACATCCTGGCATGCCACGCCCCCACATCTGTTCCTAGCTCAGGAATGTGGAGGCCACACTGGACAATGTTAAAAGGAACTACGTGATCACAGAACTCTCTGGAAGCCGTCTGCGAGGAGCTTGCACATCATACAGCTTCATTTGCTTTGGAGCCCGCTATGCCTCTCGCTGTGATCTCTCCGGTAAACACCACAGTGCCTTTTCAAGCCGCCTTCCTGGTCACCTGCCAGTGGTGGGAGGGGCTCCTGGGATATACCACGCCCAATCTCAGCTGCATAGGATCCCAAAGGACGCACTCGTTTGTATTCTCGTGGCGCCCTGGTAGATCTCTCCGCCCGCCTTCCCGAAATTACTCAATTTCATAGAGGGATAGAGGGATTACGCTAAAACAGAGCCTGTCCGGGAAGCACAAGCGCAGTCCAGAGAACGTGTCCACATTCTGTACCGTGGACGCCAGCTCCTATGGCCGTAACGTCTTAATGACAGCGACATGTCGGACCGCAGGCCACGGCGCAGCAGTGCTGAGATTTTTTCTCAAATTAAGCTGCGGACTTCAGCAGCCTTTGGGGGGGGGGGGGGGGGGGGGGCTCCCCTCCGCCTACTCCCCGGTCCCCCTGGGGGGGGATCCGTATCTGCCCCGGGGCCTCCCCGGGGTGCCTAA
>JAOYFF010000094.1:19351755-19380828 GCA_025773925.1 Cryptomyrus ogoouensis
CTTGCTCAGGGTACCTCAGTGGTGCCTTGCTGGTCGGGGATTCAAACCTGCAATCTTTCAATTACAAGTGCACTTCCTTAACCATCAAGCCACCACTGCCCTACTAAAGTTTGGCCAGTGTAGGATGCTGCTCCTGATTCCCTGGTCTTGGTTCCCAAATGACAGTGAGGATGATGTGGGGGAGGGCACCCCTTTTCTAGGCCCTTTCATCCCCCCCCGAGTGATTGCTCATTGGGTGCGGGCAGTAATGACCAGGCAGGCAGCGGGCTGTAGCCGCAAGTAGCTGGAATCCCTCTTAGAGATGATATCTGGAAGCAGAGCCGGCTCCTCCTTCCCTCATTCCAGTTTATCCGTGTTTACCCACTGCTGCTCCAGTGAGGAGAGGAGGCCTCGTTAGCCGAGCTTTCTCTGGGCGGCAGGCGCGCTTCCTGCCGCTTGTGCCCCAACAGGCGGGGGTGGCGCCGAGCGCCGAGGCTCCCTGCCCAAGCGCTCCTCTGCTTCTCGGCATCCTTAGAGCAGGTATCAAATCGGCGTACAGGGAAGCTTCCTGAAAAGAGCCGCACTTCGTTTCCAGATGGATTCCGGGGCTCCCAGGTCTCAAAATTTTTGAAAAGGACTGCCAACACGCTCCCCGTTTCCGGTGCAGTGGAGAGAGGTGTTTCCCATACCCCAGGACCTTTGGGTGATATAACACCTTCTGGTGCTCCCTCAATACGGAGGCCCAGCAGGCAGACAGGAGGCGATTGTGACAAGGGAGAGGAAGACAGTCAATCACCGCGTCGGAGTGGGGGCGGCCGTGAACTCCCATAAGTCTCAGACAAGCCGAAGCGAGAGGCAAAATTGTCCTCAATTAACACAGAGTTAGGAAAAAGGTTACCGTAATGTTTCACTGAATAGGGCAGAGAGGAGTTCCTTTAATTGAGGATAAAATGCACGGACCAGAACTGAGAAGGCGTTCCTTGGGCTCACGTTCTGATAATGTCATCTTACAGGAAGGGGATTTGTCTCATGAAACTCATGCACGTATCCTCAAAGGCCCGCACTTTAAAGCAAGATTAATTAAGTTACGGCTTCGTCTTCTAATTGCGCATTCCGAGATAATGAGTTTAAAGTTGAAATCATTATCCTGCTCCCTCCTTTTCCCAAACACAGTATTTTTATATCTGCTGTGCTTCGAGGTCAACGGGAGCCACTGAAGCTTCCTTCCTTCATTCCGACCAGCAAGTAAATTGAATTGTGTCGAATTAATGAACTCGAATGCGATGCCTTTCGGTCTTAAATCGGGCTACAGCTCTGAGATTGGCCGCCTTAGCCCCATTCGTTACAACGTGCCATTTTGCCGTGTGTTGGCAGGGTACAAAGTCAGATTCCAGCTTGCCGTCCTAAAACCGACGCTAAATCATTATTTAGTTAATTACGCTTTGTGACAGGGTGCTAATAAATATTGATACGAATTATCCAAACCATATGCAAGTTGATGATTGCTCGTAATAGCTACAAAAAAAGCGTTGCGTGGCTCGGAATTAAAGCAAGACAAATCGGAGAGAAGAAAGTCGGTTATAAATACTGTTGAGACCTGCTAACTAGCGTCATTATTATGAATATATGTTTTGTAAATGCGCACATCTGCATGGGATCTATTTAGATCTACCCAGCCAGTCCCTTTGAAAGCTCTGGGCTGATGACACCTGACCTTGCTTATAAAGGGAAGCATTCATCTGTGTTTCTTTATCTAGTGTCCGGCCCAGAATGGGTTTCCTCTTATTAAAATGTGCTTAATGATTGCAGGTTGGTGTGCAGGAGAGGTACGGGGGCAGGAATGAGGCAGAGTCACTTTCCCCTGGCGGCAATGGCTGAGGTCTCTGTCTCGCAGATAGATTAGCCTCGAATGAACGCTGCCTTTTTAAAGCTCTATTCGTTTCCTCAGTGTGCTAGGAATTTGAATAAAAGCACCTTGCTCCATAAGCAGGGTATTAATCACATCATAAACAACTTTCCTCCTTTGCTGGTCCCGGCATGCCTCCAGCACAAACACTGAGGAAACCCCCAGCGGTCCTTTGGAGGACAGATTAATGCGCTGCTGCGGGTGAATTCTGTGTCAGTGTGATGCGATAAAAGAGTTTCATCACAACAACCCAAGTCTGGCCCCACCTGCTTTGTCACCTTACACATCCGCTCAAAATGGCAGTCGTCTCCGCAACGCCGTCACTCCATGCCTGCGCCATGGCAACGACACCGGAGCCAGGAACAGCAACGCGGTACCCATGACTTGTGGGGTTGAATGGGCTAACCCCGTGTGTACTGATTATAGCAAAGAACGCTAACAAATAGTTCACTGGATTTCCCTCCAGCTGTGGGACTGCGATCGTGCAGTTGGGACAGTCATACAAGCCGTAAGGATCACAAGAGCTAGAATGACGGATAACAGTCGCAAACGGGATCTTTGTGGATTATGAAAAGAGCTGTTTGAATCAGCGGTACAAGGCAGTTAGTGTATGTAATGAAAGTTACAGTTAGTCACAGGCACATCGTTCCACTGATAATTAATGTTGTCGCCCTGACCTTTGGTCGTCAGATGTCACTGTACAGTGGCTGTAGGGAGGCATTATCTGAAGCAGAATGGTTGCAGAATGCCAGTGCTGGTAGGAAGAGGAGGGGGAAATAATCTGTCTGTCCATCCATCCATCCATCCATTGCTTACCCAGTACAGGGTTACAGAAAGCCTATAGTCTACATTGGGATGGGCAGGACATGTGCCAAGGCACAACCTGAACAGGAAGTCAGTCCATCGCAGAGCACACACACACTCATACACACAGATGCACACTATGGGCACTTCAGAGACACCAGTAGGGATGAGTCCAAGGTAGCATATTGGACAGAAATCCATACGCAGGCTTTTTATTGGGGCCTCAACTTGAAGAACATGTGATAAGTATCCATGGAGGGGATTAAATTAATTGTTCCTGCAGACTTTAGTGTGTGCAATTTACTAAACAAAAACAAGTTCACATGCAATTAAGGGGCAAAACGAAAACTGCAAAGAAGACGATGGCTTTAATTACCTTGTCAAGGTAACAAACTCTGTGAGCTGGCCTTGATGCAGGGTGGATCCTGGGATGCGAGGGGAGAGGCGGGCTGGAGGAACGTGAGAGGAGGGAGCGAAAGAGAGAAGTGAAGTAGCGAGATAAGGGATGGGGGTTAATAGACTGAGCAAAGAGGGAGGAGGAGAAGAAACCCGAAATGAAGTTGACCGACAACTTTGTTTAATTCCTGCGCGTTTGCAGCAGCGATTGGGACGGCCCGGCTGTTGGGAGCTGAATGAGATCGTGCCATGTGTGCGGGCAGGCTGATGAAGCCGTTATGCCTCCGCTTCTCTGGCACTCGATCACCGTGACACATCGGCGGGGGTGCGACATGGTCATTCCTCAAAACGCAACCAGCCCACCTTGCCTACGGCACTAATCGCCACAATCACTCAGCGTGAAGTCGGACCCTCACCCTACGCGTGACCCTGCTCCAGCACCCTACCGACCCCAATCCGGACCCAAATCCCGACCCCTACCTATGTGCTTCCAGCACCGAACACCCTATCTTTCTCTTCTGACCCCCCAGCCCTCCACAGCCCCATCCCAATGTCATTGATATTATTCACGTTAATGTTGTACTGCTGGTCATTTTATCTGAATCTGCTGATGCCACAATTCTAGCCAGCATGCGGTCACTTCAGCTGCTGTAATGTATAATGCAAATGTTCCCGATAACAAGGTTCACCGATCTGCTACAAGCATCCAGATGTTTTTTTTTTTTTCTGAGTGTGATTATTTCAAGGGCTTTTCCACTGCTGTTGACAAAACAAAAGCACAAAGGAGAGGGCATGGTGATGTTGTAAGATTTCACATTAGCCTAAATGACAGGCCATTCATGTGGAGCTCGCTAACGCTAACCCAGGAATGAGTTTGAGTAAAAATTTCTTAGACAAGAAATCATAATTTCTCAGTGCCCGGTGAATTACTAGAAGTATCACTAATCATGCTGAAATTAAAAATAAAGCAGATTGTTCTTAATGCCTGGTGTTCCAGTAAAACGCTTCAAAGTGCTATGGGCGTAAACAGGAAACGACTGGGTGGATAATTCCATCCAGGGAACACATGTTATGTATGCTCCCCCCCCCCCGCACACAACGGGACTTGTGTGATGCCCCAGTCACACACTTCGAGATTTACTCCTTCAGGAAGCGGATAATTCTCATGTAAATTCTCATCACAGTCAATGAGCAATCCCACCTCCTGCCGGCTCAAGTTTCAGTCCATTCTCATAATAGTTTAATCTGGAGTAATTCCAACAGGACATAGATATACTTCACAGGATGGTTTCCTTAACCAGAAAACCTCTCGCGTTTCCCACGTGCATTAAATAGATGCACCAGTGCATGGTTGACAAAGTATTATGTGGAGCTAAGTCTGCATACCTCTCTTAAATATTAGTCATTTTTTGCAATAAAATGGCAAATGACAGAAATACAACTGGCACCCAATGACTTGTGCCTGCTGTTTCCTGGGATAGGCTCCAATACCCCAGAATCCTGTACTAGATAAGTGATTGGAAAATGTATGGCTGAATGGATGGATGGATGTATGGATGGATGAGTGGAAGGATGGATGGATGGATGGATGACAAAAATGCAGATAATTTCTTTGGAAGCCTCTATTACGCTAATTAGCAAACTTCTCCTGTGCATCATTTAATCAAGAAAAAACATGACCAGTAGGCCTATGCTCATCAGACAGTTTCTAAATCTTTTCTCAATGCTTTAATATGGAAGAGTTTACATTTACATCCTTATTTTTATAAATATTACTACTTAAGTTGTTAGCAATGTCAGGAATGCTCATTTTATATTTACTGAACTAGTATTATTGGATTTAATACTGGAAAAATGCAAATTCACCAGGGCTACTTGACAGGAAGCACATTTCCACTACATTATTTTAAAATGTAGGACTCTGTCATTGAACCTCTTGTCAAGGAGCAGGCGAGAGCAGCCTGCATGAATACACCCCTGGAGATTACGTAATCTTCTTTGGAAACGGGCACATTTTTTTAATGTACCAGTACATTGCATACCCAAACCAATGTGCTGGCTGCTTAGCCAAATATACACATTTTGGGCCCAGTACACAGTCACCCCTTACTGCGTGGGGCGCGTCTCCACAGAAACACGTGTGATAGTAAACATCCCCACTTTGCTGCGGCAGATCCGTGACGCTGCGGTGGCCAGAGGATGTGCGAGATCCATTTTTATATAACCAAATCATTAGCGTGACAGGAAGGGCCGTACACATGGGCCATAGCACGATGCATCCCATAATATACATCGAGTGCTGCCCTATTGATTTTTGCATTAACATGTAAAAGAGCTTCGGAGAGTCGAGAGCTCTTTAATTAGCCAGGATGATCATAGCTAAGTCATCGTGGTGAGCTGCTTAAGCAGCACCGTTGAATTGTTGCGTTCAGCTTGAAGCCGATGAGCTGATCTGTGCTACCGGGTCGTCCTGCTGTATATCACAGTGATAAGGATGTATGTAGCTCTGAGTTCCTTTACAGCCCAGATTATTCAGTCCTTTATACACTTGCAAGGAGCCTTTTTTTTCCCTCGTAACAGTTGTCAGGTGTTCGGTGCCATTATTTTGCAAGGAACTATGTAACATTTTCTTCGCCCCTTATACCCTGAACGCCTCACCTAGAACTTCTTATGGGTGCAGCACTGTAAACACAGCTGCTGGAAATAACTCCCGAAGTTTTGCCAGGAAGAAAATGACGTCTCTAGTCGTGCGATCCGTGGTCGATAACATTCAGAGAAGACCTTTAATTAACAGCTTTAAAAATAGCCAGCCGACTTCCCGTTTCTAACCGCAGCATATGGAGAGCCCGTTTGTGTATCTCTTTCTCGTTGCTTTAAAATTACCCAGCAACCGGCATATTTCACAGGAGTTTAATCTACGCAGTACATATATTTTTCACATTCCTCCACTGCAGCCGGCTCCGTTTCACAATGCGCTGCTCCCAGCTACTTAGTAATCAGATTATAGTTAAATTCCTCCACCCCCACCCCCTTAATACCCCTCCCTTTAAAAGCTGTCATTCCCCTTTCACGGCTCTCGGGCTCGCCGTGCTCTGCTGAGGAAACGTTAACCCCCCCCCCCCACCCCCCTGGGTGCTCCGTCACGGCTGCAGTGCGGGATCAGCCAGACCTGGGGGGGCTCGCCAGGATACAGGCAGGGGCTGACATCACGGAAGTGGCCCAGATTAGCTAGGGAATTGTACGTTTTTTAAATTTTTTTGATCAAATAGTGGGAACGCTTAACCTGGACCGGGTTCGAGAGATCGTCAGGGGTAACGGTGCTTCGTAACAGTACGATTGGCGGGATTCTTTTGGAGGACCTCAGTTATGAGAATGAAATGAGGTGGGGATGAGGATGAGGATGCTGCGAAGGGGCGGCAGCCATCATTTTGGGGGCACGCTTGCAGCCGCCCACCGCAGTGATCGAGGCAAGCGGATCTGACCCACTTTGCCGCCGGTATCCCGGCATGCGTGGCGAACCATTCCGTGCCAGCCGGCCCACTCTCGGTGCAGTCGGCCGGAGAGCCGTGGAAAACACCTTTATCGCACGCCCCCACTTGCCTCTGCGGCACTCTAATCCCGGACGACAGGCCACCTCGGAACAAAACCGCGTTAGAGGAGAGGCGGCGGGGGGGAGGGAGGGGGCTGTGGGGTGCAGGGTGTGTGTGCATGTCGGGGTGGGGGGGCGGATCGTCAGGCACGGCGCCAGAACACACGGCGCCATCCCACCGAGCAGAGAGCCGAGGACAGGATCCGCTCTCGGTGGAGCACGGGCTGCATCGGGTCTCGTGTTCGGCTCCGGGTCTCCCACGTGCTCCAGTGGTCCGTGCTCCTCACTCCCACCACCGTGCCTCCCAGCTCAGGAGCCACGCTGCTTTACTCCCACTGTGTACTGGGTGAGGATCATTAACTCTGACAAGGGCTTTTCTATGAGTAATCGACAGTGTGAGGAACCCAGCAATGTGCATTTGAATAATGCCTGTGTGTATGTGTGCCACGGCCTCCCGCCCTTCCTCTCTCATTCCCCTCTGTCACTCGCTCCTCCTGTCTCTCTCCTCCTCCCATTCCCTCCCTCACGCTCTCCCTCTCTCTCTTTCTCTCTTCCTCCTTCGAGTTCAGATTCCTTCCTTTGTGGTAAATCAAGCTTTCGAAATAGTGTAGCCGGGCTGGGTTTTAAGCGCTGAACTACTCCTGGCTGACAGGGGAACTTCTTGGTACTTTCAGCCTGGTTTGAGGCATTATTACGATCCAATATCGTTTGTATGCGAGAGATTAGCCTTCCTGGGACACGCGTGGCGGCTTGGCGGTCAGGTTTGCAGGTTGCTTGATAAAGGATGAGCAGATCACGCATCCTCTGCATGGAAATGCGATTTTATTAGCATGCCGAGCTACGCAGATGTATGGGGGAGTTGGAGTTTTTAATACATTCTGTTATTAAGCATTAAAGTGCAGTAAATGCCCGCCATGATAGTACAGTGGCATATGGGATATGAAAGCCCTGTTCCTGTGGTTTGAACTACACTCAGCACCCTAAGAAGTGAGAAGTTCAAAGGATCACTGGAAATCTGGCTTTCCATTGCCATTTGTTCCTGCTTACTCGCTTATTTGTAAATGTCTAAAGGCTCCTTTTTCCCAGCAAAGACAAGAATTTTCAAGGGAGTAACGGTGTCGGCTGAATGAGTAAATAATACAAATAAATTGGCACGTTTTAAGCGGCATGTGTAAGACAGCCCACGATTTTCCCCCAGACATGATGACAGTTATCGCCACTTGCGAGCGGCGCACTCAGCCTGTCCTCTTACACGCTCAGCCCCCCATTGGTGTCCCGTTAGCCGCAAGGACCTCTGCATTACACAGCACTAGACACTGCTGATGGAGTCAGGAGACCGGAAGCTACCAGTATCAGTGCTTCAAATGGGGCATTACATACCTGCCACAGAAACATCGCTTTCTTAACGTACCACTCAGAAATTACTACGACTACATTTATGATCAGGATGATGATGCTGATGACGACTGGTTTTTAATTAGTATTATTGAACAGTACAGGCTTGTTGTGTTCTCCGTGAAAATTAGCAGTGGGAAAAAGACTCGAAATCTTATAGCACTGAAAGGTCTCTCCCAAAAGATGTAAAAATGAGGTTACTCTCGCACGTGTCGCCACACCCACCACACGATAAACCACATCAGGGATGAGAACCTGAGTGCAGCCGTGTGGCAGGTGATACCTCAGCACCACACTAGTCCGAAAGGACCAGTATGAGTTTTTTTTCTGCTGGCTGAAGTGCCAATCCTGCCACCAGCCCTTACATTTCCCCTGTAAGTTGGAGGACCTCCTTATAGGGCTGGATGTAGATTGACGTCATACCCAGGATGAAGCAACTGCAGGTTAAGGGCCTTGCTCAAGGGCCCAACGGAGTAGGATCACTCTTGCCAACCTTCCAGTTGCTGGTACAGGTCCGTAACCTCAGAGCCGTCACTCCGGCCTGTTGAACAGCCGAAGGCAATGTACCAAAATCTGTCTGAAAGCTCTAATGTGGTAGTTAATTAATTAATCTCCTGCATCAGGCCTAGTGACGGTAGTGGTATTCTGTGGTAAGCAGAGGTACTTATGGGAGTCTCCAGAGGAATGTTTGCCCCTGTTTGTGAAATGAAATATACTGTAGCAACCAGTATACTAGAACCGCATTTAAATTTTGTTACCGTTATTGTTGTACATATTTATGAATATGCATGTGCTTCTAATATTCAGAAATGTAATTGTTTAATGGCCGTTCAGTACTTAAATATTGATCAAGCACAGGGAGGCTGTTTGTTCAGAGTAACCTGTATATTATTGACCTTGACTTTAATGCAGGTTAAAAGTTGTTATTTATTCAAACAGTGTGTTTTGTTCTCTGCACCTTAATCACAAATGAGCCACGGTGGATTTATTCAAATAAAACGTTCGTTCAGCTTCCATACCTGCAGAAATCTAGGATCACTTAAAGTAGGATTTCGTTAAGGAGGTTTTTCTGAAAAGGGAGAAGGTGGTATGCATTCCTATTTATGGTTCTCCAGTTAAGTGTGAAGGTTTTATACTGTAGTAGGGTGTCTGTATATAGTAGTGGCCACGATTTAGGAAACAGATAATGAGATTATGGAATATGGAACAGATGAGGTGCTGTAACTCTGCAGTTTATGATAGCCAACAGCACTTTCATTTTTTTCTTGCCCTTGTAGATGGCAGAAACTAATTTATATTTTGCATATTGTAAACATGCATATTGTAAATCACAAACTTAATTCCGCTACTATAAATGCAAAATAAAAAAAATACAGTTTATTACTGCATGAACACTCTTATATGTTGCTATAAGCATAACATTTGCTAGTATTTGACAAACAATTTAAAGGCGATGATGGATTTCACTTGGTATGTTACAATAAGTATCTGCCACCTAAGAGTAATTAAACATTTGGAGGTAGAATTTACTACAAAACTAAGGTAAGAAATGTTTGCTAAGGTAAGGAAATTAGTAACTTTAGTGCGGATGAAACGAAGACTCTGTTGGTCAACATAACAATTAGCTTAATTCAGTTTACTGTGACAGAACAATGTAAAAGTAGACAGGAAGACAGAAAAGTAGACTTTAGTGAAATTTGGTTGTGTACAGCAACAAAGTGACATGAATAGGAGCATATGAACCCCCGATATTTACTTTGCCATTATTTATGTCCCCCACCGCATATCAAACTGTCATTGGACATAGATATAGTATAAATGTAATAAATATACCTATAATTTAACATACCACATCAAAACATCACATGACAAATAATATAACAATACAAGCACCGCAATATTAGGAAAGAAATTTAAGCAATGGTTTTGGTTTTCCTGCGTGAAAACTATCTGGGGTTTTTTCTCCATCAACAAATTAGATAGGAGAGGCCCCTGTGGGACGTCCTGTGGCATTTCATCGGGCCCCGAGTGAAAGAAACATTATCGAATTACCTGGAATAATACCGATACTCTAAGCATGATGCCGTGATCATGATCCCTCTGCTCCAAGGAGCGTAATTCAATCGCAGAACGTTCATGCGCGAATGTTCTGGCTTCTGGCCAGGAGCCAGCTCCAGCGTGCTGGGCCAAGCGGCATGAGGGAGATCTTATCGATCCGGCGTGAAACATTCCTGAATATGAATCCACAGTCCGACTCTCAGATATTTTATTTTTTGCAGTTTTGTTTTTTCTTATTTCTCCCTGCTCGCCTACGCCGGCACGGACACATTTTACCGTGAACGTTAAATATGTATCCCCATCCGTTTGTGGGAATAACAATCCACCATTAGTCAGTGGCTGGAGGGGCAAGCACGAATTATGGGCTGGCCGGTCATTCGATTTGGCCACCCACCATGGCTCCTGTGGAAAGTGTGTCGGGGGGTGAGGATCCTCAATGACACCTCCTGGCAAAGCCCTTACTACCAGTACAGGGGCTCATGCACACCTCTCCTCATTTCCATGTCGGCGTGCTTTACGTCTCCAAATAAAAAGCTCATCTCCGCCGCTGTCTGGCCAGGAGATTTACTGTCGCCCCCCGTAGGTCCACAGCTTGTTCCCTCTCAGCTCCGTTCTCTTTATTTATCACTTTTCCATTTTTCTCCCCTTTGCCATTGGACAGTAAATCGGGAGGCCCCAGATACCTTGTCATCTGGCGATTACCTGGAAGAAAATAAAGTGACTCATATACAGAGGAAAATAGAGGCTTAACAGACAAAAGCACACAAGGACAGCTGGAGTTTGTCACCCTCGCTGGCCCCCGATCCGCTTTCAAAGAGGTTTGATTGCGCCGTGTCAGCTGAGCGAAGGAACAATGGCGTCTGGGGCAGGAGTGAGCCCCAACGTGAGCGACTGCTGTTAGCACCAACTCGTGCCAACTCCGCCACTCCCTGGAGTCTAGACCACCGCTAGCTCGCGGATTAAAAATGAAAAAGATAAAGACCAGCCCAGAGCGTGATTTCACATGCCAAGTATGAACATAAAGTGCGTCAGACGAATGACAGAAAATAGCTGAATCAAATTTATTTCCTCATCTGTGACTTTCCCCCGTGTCTGTGATTAATCTCTAGGATTACTGTTTTTTTTGTTGTTGTTGTTTGGGAAGGGGGAGGGGTCGCACTCTAGCACTTTTGAGGTAAATATAAAACACGATTGATTCCTTCGTCAGTGAAAGTGTAGCACAGAGAGGGGTCGGGAGGGTGCATGAGAGCCACCGAGGCTTGTGAAGACGGTCATTACCAGTGGCATATGTGGCACAGGGGTCCCATCCTCTCCGACTGGCCTGTATAAAAGAGCAGGTGTGACCGGCCTTAGCTATCACCACAGAATCTTTTAGCGCTTTGGCCCTCTCTGTGCCATTAACCCCGCTCTCGATGCCCGGCCCCTCAATTCTAATTCAGCGGCGCTCCGTGCGGAGCCATGCTGCTATTCGTCAAACAGACAGAGCCCCATCATCTGGCCACGGCCCCATGTCTCTTTGATTATTGTTGACCAGCAAAACGTTTGACCTGCAGACAGCAGCACTATGAGAGTAATCTACCCTGACATCTCGGTATCTAATGGCAGCTGACGATCGATGGGCTCCCCACACCTGTGGGATGTGGTGGCTCGTCCCCAGTGCTGCTGACAGATGCGATAATCCGCTGTCTCGCATTGGCTCTGGTTAATATTACTTTAGTTGTTTTCTCTTTTTTGTGGTTTTAATTATTGGCATCTAGATCGAGCCAATATATGGGCCGTGGGATCAAGTTTCCTATTGATCCGAACATTATCTCATCCCTGTTTAAACAGATGGAGCGATTATGCTTGATGGAGTAATTTTGGACCTTATTGGGAAACAAAATTGTTTTTGTCTGAGAAAACAAATGTATGTAAAGTCCGTCCAGTATGTTTGAACGTGCCAGGTTTATCGTTACGGGGTTACTGCAGGTGTCTCTCGGCGGCACGGGGGGTCTGTTTGATGTAGGTACCTATCTCACTGGGTAGGCTTAGCAGAACGACCGGAGCCCTCGGAGATATCAAAACCTTCCCAGACATACTTCACAAGGAAATAAATTTGTGTCAAGAGGTCGCGGACTGCGGGAAAACAGACAGCGCATGAGCGGGACTCGATGTATCGACGTGGCACACAAGCCAGGTCTCCTTGGGAAAAAGCAGCGCGTCAGCGGCGGACTTGATATCCACCCAGGCACCTGCAGGGGGTGCCGGTTGGCACCTGGAGATATTGACTTGGCACCAGATCGTTAGCCCCCTCCTGTCTTGTACTCCGCCAGGAGATTTAAAAAAAATGAATCTGAGGAGAAGTCGACGGTCACCAGCGGTTTATACATTGTAGCAGGAGCGGATGCCAGGGGATGGCCCCCACATGGAAATCTCGGAAATTCTCTGTGGTTATTAACAAGTGAGTGACCCATGGGGGGAGGGTAACGTCAGTATACTGCTAACAGATGTTGGCTACGATGTGGCTATAAAACATGGACAATTGTACCGTTAGGTTTGCGGGGGCGGCTTGTGATGGCGTTTAGGTGTCTCCCCCTGTCCGGCAGATTACTGCTGTCGTGGATACGGCCGTTCATCATAATCAGATTCGCTATTCATCATAATCTGTCACATGGAGCGTGCCATGGAGGGACGTGAGGACCCGCCTACTCAGCGGCGCCAGAGATCCAGCCGTCGGGCAGCAGGCGAACCGGCGCCCCAGCCATGCTACTCCGTTTGTGGAGAGAAACCGTGGGATGTGACTTTAACACCGGGGTTACATAACTGTTTAACACCTCGGCTGCGGCCCGGAATGAGATTTTCTGCTTTCCGAAATGACTGCAGAAAGTACAGGCTACCTCTGTCAGTGGCCACTCTGACCTGAGAGCGAGGTGAAAAGTCATCTGTCGAGCTGTGCGATCGCACGGCAGCGTTCAGTGTGCACAGGTGTCGGCTGCAAACGGGCGCAGCTCTCTGTTCACTTTTATTGGCGCCTATGTGTCAGAGGGACGGCTCACAGGTTAGGCATGCGTCGGTGCAAGCGCTCTAAATCAGGCTCACGGTCCTACATGCGGTACTGCCATGTTTCGTAAGCGGGAGTTTCAGCATTCCCGGCCCTCTGAGCCACCGACCTGTACGCCGGCACCTTATCAGCACTAGCACATGTGCCACTGAATGCAGAGACCCCGACTCGGCTTCGAACCGGTGACCGGTGCTTAACGTTAAACACAGCCGTGACTCGATAAAGAAGTGCACCGAAAACTTTAATATGTCTCAGTAATGAAAATGGGCTTCAGGGGTTTTCTGTCTAAGAAAGCCATTAATTTGTCTTATTATTCGGTTACAGTAATCACTACAACACTTAATGACATCAGTGTGTTTTGAAAGACTGCTGTAACCCAATAGGAGGGTCATAGCCCGGTGAGCGCGGTGTGACGGGTGTAGGAGAACACATCATTTTCCCCAGGTTTGCTAGCAGGTGACGGTGAGATCCGTCTTCCTCCCCCCGGATAGCTGTAAAGATGGCTGCTGTGGGACTTTTCCTGCCTTGGGTGTATAGAAGGATAACAGGGCTCTGATTCCACCAGCTGTTGGTGGGATTCTTCATGTACCGGGGGGGGCATCAGGCTGCCACTTCTCCGCACCGTAATGCGGCGCCCGTCCTTCAGAGTAACCAAAGAAATGTGCACCCCCCCCCCCTCAGGTGACTGGTGTCTCTCCAGCCTCATTAAACAGAAGCGCGGCTCTCCGCCAGCGAGAAGGGACATCTGTCACTTTACATTTAACCAGATGATGCTCACAGCACACCGGGCTAAATGACAAACAATCCATCCTTATTCAATCAGCACAATCGCAATTGCCTGGGATTGGATTGGATTTTTTGGATCTGGAGGTGAATCGTTATCAATTTGAAGGTGCGCGTCTGAAGTTTCGCTGCTCCATCTCCGTTTTTACAGAGCACGCTTAGCAGAAACCTGCAACCTGGCCACTGAGTCTTGTTCGTTGTTATCGACGGGGCTGTAGGACACACCTCTCCATATGCCTTGTGAGCAGCATGTATCAAAGACGGGTTTTCATTCATTGCAGCTAGGCGGTGCTGGGTAATGATATAATTGTGGACTTTATTTTGGTGATAATGAGCAAAATGTCTGGAGCCTGTTATGCCTGCTTGTGAATTACAGTTATAACCTAATCATGTGTACCTTTATCTTATTAATTCGTGGTCGGGTGCGTGTGTGGACCAGTCTATAGAGCGCTTAACCTTAGCCTGGCCCGGGCGTAAGGGTTTGCAGAGATGACCTACAGGGAGGTGTTAGGAAGCACACCTTGCCGGAACAGACCATCCCCTGGATTACTCTGCTCTTTGACAAGCAGAGATAGCATTAATGCGAATTGCCTGTGGGGAATATGCATGAATGTATATGCATATGTTCAGCCAAGCAGCGGGACCCGCGGCCGAGCGGGAATCCGGTGGGGGGGGGGGCAAACGAGCAGCGTGTACGGTAAAGATACGCTCGATCCCAGTCCTTTGCTGTACGGCCCGCCGGTTTACGAATCTCGTGACCCGGTCCCCGTATGCAGTGCGATAGTGCTCAGTGCCCAGGGGGGTCGCCTGGCCCCCTCTGTGCCTCTAATCCCAGCTGTCCGGGGGAGATAGGGAGACAGCACTCGGAGCGGCAGGGCCGGAGTGCTGCAAACACAATCACGCTGCTTTCACAGATGCTTAACAGGGCTTTGCAGTTGTTCAACAAGGTAAAACAGACAGGACAGACACGACTTATCCAATTCCGAAGTTGCCTGAAATAGAAAGCTCCAAAATATACCAGTAACGTAGGATCGGTAACAGTTCCCCGATCGGCATTTTTACGTAGCACTTATGCACATAGCTAATTCGGCATCAGAAATCGATAAAGTGGTACGGCCGTCTTCGTAAATTTTTACAGTGTCATAATATATTTTGCCACATCAGATAGGGGATATTGTGGCGTCGCACTTCCTGGTTGCCGCAGAGGGGAGCAGTGTTTCCTGAGGCTCCTTCAGCTAAGCCGCGTGAGCCCTTAGCATTAGTGGAAATCTAGCGTTGCTACCTTCAGTCCAAACACATAACAAGAGCGAGAAAACCACAGGCTAGCAATCTTCATCGCGGCACATGGTACCCTTGTGTTCCTGCTGGCTCCGCGTGGAACGCCGAGATGGCTCCGGTCCCTCATCTTCTGCGCCTTATTCCATCCCTCAGCAGGTGACGTCTGCTCGAAAGCCAGTTTGCACAATATGCTGTTAATTGTTTACAGTGAAAAATATCCGCTCTAGCTAAACGCTAAAAAGGTTTACTGTGTCTGCTCAGTTCTCCTTCGGGAGGATCCAGCATGCCGAACTGCTTGAGAGGAAAACGTTGCTTTTGAGTTTTTGTTTTGTTTGCCTCATTAGGAAGTAAACCAGGAATGGTGGGAGAAAGGGTTCGCCCCTCCCTGGGGTATGATGGGGAGACAGATTTTGCCGTATAGATAGCCTTTCATTTTTTGCACTCTTTTTAACAGCACCACACATGTCCAAGACACAAGGGAGAGATACAGCACTCTGAATGCCTAATAGAACGATGTGCACTTGTGTCTCCAAAGAGCTGAGGGTATAATGTCTTAAAGAGAAAGCCTGCATATCGGAGATGGGAATGGAGAGGACCAGAGGGTGTGGCCACTCGACACGTTTATGGAGTTAATTTGGCCAGGTTATGAAGATAAGTATGCAATAGATCTCACGTTCTCCTGAATGGGTCCAACGTTCCCTCGCTGCAGCCGGGAGAATCGCCTCATGCCCTTTGGCGCTCAGACCCCGTGGCAGTTCCGCATGGAACTCGGCATCCGTTAATGTGCTGCGCTGCTCCTTTACATCTCAGACCTCTAATGCCGTAAACCTCATTACAGCAGAGGCACCAGCGCTAATTCACATCCACGCGCTATATCTGCATGCAGAAGAAATTGCTCTTCCCTTCATTAATGTTAATGTGGCAGCCTTTTAACAAGGTATTTCAGGGGAGTTTCGGCGGCGTGCCGTCGTAACGTTTCGCGCAACGCCGACGGTGTCTTCGCATGCTGTTGATAGCTCTTGTCTATTCTGTCATCTTCACCTGAAGATTCCTGATATGTGACTGTCACCTTTATAGAGAGGTAAACAATGGAGCTCTCTGTTCTCCGAAACTAATCAAACAATTCACTTCATCTTCAAGCACTGGAATTCAGCAGCAAGAATATCAAAACCAATTTAATAACCTTTAAATTCAGAGCTCATATGTGCTGTTTCAGAATATCAAGTCAATAGTATTGATTGAATACTGACAAAAAACCATGCATTTTTTTAGCATCATATTTTATGGACACAATTATTTTGAAACGATATAGCACACAGTGCCTCTGGGTAAAGATCGTTTGTAGCTTAAGCTGGAAAGGGTACTTGTGATTTTGAGTGGTTTACCGTTCCTCCATGCTTTGACCGAGCTGTTTGGAGAGGCACAGCAGTAAGCTAGTCAAGACGACATGCAAGATACGAGCTCAGAGCTGAGCAGACATGGGCTTAAATGAGGGAAATTTCCCAGGCACCGGACACTGTTGTGTAGGTGATGAAATGGGATATTTTTATCTGAAGGTTTCGCTTGATTAGCTGCACAGGTTTCCGGCGAGTCGTGGACCCGACTATTGAAGAGTTGCGACTGTCAGACATTTTATACATCGCAGACGAAGGGCAGCTCACTTCGCTCCTTTAACACAAAATGTTCACCCTAACAGGTCTGGAAGAAAGGGGTCAAAGTTCAGGTCACTGTAGCCAGGGACGATTCTTATGTGCGGATTCCTTGCTGGCCGGGCGCTCGGCTGCGAGTCCGGATTTCCATGTTTCCATGGAAACTACATTCACATAATAGTACCAGTGAGTAATGTCCCCATATGCTTTTTTCTGATATTGAAGAAAAATATTTTAATTGCTCTGAATTAAGGAAAAGAGAAGAAAAAAAGTGCCAGCACTACTCTCTGTAACCGCGTGTAAAAGCCACTTGTGATGAAAGACCATCTGTCAAGCTTCGTGTTTATTTTCCTTTCCAATTTTTTGCTTTTTTCCACAGATTCCCTCTCCATAGCAAACTGTAATAGCATGTTGTGCTTTGACTCATGGAAATTAGGCTGTCTTAATTAATAACAATGCATCCACCTAACTAATCTCCCTGCGTTGTAAAGCCTGTCCTTCCCATTAAACGGGACATGCATTATCCCTGATCAAATTAAAGTTATTTAATTTGTGTTCAGCCTCAATCAAAAAAAAGAAAGTTTGCCTAACGGGGAAGGATATAAATGGAGTATGGCTGAAGGAATTATATTTTACAATTAGAGTATATGAACGGGGGCGCTGGTCATTGTGTGTGAGGCTGACGGTTTGATCTGTAGCAGGACAATGAGTTCACCTACGTGTGTTTGTGTGCGGGAGCTCATGCGTAGCCCTGGGGACGAGGCTCTATCGCGGCCCAAACCCGTGGCTTCAGAGTCAGTCTGCGGACCCCCTGTGGTGGCATTTTGGACAGGGCCGCAGGCGAGCCGCCCCACCCCGCTGCGCAGAGGCCATGAGTGATTCCTCAGCCGCTGATGAATGGTGCCACCACTGGATCATTTGTCCCCGTGAGTCGGCCGCTGCCCTTTGGGAGGAAGAATAAAATAAAGAAAGCCAGAGTCGGGGCGTGACGGATCCCTGAACGGTAACGGAATAAGTGGCTGGCGGCGCGCGGTCAGTGGACCGCCGTCTCTAATTGGACGTGCTTGGAGACTTCGGGGGGGTGGTGATCAGACCGGCGGAGGGACCTGAGCAAACACAGCTGTGGATAAAGCAACAGTTAAAAGAACATGGAGATGGATGAAGTTGCGGTTGCGTTTGGAGTCTTGTTCTTCATGTATGAAAAAAATGGAAGTGTCTCGAAATATCTGTATTTAATGCCAGGTCCGAAATAAGATAACCAACCGTACAGCTCCTGCAGTTCTTTTTCTCTAGTCAAGTTTCCAATGCAAAGAGATTAGATTAGATTTGTAAATAAAAACTAATCGTTAATACTCATTAATATTTCTGAAAACAAGCATCACACTATTGATTGGTTATGTTAGCAGTTCTGAGCCTCAGTTCTGCTACCCTTCTGCTTGCTGAGTTTTGTGTCTGCTCAGTTGTAGAATAATTATCAGTGACATAGATGTTCCCATATGATTCAGATGAAGTCACGCTTGTTGCTACATGAGAACTGTGTAATTTATCGATCATGTTAAACTCTACTGGTATGTTTGTTCTAATGAAACATCTGCCCTTTATTTGATGAAGTACAGAATGTTTATCTTAAGATTAATTAACATGAAGTACTAATGCTAGGGACTAACATCGGTTAAGAAAGTTTTAAGTACATAGATGTATTTGTTTATATAATTAAGCTTATGTCCTTAATTATTGTCTCAATTTGCAATAACTGTATGTAGTATGTGCAGTATGTAGTTGATATTTCACCATTACGGGGATTTCTGGACTAATATAAATTTTATCTCATAATTTCAAGTTAGACGTTCAGAGTAATTTCAAGCATGATTCAGTACATACGTTAGTAATGTAATAGACTTGTTTTATACAGTAGCTGAGACAAAGGAATAGAACACAGGTGTTATCACAAGTAATCATTTTAACTGTGTGCAGCACTTTGGTAAAAAAATATTTTGTGTTTATGAGTCAACTTGCAATGAAGTTTTAATCAGACCTGATTTCTTTCAGTGTGACCTTAAGTGAGCTGGGTGCATGTAGAAATATCCACACTTAGCGATGTGATTGGCAATGTGATTACCTTATGGTGACCTTTGGGTTTCTGGCAGAGCCTGATTGTTGAACGGAGGTGAGTCAGGAGGGTCGAAGCGAGCCATGGGGGTGACAGTCCTGCTCACTGCTGCTCTGTCCCTGAATGCATTCTGACCGGTTTTTAATATCGCCAGAGGGCTATAGGACTGGCGGGTTTGTCTTTATGCAGCAGAAGAGAAAATCATATTAACTGCTAGCAGGAAGTAGGGGGCAGTTTTCATGAAAAAGAAACAATATCACTGTGTTTGGTGTGTCTTGCAGGCATCGAAGAAAGAAAGTGTCGTCATAACTTGGTGTGACTTTACAATAAAAAGTCTGCTACCAATGAAACTTTCTGTCCTTTTGTTTTTGTGCACCTTGGTCCTGGAGGAACAATGTTTCATTTCACTGTATACTGTGTATGTGGCTGAAATGACAATTAAATCTACTTGACTTGACTTGACTTCTTTTAAAACAATTTTCTCAATATAACTGGATTTTTTGTGTGTTTCTTCCTGTTTCAGGAAGGACAGTAGTTGTGTTTGAGAAACTTAATTCAATTCAATTCAATTCTTTTATTGTCATGTGTACAAGTACGAGTACCGTGTACAATGAAATTCTTGCTTCCATGTGCTCCTGCAGACAGTGAACACAGACAACAAGACGGCTAGACAACAGGACGACAAATGAATGTAATGATGAAGTGAATTATAAATAAGTAATAAATAAGACTAGAATCCCAGGAATAAATAGAGAAATTTAGTTCTATTTATTTAAATAGAGAAAAACTTGTGATTGTTTAATAGCGGTGGTGATTACTCATGAATTGACTGATACACATTTGGCTGGTTGACTTTCAAGTTCAATCTAGTTACAAGTAACTTAGGGTTGATGATGATTCTGATCTCTGCTTTGCTGGTGTGGGCTGCTTCGGTCATACACTACCAGTCAAAAGCTTTTACACACCACAGGGTTTTACCACTTCTCCATTTATTTCATAAACTGCAGATTTTTTTTATTCTGGGAAAGCACTGGAAAGTTGAGTGAAGAACTATTAATGAAAATATTAGTCAAATAAAGCAAGTTTCCTTTATAACATGGAAAGAGTATGTAACAGTGCATCTATGACAACCTATTAACTGGTTGTGTGGTGATGGCATAGTCAGATTCTAGGCTGTCCTTTAAATGCACAAGTTAACTGTTTCATCCCACGAAACAGAACAGTATTTAATGTCCCTTGTATAAAGAATGCCTTGAATTTTCTCAGCTTTTATAACCACTAAAGGAGGTGACTTCGATGAGTCAATGATATGACATTTTCTTGCTAATAAAGGTCCTCAAATGGTGAACATATTATAAATTTATTTGTTAGCAAAGAATACTAAGCGTATTTTCGTAAATGTTAAGTAAATGCAAATGTAGAAAATCTCAGTGTGTGCAAAAACTTGTGACTGGTAGTGTGATCTGTGATGTGATTACTAGAACATATCTGATGGGATACACAGGAGGGCATACCTGTGATTCAGTGTTTAGGACATACATGTCATGTGATACGTAGGACATTCCTTTCATGTGGTATGTAGGACATACTTGTCATGTGGTACATCAGACATTGCTGTTGTCTTTCATTTTAGCACTGTGACCTAAAGGGAATATTAGTATTTATCAGTTTACTAGTGAAAGCCTCTTAAATAAAAATCACTTATTCGATGGCGATTTTCTCAATCTAGCAATGAATACCATGCTTACTTTTCAAAGGCAGAAGGTAAACCTGTCTGCTGGTAACATGTAAGTCATGTAAGACTGATAGCGTTCAGCCAGTGGAACAGTTTGAGCTCATGAAATGAGTCTGGCATTAATGAGATTAAGGAGATTTGCTTCAGAAAAGTGTGAAAATGAGAAGCAGGCAGCCTGACTGATGTACTGCTCAATCACTCTGCTGTGCCCTTAGCAGAACTTCCACAGCATTACACAGAATGAATGCTTACAGGACCACCACATGCTTTCGTCCAATAGGAAAAACAAAGCCGGAAGATTTCGCAGCTTCTCACTGCCACCCCAAAGTGTGTCTCTCATTTTTAAATCTCAGTCACACACTAAGAAAGGAACACTATTTGCTGGGAATTAGATACCATGTTTACTTCATGTTTGTAGCTGACTGATGGCCATGCATTGTGTTATTTTGGACTGTTATTCATCTCACATATACGCAGATATTAAGTCAGTGACTTTCAGAAGCATCTCCCTTCCATGGCTTCTCTTCCTGGGGGTGTGTAATCCACTCTGGCTTCACAGTGTGTCCCTTTTTGAAGCTGGTGCGGAGAGCGCGGTCAAGGTAATCTCCGCTTGGAAGGAAAGCCATTTACGGAGGGAGACGGAGGAGAAGGTCCTGTGTAAAGTAGAAGAGAGCGCTTCGGCGAGCCCTGATAAGGCACAAGAGATTTTGTTGCCTGTTTTTTTTTTTTTTCCCGGGCGGCACGGCGGGGTCTGTCACTGGCGCAGTCAGGAGAGACACAGTTCGCCCGAGAGTGTGTTGATCAACAGATTGTTCACGTTGATGATGTAGGGTGGCGGCACTCGATTGTGACATGGACTGGGGGATCGGAGATGGAGCAATCTGACGGAGCAGCTGAAGTGACAGAAGCCACATTAATACAGGCATATGCCTGGAACAGAGCGGGCGAAGGGAAAACACTCGCTGTATCAGCCAGTCGCCGTAGAGCGATGGAGAAAATTCAGTCAGGGTGCCAGCAATTACTTCAGTGCCAGGGGGACAGTTCCTGCTTATTTGCAGCATTACGGCATTAGGCAGTTTCTATATGGGGGCTGAGAGGAGTCAGGGGGGGTTTAGATATACAGGGTACATTTCATTCCCCATCCTAAGCGCCACAGTGTAAGGGTTACACTCTCATTAGTACAATATCTAGATGGAAATACATGTGTTTTAACAAGGGACTGGTGCTATCTCAGGAAAGAAAGAGGTATGTAAAAATGGAGGAGATGAGGGTACCGGTGGCCGCTGTTCAAACACAGGCTTGTCAGAAACGAACGCACACTGGTGCGCTCAACGTCTTTTTTTTTTACTCCTTAAGGCAGCCCACCCTATCTATCCCTTCCTTTTTTCATCCTGTTCTTTTTTCCTTCCTTTCAGGATTTCTTTCCTTATTTATTTGGTCTTGTTTAGTACACGCGTTGGCTGTTCCCCTCCCTCTCTTTCTCTTCGGATTCACAGCAGTATTTTTT
The DNA here is from genome assembly GCA_025773925.1 of Cryptomyrus ogoouensis. Lineage (NCBI taxonomy): Eukaryota > Metazoa > Chordata > Actinopteri > Osteoglossiformes > Mormyridae > Cryptomyrus > Cryptomyrus ogoouensis. The sequence goes on from JAOYFF010000094.1 coordinate 19,373,985, forward strand.
TTCTTTTTCTATTTTTTTGTCTCGTGTGCAGGTCGATCAAGCAGAGTGACCACCGCCGCTCCGGCCCGCGTCACCCCCCTGTGAGTACCCTTACGTTAATCCGGCCGCTCTCTCGCTCGCACTCTTTCTCCGCACCTTTCTCTCGCCTTCCATCCCACTCCGCCTTTGCCCCGGTCGCCTTTCCTCATTTTATCTATTTTTTGTTTGTCTTGCTGTTACGCGGGCGGTTCGCGGCGCGATTCAACGCGACGGCGAAAGTGAGCGCGACGAGCGGAAAGGAACGGAGAGGAGAGCTGTCCGATTCGGCTCGGCGCGCGCCGGTGCTAGCGGCTCGGGGAGCGCGCGTGTCCGCGTACCCGTGCGTGCGCATGTGTGTGGGGGTGCTGCTTCATGCACAGGAGCGGAGCGTCTCTCTCCCCCAGTAGCGATGCTGTGCTTTTGACAGTATAATGAGCTCTTGACTGACTGGTGTGTTAGACAGCTGGACAGCTGAAAAACAGGCTACCATTCCCGGGGGCTATCCTTACAAGTTTTCTTCTTGCGATTTTCTGCTCATTGATAGACATTCAGCAACTAATTCCATCCCGTGTGTTTATCTTTTTTAGGGTTTAGGTGTATGCAGGGCCGAACTGGCCATCTGGCGTACCGGGCAATGCCCGGTGGGCCGACGCACATTTTTGGGCCTGCCCGGGGCTGTCATAATTTACCCCAAAAAGTATATTACAAATAATGTTTATCGACCGCGACGTCCCATTGGTTGATTTTCTTGAAGGACATTGGGCTAATCCAATGAAATCTCTCAGCCCGTCTCGGCCCACCCCTCCGTCCCCTTTTTAACCAAGGTTATAAAAATTTGCCATTTGAGCTGACCGGAGTTGGAGAGGAGTGGCTATGGACAAACCAAAAAAGCGCAAGGGGAGCGCAGAAAAGCTCAGAGAAAAAAGGCAAAAAAGCCTTCAAGTGGATGCAGCAAAATGCGCAGAACTTACCGATATGTTTGCCACCACAAGTTTTACTGCTGCAGCAGCTGGTGCAGGGCCGGAGGAGGAGGTTGAGGAGAGAGACGTGGCCCAGGGAAAGATTGAGGAAGAGGTCAGATTAGCTACTGTCCAGCCCGGTAAAAAGTAGCCGAAATGTTAATGAAGAGGGGCGTTTCATGTAGGGAGTGCAAAGGGCTGGAGAGTGTGTGTGTGTGTGTGTGTGTGTGTGTGTGTGTGTGTGTGAGTGAGAGAGAGAGAGAGAGAGAGAGAGAGAGCGCAAGTGAGGGGGGGTTGCCTACACGTAAGCTTGCACACAGAGTTAACAATGACAATGTTTTGGGTTGTGTGTAATAATGATGGTAAATTAAAACAGAAAACGTAAAATAAGAAAAAAGTTAGAAGAGTTTGAATTAATACTGTGGCGATGGGCGGACCGAGGCATCGCGGGATCAGAAAGAGAGAGACGGACACTTGCTACCGGGGAGAACACGCTCTTTATTGATAGTCCTGAAAAAAGACTACATCAGGCGCTCAACGAGCACCGAAACGATTACGTGTGAGAAACACAGGGTTGTCAGAAGCTAATTACACACGAGGATCAGACAGGGTACACACAAGACACGGGCAAACACACGCGCGACAATAAGGAATATAACCATTAACAATAACAACAACAATACAAGGAATATTTACAACTTGCACGCGGGGCATGCTGGGACATGCGCCCCGCCGATGCTACAATACAATTTTAAAATGATAAAAAATGATTAGAGACACATCTTCACTAAATAGTAGTATCTGGGCCAAAAGTGTGCAAATGCTCAACATAAGAACTTATTTCAAGACTTATTTTATTCAGTCAGACTTAAAACATGCATAATAATATTAGCCTAAAGAGTTATGTGTCATTTGTGTACAAAACTACAGTTATGTGCACAAACCGTGTGTGTATGAGAGAGAGAATTGCCTTTATAGCCTTCATTTATATTTTAGCTTGCCATAAAGTCACAGTTTGCAGGTGTTACAGCTTACAATTATTATTATCATGTAATATTAATAAAACTTTGCTTTGCTGAAATGGATGATTTATCATTGATAGGTAACCAGAGAAATAACACTAGTGAAATTAACATTCCTGCCTCTCTCTCTTTCTCTCTCTCTCTCTCTGTTTCTTTGACATCCACTTTCACTTCAAGGTGGGGATTGTGACACTGTGGCCATCTCTCCCAAGATGAATCCCTGAGTAGTGAAAGAGCATATCAATTTTTTAAACATGGTTACTCTCTTCCTTGTAGGGTGCTGTGCTTTATTTTAATTTTTGAAATCACACAACGTGCACATATATCCTCTGGTATGCCATGTGCTTTCGCATATCGTATAAATAATCATAGTGGGCCACCATGACCTAAAAATGCCAGGGCTATGTTCTGGTCCCAGTCCAGCCCTGGGTGTATGTTTATTTTAATTTCAGAAAATAATCCAATAAGGTCAGTACTGCTTTCAATACTGCTAAGCTAGCTAATGCTAATGCTAAAAATAAGAGTAAGAAGAGTGATTTTTTTCAGGGTCGCCAACTCTTACGCATCTGGCGTGACACTCATTCAGACTCTAACGCTCACACAAGAAATCTTGCGTCAAATCTATATTATTCCATTACAAACCTAAAATTAGCTACATCAAAAACGTTGGAGTAGTTTGCAAACCCTACAGACTTGTTTACAACATAATAAAACTGTTACGTACACGCAAATGTGTGTGCAGATTTGTCTCTAATTGAAAATCTCACGCCAGCCTGGTGACCAAAGTTGGAAGTGTTTTGTGAACAAAAGGGGTTTTAAAAAGATATACAGCATGCATAGCTGTGTCTTTCTCCGGAAGCCCAAACTCCTGTGCCTGCTTGCTGAATAGCAGAGAAGTCTTGCAGGGCTAATGACCAGACGGCAATTAGTGACAGCACTCATTTATTCGCAGAGCTTATTTTATTTTAGCAGTTATTTATAAAGTGGGCCTGTGTCACTGAGACATACCAACAGTAATACTACACCTGTAATCAGTGACTGGTGGCTTTAGTGCCTCAGGACAGCTTGGATTGTCACCTCAAATGTTACCATGTAGATGTATACAGCTTATAATGTGTGCCACTACAGACATGGTTCTTAGGGGCTGACAGTCCTGTCGCTGCTGAAGTATTTGTCGAGATTTGGGAGGGGGGGGTGTTGGGGGGAATGCTTATGTTAATTAATCTTTAAAAATCTGCTTGTTAATTGAGCGTGCCCTGTCAGAAGTGACGCCTCCCTCAGCAATTCAGTGGAATAAAATGAGAAAGGAGTAAAATTTCTGCAGGAAATTTTGCAACTAATTTCTTGAAGAGCAGGGAACTTGGAAATATCACCACGCAAAGAACGTGCTAACAGATGTCTTTAATCGTCTAAACTTTGAGCAGATTTTCCTGCTGAAAATCTGTTTATTCCCTCTTTATCTGTGTGTCACATATTATAATCTGAGTTTATTCAAATGATGAGCTACTTCAATTTGTAAAATTCAGCTGTGCTGTCTGTCTAGTTCATAGCTCATAATATTTGAATTCATTACATAAGTGAATGATTCAGTGGGAAAAAAAAAAACATAAAAAAATATTTCATGCGAAATATAACATTGCTTTTAACACCTCATTGTAAATCCCCTGAAAGACACTACGCAAGGAGTTGAATTAATTGAGAGCAATGGTTATTAGCTTAATTGCACAGGCTTCAGCATCAGACAATAGGGAATGCATCACCGGGTCAAACGTGCAGTAACCTTTGTTTGATCCTGTTCATATTCTAACCGATAAGTATAATAGAACATGTTCTCAGTATGTGGTGGAACTCACTGCTGATGACTGTGATCTAGGTCATACACAGTGTCTATTTCAAAAGTGCTGCAATTTTATCTGCTATAATATGCGCATATAAGAAAGAGGCTGTCCCATGGACCTTTCAGTTTAATGTGCTTCGTGAAACAACGCAAGTCGGATTCCAGTCGCAGTCACAGTTCTGAGTTTTCTGCTGTTGACGTTATCACTGCACACTGTTGGTGTTTCTCCACAGCTGCTATAGGAGCTGCGTATCCACTATCCTTAGCTGGCTGGGTAATTCAGTCGGCCTGACATTTCCATAGCCCAGTGACTGCAGCAAAACTGACCACCCAACCCCTTACTGCAGTCTATGGTAATAGAAGCCTTTGTACCATTGCTAAATTGACTATATTACCTTCATTAAAAAAGCAGTTAAGCGTCCCCTTTTCAATACATCAGCGGTGGTGTTTGTTTCTAGCCTGCTGCATGTTAAATCCAAGCAAGCTACCAAACAGAGAGAGTAATCCGCCATCAATGTCGGTCTTCATTGCAGGTGAGCTCCATATTTAGGTGGGTCGTGACCACTGGAGATGTGGCCACATCTGGCCCAGTAAGAGATGCTTCTGAGTTTACAGCATCACCGGTGAATCCTCCCAGATGCTGGAAAATCATACAGGGCGATGTTATTTCCAGTAAATGTAATGATAGACTTGGTGCCGGTTTGTGAAGCTCGTCCACGGTGCTGTGCTCCCCGCTACAGACGATAGGTCAGACGCTTTGTGATTGCCAGATAAACACAGTTTATCGCGTCGCGTTTGCATGACCATGAGGTTCTACAAGCACTGAAAGGATGGAGCTTCCTATTATTAATTAAAAGATTTCAAATATAATCCGACCGCTAAATATAAGCTTAACATCAAGCACGAAGGAATATACAGCAGATCGACGTATGGTGATAAGGCATGCCCGTGTCGCTTTAATTAAGGCAGATGGCGGTGTCCCACAAGCTGTACTCTTCAGGCCAACTTAATCAACGCACAAAACTCTGGGTTTTGAATTTCTGGAATAAATATCTTCGTTCAGCAAAGGCTTAAAGGGAACCTTAAAGAGAATGTGAAGAGTTCATCTGCGAATAAAGCTGATTTGAGCCTGGCATCCGCCGGAAATAATCTGTCATAAAAACGTCTCTGCTCTTGTACGTGCCTTTACCTGGAAAGGTTGACGCAGGTGAGATATCTTTTGATCTTCGATTTATTCCTTGTGCTGCCAGATTTGCCTGCACAGAGTGTTTCTTTTTAAGTTTGTTTATAAACTGTACTTTAAAATATGACACAAAACTTTTATTTTTTTTCTGACTGAATTGGAAATGTTTGTGTGTGGTGGACCTGGAGTAGATAACTACTAAAACGGTGCTCCTGCTGGGTGAAGGGCAACTGAGTAGAAATGCACTGTCTGTCCCGGAGCCCCAGGACCACTTTGGGTCATTCATCTGCTCCCCTGGCCCTTTATTCCCTTTTTATTTCTCGACGCTGCTCTTGACATTTGCTCCCAACCCCTGCTCAGGTACACTACAGCAATCGCACCATTATGGGGCTGAGCATTCAAATTGCTCCATGAATAAGATCAGCAAAGTTTACATCCCCAGAGGGTGTGATCCGTGGGCCGGCCCTCATTAACTGAGAGGTGCTTCCACTGGAATGTCCTTGAACCCCAGCTAATGGGATAATAAACATCACCGCACTCATACTTCCCCCTTCCTGCTCAGCCCGAAGGGCCACAGACAAAGGCAGGTAATGTATGCTCTGCTGGTCAGAGGAATGATAAATGAGTGCGACGATTACTCTGATGCAATGTCCTGTAATCTCCTGACATGCTTCTCCTCGCATTCCTAATCGCAAATGAATGCATGGACAACTTTTGCATAGGTGTTGTACCACCTCCCCCCCCCTTCCCCCCCGGAATGCATGGACAACTTTTGCATAGGTGCTGTGTCCCCCCCCCCACCCCCGGAGTGGTCTGACTTCTGAGAGGTGTAAGGCTACCGGAGGGGTAACCTTAAAAGGGATTCTGAAACTTGTCGGGACGTGGAAGCTAAATTTGAAAACTAACCTCATTGAGGAACTTTCCATTGACAGTGCAGTTTCATGGCCGGAATAAAGCTCCGTCAGGTACGCTATAGCATGGAGTAAAATGAGCAGCTTGTTGGTTTCTTAATGCATTTCTCACCCCAAGGTGCTTACAACCACTGACACAAACTCCAAAACATTCATTCCATCCTTGCAACATAGACATGTTATTTATCACCGAAATTATTATAATAAAGCACGAAGAAATATCCCGCAAACCCCACTGGAATATTTGCTGGAAGATGGATGGATGGATCTTCAACAAACCGTTCTGAAATGCGGAAAGTAAAAGGTCTTTTAAGACAGCCTTGATGAATAGTTTTTAGTTTCTTTGGTCCATCAATCCATCTTCTCTCCTCATTCCCATTGGGGTGAGAGCGAGCCGGGGCCCATCTGAAGAGCCATAAACCCTAAGGCAGGGCATACTCTGAACAGCAGGTCTCCTGTCCCGTGGGACGGTAACTAAGCAGCATTAAGCACAGAATATATACCGCACACGGCCACACACATGGCCTTTGAGGCAGTAATGCTAACAGCTGAGCTACGCTCGCCGCCACACTTCTCTCATTAAAACAGCAGTTCTTCTGTTGACAGGATGGTGTGGCAGCAGACATGTCTTATAGTACCAATGGTTTTAATCCCAGCTCTGGGGCTGTGCCAGCATCGGAGCCAACATGTCAGCCTCTTGTCTTAGGAGGGCTCACAGTTTCACAAAGGCATTGCAATTGTGTGTGGGTGTGTGTGTGTGTGTGTGTGTGTGAGCGGGTTTACCTATCCTTATGGGGACATAATGTCCCATAACGTGATAAATAACCGTTTTTTTTCCCTTATGGGGACCAGGAAACCGGTCCCCATAAGGGAAAACTCTATTTTATAAAAATCAGTGACTGCTATGAAAAAAC
>JAOYFF010000094.1:19412644-19423605 GCA_025773925.1 Cryptomyrus ogoouensis
CCGGGGCCTTCGGGGAAGGACCGCCCCTGTGGGTGGGCGTTTGGGCTGGGGTGGCCCCCCCAGGCGTGGTCCTCTGCCTCTGGTGGCGCCCCCCCCCCCCCCCCCCCCTCGCCAGCACACACAGGCCATGGGTGGCATCCCGGGGCACACTTCAGCTTGGCGAGAGGCGGGTCAGCCTGCCCACTGCAGGGTGGGCAGGGGGCGAGGGGGTCCTTGGCAGAGCCAAGAGGAGAGGCCTGCGTCAGGGCGAACGGACATATGGGGCTGTACCGCAGCGCATGCCAGGCCAGCCGACCTGCGCGAGCTGATTCAGAGGAGCAGTGTGGCGCCAGAGCGGCGGGGGCGGGCATGCCTAGTCCGCAGGCCCATTTGGCGGGGCCAGGGCCCCGGGCCAGCAGCCGGAAGGCTGAGCAGCTTGGCACACGCCGGCGGACGTGGCAGCGTAAGGGGTTCCTCCCTCTTTTTTTAAACCGCAGGTTATATTTACACCGGATGACCTCCCCGCCGCGCTCGCCTCTACCTGCAGCCTAGGAATGTCCTCCACGCGGCAGCCGGCCGCGCTGGAGCCATCATCTCACCACGGCTCAGCCGTCTTCCCGTGCCGGGGGGTGGAATTAAATCTGGAACCATCAGCCCAATGAAGGCATGGCCAGCGTGGGCCTCATGCGCACATCCGGCAGCAGGTGAGTGGCCGCATACACAGGCGAGCCGCATTCACGTAGCCCGATGTGTGGCTGCACATGCACTGGAGGACATGAGACATGCATGAGGTCACCGCCAGCCAGGTATGGGTGAGCAGCATCCCCGTAAGACGCGGAGCCTTCCAGATGGAGCAGATGCATCTGCCTTGGACTGGGAATCAGTTCTTCTCAGACTGGGATGCAGTTCTTCCCGCACTGGGACTGCAGAGATTTGCACGACGGAGCCCCTCCCCATCCATCTCACCCTCTACTGCTCCTTCTGCTGTGTTTGGCAGTGACAGGATGATAAACCATGACTTTTAGCAAAGCCTCGTTCCCGAAAGACTCCTGTTGGACTCCTGTTGGGGGGGGTTGTACTGTGGGTTTATCGGAGTTCTTCTTCTACATCTTCTTCCACATCCCCTCGAAAAAAGGCTGCTAATTTCTTCACAATTTTTAACAAGAGCCCTCCAACAGAAGCTGATGAAGAGGCTGGCATGCCTCTCCTTCATCCTGGTCTCCCATCTCCCTCCGATCATGTTTTTTTCCGTTCTTCCTCTGTCCCTCTCTTTTATTTAATTCTGCCATCACCTTCCCTCTGTTTTTTCCATTCTCCCTCTGTCCCCCTCTTTTATCCCATTCTGCTGGCTCCCTCCATCCTTGTTTTTCCATTCTCCGTCTTTTTTTCTCCCTCTGTCCCTCTCATTTCCCTCTCATTTCATGTCATTTCCCTCCATTCCTGTTTTCCCCTTCTCCCATCTCCTTCTGTCCCTTTTGTTTAACACAGTCTCTCATATCCCTCCATTCCTCTTTTTTTCCTTTCTGCCTGTCTTTTTATCCTGTTCTCCGTCCCTCTCCTTTATCCCATTCTGCTGTCACCTCCTTCCCTCTGCTTTTTGTTTTCCCTCTGTCCTTCTCTTTCATCCCATTCTGCCATCACCCTCCTTCCCTCTGTTTTTTTTTCATTCTCCCTCTGTCCCTCTCTTTTTTATTACTGTCATTAAACCAGACCCCCTTGCTCCTCTAACAAGGGGTTTTATGGTCCTGGAAGTTATTAAACACATATAATTACTTTCAGACAGTGCGAGTGATGGCGGGTGGGGGTGGGGGGTGGTTGAATGGAGGAGTGAGGACCTGCTCTGGACCCTTCTCTGCAAAGGAAGCGCGTGTAATTCATCTGAGGCAGGAGGCAGACAGTGGCAGCCAACATTTTGTGGCATTTGCGGGATACAGAGTTCTAGGTGGAGTGCATTGGCCGGTCCAGGGCTCAGCACGGGTCTTCCTAAGAAGAACTGCAATATGGGAGTAAATGCCACGCTAATGTCCGAGGCTTGTAAGCTGGGCCCTTTCTCCGCTTCTCCTTCTCCATTTTTTTTTATACTTATATGTATTTCCCAGGGTTTTGAGTTGTGTCGATGTTTGGAGAACTAGGGGGAGGACGCCATGGGGCAGCCATGGAGCGTGTGGGCAGCCAAGAGTCGCGGCCCTTCCCTCACTGGAGAATCGCAGGGGCACTCTGGACCCCACACGCTCTCCGTGGCCCACAAACCTTCCTCTGCGTAGTCCCCCCGTAAAGTTTGAGAATCTAGTTCATTTTTAGAATAAGAAAATGTACTTTCTGTCAAGAAATTATATTATAATGCTTTAACATGATTTTGTTTGACATTTAGTTTTAATATAAGCCAAATATAAGAAAAAGCTCTTCCAGCTCTGTTATTTCACAGTTATATTTTTTTCATTCAGTGAAGTAAAGCTTCCACTTTCAGATGTACAGCTACGTGTCCATGGGGCCTGGTCTTTTACACGTGTTGCATATATTCTATGGCTCGCTAGCAGGTGATAAATGGCAAAGGATTATATGCAGGGAGGAGGAACTCAGTGGTACAGCAGCAGAGCGCAGGCAACCTTGCCCACTACGGCAGTGTTTCTGAGGTGTTTTGCTTTTGCAGTACAGACATCTTGTGGTCAATGCGGAGTATTACAATTCATTTGGTCTTGAGCAGGGGTCATCAACTTGAAACTGAGAGCTACTTCACGGGTATTGAGCCATACGAAGGGATACCAGTTTGAAATGCCCTCCTAAACTTATCTAAACTTCATGTATAATAAACATGTTTTAAATGCTTTTTTAAGATATTGCCATTTTCAAATATATATAAATGCAAATGTGATTAAAGAAGAATAGCAACAGGTCATGTGGTCTTTGGGGGCATCCTGGTGCCCACAGCACCATGTTGGTGACCCCTGGTCTTGAGTTTCCACCAAGGAATCATTTGTATTTTGTATGATTATTTTATAATTGCTCTTATTTTGTTATTGGTAAATATTAATAGTGAGCTCATTAATAATATTGTAATAATAGCAATTTCTTTTTCTTACGAAAGGTTAATGTTTAACACACACCTCATTAGTATTTATCAGTTCGATTTTCCCTGAAGTCTGACTGGTCCATTTGGACTAGTATGGAGCTGAGGTATCACCTACCGCATGGCTGCACTCAGGTTCTCATCCCTGAGGTGGCCTGTCGTGTGATGGGTGCAGCGACACGCTGTAATCAGTGCGCACTCCTTACCTCTCTCTCTCTCTTTGACTGTGTCCTGCTGGTGCAATAAGACTGAACCCCATGTCATTTTGACATTTTGCTGTTTAGTGTGGCTGATCCTGGCTCAGATCTCGTGTGTTCTCTGTGCCGTTTCCTGTCTCATGAATTGGGAGTAGGGATTTAATCCACACTAAAAACCTCCTCTGTGTCAAAGAGGGCAACTTCACATGATTCTTATCAATATATCAATTCCAGGACTGTGGCGTGCTCGTGTGTCTGTTCCTGATGTAGCTTGTTTCGTAAGCTTCAGTGTCCGGTTCCAGTCCTCTAAGGAGCCTGTTATTACAACTCGTGGCAATAAAGCGTTTGTGTCCTTTATAAGCGGTCTAGTCTTTCTCACTCTATTAACTGAGCAGGTACTATGCTCATGTCCTGCCAGCATGAAATTTTCTGCAAGCATATCAATTTTCAGTTTAAAATCTAGAAAAAGTATGCTGTTCCCTCGTACAGACAGCAGAGGGAGCTATTTAATAGCGTATGAATTATGTCAGTTGGAATGGCTGCTGAGAACAGAGTCCATTTAAAAAATAGATATAAAACATATAAAATTAGAATAGCTATTTTGAAATGTCTTTATGTACATATAAAGTTCCTTTTTGCATTATGCTTCAAAGAACACAAATAATAAGCATTTATTTTTGCCTACTCTAAAGTATCCCTCATGTCACATGTTCATACTTCCTTTCCCATATGGTGTAATTTTTTCTGGGAAGGAAATATTGAAGGGTAATAGTGATAGTTTTCTTAAGGGATCTTGTTATTCTGGGATGTGTGTGCCACACCGGCATAGCTAGCGTTTTATATATAATATCCAGTAGGTGGCGCCAGTGTCCTGCAGTGTGGATATGGAACTGTTGAAATAAGGACCTGTACACTGGTACTGTTCCTTGCATCCATCTGAATGCCTGAAGAACTATGTCTTCACAATGTAGACATGATATAATACAGAAACACAGCTGATCTCAGCACAGCTCCCTGCAATTTCATATTCATTTAAGAGGTTTAAAGTTTCAAGGAGACAGGAGATAAAAAGCTACTCTAAACCAGCAGAATGAGAATCATACTCCCTTACAATTCTCAAAATTCATAACAGACGGGTTAGAGAAACCCGGCACACAATAGTAGCATCGTATCGGAGGACCTGTTAATCCCTTCTGCAGTCATGCGCTGTGCTGAGGGGAGCCAGGCTCCAGAAATACAGCGATAAATTTCTGTAAATATGGCACCTCTTGGGGGAAACACAATAGTTAGTATCTGTCTGTTTCTCGGAAGAGTTGCTGCTCAAGCTAATTGATGCTCACGGCTTGACAGAGTGTATCTTCGGGAATATTACAGCAGATCGGCACTCGCTTGGGAAAATGCAGATCCCGGATCCCCCCCCTCCTCCCTCTCTACACGCAAGTCAACCTCATGCACGAAGCAAGACAGGACAACGGCAACAAGCGAATTCCATCAGGGCCCGTGCAACTTCACCCAGTGTTTGTGTAAAGAAGCATAAGATTAATTACTCACCCCAAGGCAAAATACCAATATTAAAGCAACTTAAAGAGATTACGAAAAACAGTAAAAACCTCATTATTCACTGAAAGAACACAATTGTGTTAGAGATGAAGACTGCAAAATTAATTACCTGTTAATTACCACTGATTCCACTGCTGTTTTGAAACACCACGATACAGTTTTTTTTAAAACACAATTACATTGGTAATGTAAAATGGAACAGAGAAACAGATATATTAAATGCATTAAGTTCCATTTTTTAGCAGTTTCCCTGCTTAGCAATCAGAGTAACCAAACTGGGTAACAATGTGCTAATGGTTTCACCAAAAGTGAAATTTCTAGAAGCAGATGCTACAGCAGAAAGCACATATATGCATATAATTTAAAATGTATTTGTATTAAATCAAAGACCTTCCCATGTATGCTAAGCCAGGCAGCCTCTGTCGGAGAAACACTTATGCTAGCCGTCACTCTGGTGTGCTGTCATGCTGTACGCGGCACTGTCACGCTGAGAAATAATCCACAACGAATTTAGACACGCGTCTTAATTCCCACGGAACTGGAACCCCGCATTCATTTCCATTATTAATTAAAGTCGTTAGCATCTCCACTTCCCCAACCCCCAACGCCCCCCAACTGAGGTTTAGAGATGAGAAGCCTTCCTTATGAAATCCCCGTTGTGCTGAAGAACTCTGTCCACAAATGCGTCTATGCCCCCCCCAGCATGGTAAGGATCGCCACCCACCACTAGGAAGGCCTGTGATAGCCCTCGGTCCCCACCATGCTTCCTGCCTGCAGCGAGCTTGTCCCCTGTGTCAGGGACATGAAGGGGAGACAGAGCTCGACACTCCAGAGGCAGACAAAGAGACAATGGCCTTTATTTATGGGGCTCTGCTGCACCAGCACCCTTGATTAATGAGAGCCGGCTGCGGTGAGCGCGAGGGGCAGGCGGCGGGTCGCCACGGCAAAGCCAGGCGAGTCGCGGGGCCCTGCTGACGTCACCGCAGTCGCGGCTCTGAGCGCCACCTAAAGCGGGGGCCGTTCTCGCCACCACGTCCATCCAATGGTGCCACTCATAGTGCTACTGGGGATCCAGATAAAGCAGGGATCATTCACAGAGCTTCCGGTAAAATATGGTTTGTGTGCATATGTATGTCTGTGCGTGCGTGACATGTTTCTTTGTGCTCGAATGAACATTTTGGGAAGAAAAGATGAGAAAAGCGCAGTGGGAGCCTGGAGTTCCACAGTTACTTGACACTTAATTAAAACTTTCATAAGCACTAAAGGAAGTGTAAAATGCTTAATATGTGCATATTAGCATATTACTTAATTATACCATAATTACATTATTATCACGGCTTTACCTTTATTAAGGATACACTTAATTCAAAGGGAAATTATTGTTGTCAGAACGATGAGGAGTAAAAAGTTAGTACTTAAACTAATAAAAATATAGAATACAAAATTGAAAATTGCATTATATTTTAATTGGCCATTGACGGGAGCTTGAAACTGTAGAAAGCTCTCCACGCATAGGCAAATCGAGTGAAGAACCATTGAGAGCCACTTTGGAACCACACTCAGGGACATTGTTTATTCTTTGTGCGTGTAGAAGCCATGCCATGAGCTGACGGTCACTGTCGGTCATCCATCTCCCCTTTATCCTGCCTGAGGAAGTACACGAGCTTAGGAGGTAATGTCCGTGTCCGTCGGGTACATCCAGCTAAATGATTAGTGATGTTCTTTTACGTTTTTATTGGCGGGAAATTTTTAGAACCTGATTAAGCTGAAGTGTAGAAATCTATAAATTGTCAGTGTGACTCTTCTGTGGTTGTTTTTTTTATCCACAAAATCAGGATCTTTTAAAAGGAGCGCCATTTGGTGGAAGTCCGTTAAGGGCCATTTTGGATCTCAGTATCGCCTCCTAGGGTTACAGCGAGTGCAGCACAGATTCAGGTCACGTCATAAAGGCCCCGAGTTGTAAAACAGTGTTCAACATCACTGTGCCTCAAATGCTGACTTCTGGTGTTTTGTATGGGGCTTCCTGATAATGGTTAATAAGTATTTTCCACGTGCAGCAGCATGCAGCCATCTTTCGATCAGACGTGTCGTTTTCATCGTGCCCTAAGACACCGAGTTTCCATTTCACCAGTACAGGCCTTTTTTTTTACGCTCCATGTAAATACTATAAATTTCTCTCCGCAATTGTGCGCAGCTGCCCGTCTTACCCACGTCTCTCCTAAGAAGCCCTTTCTGCTGCTGCTTCACCAGGAGAGCCGGCGAATGGGCTGGGGGAGAGGAGAAATATTAATTTCTGCAGGAGAAGCAGGAAAGTGCCATTTCCCCGGTGCGTTAATGTGGTGAACTCGCGGCCGTCACACGTGTGAATCAGACAGCGCCCGGCCTCTCTGCTTCTCAGTATCTTGCCTTTCATAACTTCTATAATTCTTCAATTATCATCCCCTGCAGAAGGCCATTCGACTGCCTAACTGACCTTTACATTTAATACCTGTGCAGTAATTGGACTCTTAAGGGGTGGAATAAGGGCCTGTCCAGACAGAGAGGCGGCCTCGCGGTTTCTGCCGCCTCGTGCTCGACGGGAGCCCCTGCGGTAAGCCCAGTGTGTCTGAGAGGCATGGGCAGCCAGACGAGCCTCGCCGCTCCAATCACACAGGTAATCTCGGCCATTTTTCCTCCAGGAACCTCCGCTCAGGGTTTCACGAGGTTGAGACGCAATTCGCAATATGCAAATACGGCTTCAGACGAAGTGCTTACAAATAGGGAAACGCTCTCTTTCTTTTTTTTTTCAACTGCGCTGTCACGAAACCAGTATGTGCTCATATTTCAGACTGTATTTGGAACAGGTTTTGGTGCATCCCAGGACAAAAACTAACGAATGCCACGTTTCAGGTTCCTGCAGGAACAGAGGAACTTTTCCTAATAATTAGTAGCCACTCATAGAATTCATTTATTTAACATTAATATTGATCTCATATATAACAAAAAGCATTTAATAATCAAATAAATTATATGGTCCGAATGACTTCTTCTCTTATACTATATTTTTTACATTCTTATATAAATTTGGAATTTCAGACTTACCCTGCCTGACTCATCCTGTTAAATCCACTATGAGAGGCAGCAGTGTGGATGAAGACGAAGACTCAGGTATCCCAGGAAAAAAAGAAGAAAACATGAAGACTGACAGAAAGGCAGACAACAAGCTGAAATTAAAGCCCGTGCGCAGTTCGTACCCGACCCAGCCGGAACAGCAGTAGCAAATCTAAAACCCGGACTGAATCCGAAATTGTGGAAATATTAGTTATACACATATAAGGAGACAGATTTTCACAGATGGCATTTTAAAACTGCGTAGCTTGTATGTGCTAGAAAAATGCTGAGGCTGATGCACAACACTTACATAACAAAAACGCAATCAGAAAGTAACCCAAACCCAACTCATCCTGAAGCTGAACCTAAAAAACTGACCCATACTTGACCCAAAACCCAATACTTTGTCGGGGCCCGTTGGCCTCGGCTCGGGCTGCAGACTGGCAGCTGATTGGCTGGTCGTGCCAGGCAGTGACGATCCAGTGGCTGGCACTATCCGCTCGCGTGACGCCAGCATGCTGAAACTCGCCTGCAGTCCTGTGGTTTCCCACAGTATGCCCGCATCTGTTGCGGGCGCCCGCAGATAGATCAGCGTCGCGTTAGTCTTAAACGGCACGGTAGCGGCTGCCTTAAAAGGCGGATGATTTAGCGGGAAAAGAGAGCATCGCTGAGCGCCGCCAGAAGCTGCCGGTCCCCCGGGCCTGGGGGAGCGTGTGTGAGCCCAACTCCCACCACAAGCAGACGAACAGCACGCTTCCTCTCAAGCATATTCAAATTTATTCTAAATAAAATGCATTTAGGGGATAATTTCATTTTGCTGCTTTCAAAACACAGCAAACCTGACATTAGCAATTAGATGTGAGTGATGTGGCTTTTTTTAATGATCAAAAACAAAGCATTTGGTGCACAGACCTTATGTTTTTTTATAGGAGTCAGTGATTTTTAAGAGTCAGTGATTGATTAAGAGCATTTAATGAGGTTATAGAAGTGACATAATATAATAATTTGAAATAAAAAGAATGGGCTCACCTCAGATATGTCCCATAGTTTTGTCCCATATGTCCCATATGTCCCTTTTGTCAGGTAGCAGTGGAACTCTGAATGAAGGCGCAGGGCAGTCTAGAGCCACCTGAGTTCTTGTCTTACTGTAACCAGAGTTTCATTTTTATAAACACAGAAAACACGAATACCCTTAAATTAAAAATGAAACATCACAATATTGTGCTATTCAAGTGGGGTTGTTTTGGCTACACTGCTATTTGTTGGCATTCAGTGTTAAACAAGCTTTACTCTGTGGTACAAGCCTGTTGGCTGTAGCCTCCAAACAGTGTGAAATGCAACCAATAAAATGCATCGTATATTTCTTATATTTATGAATAACTTTAAGTTGTGCAGGCATAACTGAACACTCCCCTGATATTTTATAAAAGTTTTATATGAACACAAAGTGATTTTCACTTGCCACGTGTCAGGAGAGATAAAATGCATGTGGAGGAAATGTGCTTTGCTCATGCTGATCTGGAGAAAAACAGGTAAAGGTGTAATATTGCGCCTGATCACTTCTCAAGGGTTAATTCTCCATCACCTGCCCCCGCCTGTCAGAGCGCTAACTACTCAAGCCAAATGCCTCCATTATTATGGCCACATTCAAGGAGAGTGGTCTCTGTCTTATTAGCGGGATGCTATAGGCCTTAATACAACAATGCATATTAACCGTACCACTCCAGCTAATGAGGTACGAGGCACAAGGGAGGCTCCATGCGGCAACGACCCTCTGAAAATGGAGCCTTTTGCCAGAGTTAACGAGGGTCTCTCCATTCCGAATCCAATTTACAAAGCTGGATATTGCTGTCTGCTTATTTATTTATTTTCCAAGTACGTCTGCAGGTGCATAGCGTAATATAATAAATGATTCTCTTTTTTATATATTTTTCCCCGCTCTAAAACTGACGGCAGTGACCTCCAAACTTTATCATTCGTCTTTATCGATTTCAGAGCGATCTCGCAGGGAGTCGCAGGCGCAAATCTGTCTCCTTCTGCCTTTTTTCGAAATCCATTTGAAAAGGGCTTATTCCCGGGGAGCCAGACTGACTGCAGCACCCCGACATCATCATGGGAGCCTTATTTATTTATAAGTGCACTTAATTACGGGAACTTTAACGAGATAAATAAATGAAGGATGCAGTGGCACGTCCCTGCTGGTTTTCGGAATTCTAGCAGCTTTGGGCTGAAACACAGTGTACCGGGGCCAGCACAAGAGAATAACCAGCGTCACTGCCATTCCGGCGTGCCCTTTGCGGCTGAGGGGATTGTCAGTGCATGTCAACAGGGGGCATCACCGTGAAACTGTGATGTACGGGTACAGGAGTAAGATGGGCCTATTTGAGCTGAAGGCCAGGGCTATAATGTCATCAAAAACCCCACCAACAGAGGACTGATGGCCCCCTCACTTATATATGTTAATAGCAAACTTCAAGTGCGCCATATTAAAGACCAGTGATCACGTGATGTAGGACACATCTGAGATGCAGGTAGGCTGTTCATGCTATGAAGCCAACACAGAGCGCTTTGTACAAAAGGTAAAAGTGTTCTGATAATTGCTGTCAAAGGTCGTTACAGTGATTTCACTATAGCATGTATGTCACACAAAAAAAAACAGCCGTAGGGGCGGCTCACATTTTACGCTCTATCTTAGTAAAGTAGCAACGTTGAATTTGAAATTTCTATTTAGATGGTATTGTGCAAATATTACACACACACACACAGGTTTGTAATTATATCTTTGTGGGGACCGTCCATTCATTTCTATGGGGAAAACTCTAATCCCAACATGACGACCTTAACCCCTACCCAGCCCTGACCTTAACCATGAGTAACCAAACAAAATATGAGACTTTTGGCATTTTTAGTTTTTTGATTACATTCACAAATCTTTGTGGGGACCTGAAAAATGGTCCCCACAATGTAAAAAAAAATGGTTTTTATTACAGTTTCAGGCACGTGGCACTGGAGCAGTAACTTGCAGCAGCTGAGGTGGTGAGTGAAGGGAGAGGCAGGGCAAACGCACG
>JAOYFF010000094.1:19423705-19435096 GCA_025773925.1 Cryptomyrus ogoouensis
GTGTAGGAAAACGCGCAGTAGGGTGAGGCAGGGCGAACGCACGGTGTAGGAAAACGCGCAGTAGGGTGAGGCAGGGCGAACGCACGGTGTAGGAAAACGCGCAGTAGGGTGAGGCAGGGCAGACGCACGGTGTAGGAAAACGCGCAGTAGGGTGAGGCAGGGCAAAAGCACGGTGTAGGAAAACGCGCAGTAGGATGAGGCAGGGCAAACGCACGGTGTAGGAAAACGCGCAGTAGGATGAGGCAGGGCGAACGCACGGTGTAGGAAAACGCGCAGTAGGATGAGGCAGGGAAAACGCACAGTGTTACAAAACGCGCAGTAGGGTGAGGCAGGGCAAACGCACGGTGTAGGAAAATGCGCAGTAGGGTGAGGCAGGGCAAACGCACGGTGTAGGAAAACGCGCAGTAGGGACTTTTTACACTCGATTTTAAAAAGTGAGATTGCACTGTCTTTATCAGAGAAGTCTCCTATTGTTTTACTACAGTAATGGATTTCCTCTTATGAAGTAAGCGCCAGATTTGCATCTAGGAAAGAAGATTAGAATGGGACCATTTATTATTATTTTTTTTTTATTTTCCTTCTCTCGATATAATTCAAATTGTTGCCTCGTGTTACCGGGGAATAAGAGTATCTTGGCTATTTTGTACTGATTTGAATTTAATCGGGGTAGGCCAAGCCGTGGGAGGCCAGCTTGTACAACAGCTGATCAAGTGAAAGTGCTGAAGTTTGAGCAATGTGATGGTGGATGCCGTGCTGGCGGATGATAATACCGGCACATTCTGCTGGCTAGAGTTTTCCAGGCTCTTTCCTCGACAAGGCTTTCATTTTCATTCTCATTTTAATAGACTATTGACAATCTGACTTGGGGCCGAGGCACTGAATATTCATGAGTAGCATTACCACTCTGGGGCAGTCCTGGCAGTATGTTTTCTGGAAAATTCCAAATTAAAACAAAGCTACTTTGATTTTATTGACAATTTGATACAAAAAGTTACATAGTAGTTTTGTTGTTAACCAGAAATAATTTAAAATTGAAATTAAAATGACTTCTACCAACCTGGGTAGTTATAAATGTTATGTTCCTGGAGTCTTTCCCATCTGGAGGTGGGGAATAATTTTTATTTAAATATGATCCCCTATTTGAAAATAGGACTTTCCTGGTTTTTGATTGCTTCTGGAAAATTTTCTGCAAACCCCATTACAGCAGAGCACCTGTAATAAAGCTGCCTGTTAAGTTAAATAAAACTAGATTGGTTGGTTGATTGATTGAACAACTGATTAACAGACATCTTTCATCACACATAAGCATATCCCTGCTAGGTGCATTCTTGCGAATGAAGTGTCTCTCTGAGGCATACTGTCTGCTTGGAAGTACAAGGAAATACTACCATATGGTCAATCACTTGAGTTACAATGTGACTAAAATTAAGTTGTGGTGTGAAAAACCACTATATGTTTTTCCCACACAAAATTCTGCACAGTTGCAGTTTCTTTGTATGGGGCACATCAACATTGCAGGGTTGCCAGCTCTCACACATCTGGTGTGTCACTCATGCTTTCAGACTCTGATGCTCATGCAAGTCTTATAGCAAATCTGTATTATTCCATTACAAATCTAAAATTAGCTACATCAAAAGCATTGGGGTAGGTTGCAAACCCTACAGACTATTTACAGGGGAATAAAACTGTTACATACATGCAAATGCATGGGCAGACTGAAAATCTCATGCCAGCCAAGTGACCAAAGCTGGCAACCCTAACACTGGAGAATATCTGTGTGTGTATGTGTGTGTGTGTGTGTGTGTGTGCTTCTGACACTAGACCAGCTTTTCTTTAGTCCATGTGAATATTGTGTCCTTTTTTGATATTGCAGAGGATCCCAGAACACTACCCCCCCACTCCCCTGGGTCTCTCAAGAACATAAGTAATAATGCAGCCTACAACTGCCTTTGCCCCAGGGGGGATCATTGCAGATATTCAATGAGGTGGGGGGGTCTCTGTGAGATCTAAAGGGGCTGCTGGATGCCTCCTGGGAGCCAGTGACCACCAGGATGTGATTTCAAAAGTGTTGCAGCCCATTTTCAATGCATTTTTTGTGTGACTCTGGTAATGCAAGGCTTGGGAATGTGATTGGCGTGGGTGAGCTTGGTCGCCCCCTTGTGTCCGCTGTGGGGAGGTGGGTCCCCAGCTAATAAACGTCAAGGGGGATTTGCTCTAATTCTTTTGGCTGTGTGTGTTTGCAGGCTCCCTTGTTTGAAGAACTCTGTTTCAAGCCCAACCCACGTAATACAGGTCTCACACAAAATGGCCTTTTTTAAATGAATCATTTGTCTTAAATGCAAATAGCACAGGAGGGCTTTACTGGCTAGAATTGCCTTGACTATTATATTGCCTCTCATCACAGTAATGTCATAAATGCAATTAACTATCATTACAGACTGAAAATAGCAGTTTTATTGTGAAACTTTGCAGAAATGGAGTACGGTGTGTCTGAGTAGCCTATAAAGGGGCTGGCATGGATCCAGTAACCTTATGTAGCCTGACATCTTTTTTCTGTCCCCGTGGTGAAGCTGGGGGAGAGAGGGGCAGTGAAGGGGTAAGTGAGAAGCAGGTTTCGCTGCATTAATGGATGCATTCTTCTGCCCCCCCCCCCCAGCTCCAAAGCTCCGGATGAAACGTTGCGCAGCCGGGGAATAATTGAAAATCAAAGGAGACTTTAATTTCATTAGGTGGGGCCATCGCTGCATTGTTCATTGTTAAAAGAGATTCGATTACGACAGGCTGTTAGAGTGGAACCGTACTGGAGACTGATGCTGGTAGTAGCCTGGACCACAGACAAAAGCGACTGGGATCTCTGGGAGTTGTGAGGGTGACAGTCGCAGTTACGTGTGCCATGCCACCAACGAACAGAGGGGAGGGTTGAGACTGGAAAGGCCTCGCATCCCGACTGACAAATATTTGTCTTTGTTTACAAGGTTGTGAGACAGTCCTGGTGTAGCTACTAGTCCAACATGGATCTGAGGAATGACATGTACATCCATGCTGAATATTTCACTCCCCGATGTATTTAATTGATGAATCGAGACATGACTGTCCTTCACATTCATAGTGATTAACACAGAATGGCTGTGGAATGAGCAAGCCGACAGGCCAGCTTAAAATCCTACGTGGACAACAGCAGTTGGTTCCTCAAGCATACTCTGCTAAGTAGCTGTTGGTGTACGTATGCACGGCATGTAGTGTGCTGTGTTCGAACGCTGGAATTATGGTCACATGCTGCTTACATGATGCACAGCCTGTAGGAGACAGATGAAGGTCTACCCTTGATATTGAGTGAGAGGAAAAGACAGAAATGTAGCCCAAACTGTCTATAAGAAATCACAGAAGGTGCCTAACAAGAGGTGGGCCCTTCATGGTCATGGGCTCTAAGCTTGAGATCACACGTTCTGGCCACCTAGGGCCCCCTGCCCAGGAAAACGTTAAGGAACTGAGCTGAAAGCACTGTCCATATCAGCTGCGATGTGGTTACGGCTGTCCTTCACTCTCCCGGCCGTGCTTGTGGCTAGAGAGCATCTGTGCACGCTCTTGGAGCACCAGTCATTCGCACCAAAGCAATCTCCGCACGTTTTGCATGGTCGACTGAAAGCCTTTTTTTATGCCCCCTGAGGTCCATTGGGCTGAACAGAAAATCTATTGAGCATTGTTTAAATTGACTCATGCTGGTGAAGATGAATAAGTATAACACACAATACACAATGTAAATGTAGACCCAAAAGGGCAACACTTAGACTTGTGGGAGCGGCCTCTTAAGAATGGGATTTTAAATGATATTTAGTCTGGGACCTGCAGTGTGGTATGCAGTTCTCATCCACAGGGGTATTATTTACTCAATCTGAGGACAGAGGCATTCCGTTACGACACGGAAAAGGTCAGATCTGTCCCTGTGCTCAAGTGGGCTGTGATGAGAATGTAGCTTATCTGACAATAACACAGGGATTGCATGACAGTAGAGCAAACAAATGATGATTGTAATAATAGGCAAGACCTTTAGCTGTACTTTGGAGACAAGCTACTCTAAAATAGTTAACTTTTTGTGGAAATTAAAATTTGCACTAAGGGTATGAGAAATATTCAGTTTTATTCAAAGATTGGTGGGAAAAAGCATCGGTTACTGTACTTCGATCATGACTGTGCTCCATGCACATAATTATTTGTACGTGGAGAGACATCACTGAATGGTTAGTAAGGATTGACCAATCAAAACCAGCTGATGTGTAGCAAGGTAAGATTGAATACCAGAGGGGGTATCTCAGAGTTTTATAATAAATTTGCCTCCATTCAGAATGATTTAGCCTACTAATCAGTGTCATGGCACAGTGGGTGGCACCCTGCCCTCACACCTAGAGTGTTGTTGGTTTCAGTCTTATGTTGATGTTGATAAATCTGTATATGTGTGGACTTTGCACACTGGACATGCTTGCGTGGGTTTCCTCCCACATTCCAAAAACATGGGGTTGCTGTCTCTGCCTATAGCGTGTGTGCCCTGCTATGGACTGGCATCCCGTCCAGGGTGTCCCATGCCCTGTGCCCTGTTATGGACTGGCATCCCGTCCAGGGTGTCCCGTGCCTTGTGCCCTGTGCTTTCTGGGATAAGATCCAGACTCTCTGTGACCCGGCTCTGAATAAACAGTGATGGATGGATCTATCTGCATGCTTTGCACAGACTCTGTTTTTTTTTACATTAACCGTGTTTGTCACCCACTCTGCGAGACGTTTCATCCCAGCCTTTCTGAGTCAAATGGCTTCCAACCGAATGTGAAGCACCAATTAACACAGCCTAGGCTCTGTTCTGACAAGGTCGTGACTGGGATTAATTACAGAGAGGTGAACATGTGAAATTAAGATTACATCGTTACATCTGAAGGGCAGGATCTTACTGGCATTTCCTGACAACTTTCAGTTTAAAGTGGTGTGGCAGCAAGGATTTTTAATGTCCTGTGAGTAATTAATTACTTATCTGAATTGTAAATGACGGTCAGTCACTGACCTTGTGCAGAACACGCCCGTTTTTTTTGGGGGGGGGAGACTGCCGGTACACAGTCCATTATTTAGGAGAGTTACAGTTTTAATAATGAACTCTGCTTGTGCTCTAAAGGATTATTTATTTCAACATTTAAACCTGTAGAATAGCCTGAGTTCTCAGGTGCAGATTTACAGAGAAGACTTGAAATCTAATTCTGGCCTCAGTGTCTGTACCCCGAGCGCATTCTTCTGCACCTGTCCCCCAGTCGTCTCCCTACATTCCCGTGTAGGCCCTGCACCAGAGCGCCTGTGTGCTTTCGAGGATGTATCCAAATTATTTCTGTTGCATTTGCACACGCAAGCGACAGCAAAATCGGGCGCAGTCCAGAGAAAGTAGCGTTAGCCTGGTATGTTTCGTCTGAGGGCTTTTTCGGGTTTTCGGGCTACAGGAAGGCTATCAGCCTAAACAGCCGAGACAGAAAGGGGAGCAGTTTACTGAATTTGTCTAATTCAATCATATTTGGAGTGCGTCATTTTGTGTATTTCAACTAGCCATAACTTAACTGTAGTATTTTACTGGTAAATGGTTGGAGTGTAAATCCTGGTTAGCCCAAAATACTAAAATATTGAAATGAAAATTGACAGTAATTATAATCTACGATATCCAGGTCAGATTTGGTGTGAAACGTGTATCTTGTGACACACGTGCAGGCATGCAGCAGGTGTTGGGCTTGTTTTGGAGATAATTAGGAATAACGATGCCAGAGTGGCGGCTGGAGAACTTATATTCAGATTGATTTTTGGACTTCTGGGGTCTGCGGAGGTTCACTTTTAATATGACGCTAATAAATATTTAAACGAGCGCGGCGTTACACCGCGGTGTAATTGAAGGGGAACCAGGTGAGTAATGTGCTGAATGCGATGTACCGTCCGGGTAAATATTTAACAAGGATCTGAGACAGAAAGTCTCGTAAATAATTCAATTAGAGAAACTCAAAAACCGAAATGAAAGCCGTCAAAAATGTGACTTAATGAAGTGGTGCTGAAGCAGTGGAAGTGGATTAAGTAATTAATCCACACACAAGGCCCTATTAACCGACGCAATGGAAAAAAAAGAAGCCAAATTGTGTTTTATAAACTGCCTATTAAGCTGAATTTATTAATTTCATTACACTGATTTATTCATTTAATTTAGTGTAAATCAATTGTGTTTAAATTTTGAAGATTAGCGTCTTTAGATCAAGCTACCCAACAAGGCCTGGGAAAACCTATGGCTTGCGAACATCTGAGAAAAAATAACAGTTGACATAAATATTTAAATCGTATTGAAAAAAAGTGCTGCGTCAAACAAGATGGAAGAAGAACCTTATATGAGACTGTGTATTGTTCTGTGACAAATTGCTGGTTCTGTCCGTACTGCTGGTAACCCGTTCTTATTGCTGTGGTTAAAGATGAAGTATTACCGAATTAGTACCCTGACCGTTAGGTATGGTTTTTACTGAGCTTTTGGCTTTATTTTAGCGCCCGGGGAGCTGTCATAACAGAGACGGCCTGCGTATTTACGTGCGGCAAATTATATTCAGTTGTAATGGTGGTCGGTAGCTTTCCGGCGGGTTTCTCCGCTTTCGGGGCTGAGATCCGCCGCGCGACGGCTCAAGGTAAAAGAAAACTCATGAAATATTGAACGGGGGAATCTTCCGGAAAAGCTGCGCTGGAACATAACTTGCAATTATAGGAGTGTGGGGAGACACCACTTTGAAGGTACACGTGGGGTAGGTGTCGCTGGTGCCGTATTAAACGATTCATTATTTGATTCATTATTTTATCTGGTTGACTTGGCGCGAGTTATGGGAACAATTAGAAGGGTTTTTTCAGCCATGTTTTGAACGTGCTGTTCCCATGCATGGCATTTAAAAACAAGAACCATTTTTTTTTTTATTTCTCCCTCTGTGTGGGCGTCACTGCGGACAAACATGTCAGCGATGCTCCCTCGACAGGCCTGCTCCTCCCTGCACGGCATGCTGGGTAATTAAGGCGACTTCCTGGGAAGGGAAGGCGCGGAGAACGCGGCGGCCGCGGTGCCAGGGCCGGAGCCAGCCCCGCGGAGCACGTCCGTGCATTTTCATTAAACGCGGGAGGCTTGCCTGACAAGAACTATTACTCCCCCTGGCTCGTGTGCGGGATCTGCTGTTGTTTTCGCTCCTTTTCACAGTTTCCCTTCACCTCCGCAACTTCGGCCATCCATCTCGGCTCCCCGCCTCGGCCGCGATCCGTGATTTCCGCGGAGCTAATTGTGCAGAAACGCAGCGGGGAGGAGCGGCGGCATTAAGCCTGCATTCATTTACGGGGGGGCGGTGAGGGGGATTTGTTACCGTTAAAAAATCCGGCGCCGTTTTTTCTTGCTGAAAATCAGACGGGGAGATGGGAGCGAAATTTAAACCGCAGAAAGTGAGTGGAGAAACTATCTAGTAAGAATGATTCTGCATCCACCGCGAGTGCGCGTCACATTTATTCTGGTCTTGTTGGCAGCCTGTCTTATTAGGTTCCCCATAGGTGAAGGCGGGAGAGAGCAGTCAGCCTTATGAAAGACAATGCATATCCCCGCTCGCCGCTGTCTCTCACCTCACCATTACACCTCCCTATCAAGGGTAAATGCTCCTTTTATTCAAATCGGGGGGCTAAGAGAGTTCAGCTACCCGCTGGAAAATGTCAAAAACCTTGAGATTTTTCGCTTCAGGAAGGATGGCTCGCGCTCTCACCTGTTTGTTACGGTGACACATCACGCCCTGCTATTTGTCAAGGTGGGGTGGCACATCTGGGTTTTTTTATGGCTGGGAAGGGGGATGGTTCTGTTAAACCCTGGCGAAACCTACATTTTTTTCTTTATTGTGGTTAAGGGAAACGCTTACTAATTAGCTGTCTGACTTCGAATGTATGCTCCCCATGCCGGAGAAACGGGAAAGCCTGACGCCGAACCTTACCGGCAGCGAGCGGGCGCGCCACGCTAGCTAGCGATCCAGATGACATAGCAGCTGCTGTGCCCATTTCCAGTGCGTTTCCCTCTGATGGATGTGCGAATAACAGACTAACGTATCGGGCGAATGTATCTACGAGCGCTCTGACGAGGCCGGCTCGTTAACACAAACGGGACGCGGCATATGGGAACGGCTTAATTTAGCCTCTTTGTTGGGACGTTTATGTAAGAAGGGTTTAGATTAAATGCTTTGCATGTTCAGCTGTGTTTTCTTCGTAACCGCTTGGTTTCCTATTCTTTATTTGCTGTGATCCTGTAATCTACACGATGCTACGCTAAAAGCTGACGTGCTGTGTGGGTTACCCTGTTTCCTCTGTTCCATTGGTATTAATCTGATGTTGTTGTTTTGTGTCAGAACATGATTGTCTGTTTAGGCTATGGTTGTGTGACAGGTGTAGGTAGGGTATGGGTAGGGCAGGCTGTTGGACGGTGAATACGCACTATGGAACAGCATGAAGTTATCAACTCGTGTTCTTAGCGAATTGTATGTGTTAGTGCCACCTACTGGGTCAGATTGGGAAGCACTGGAGCAGCGGCCTGAGGGCAAGAGAAGTGGTTTTGCCCAGATGCCCTCACTGTCAGAGCCAGATGTTGCTCAGTGAATCTCCACTCTGAAGCCCAAGGAGCCATGGCACAGACTCCCCCCGAAGAATGTCTGTCACTCAGCCGGCCTTGTCCAGCTCCGCTGTGTGAACACTGGCAGCAGAGCACGGCGCCGGCCCGGGCCAGATTACGGCTCAGCCAGGCCTCACCTTAAACTGGGAAGCAGATCAAGCTCATCCATGGAAGACGTGGGCCGCTCAGCCAAATTTGGGGCTCTGTGTGTCACCCGCCCTCTCACCGCAGCCGGAGAAAAAGATAATGCTGTGCATGCCCATTCGTGAGGCCCGATGTTCCACTGAGTGTATTGGCCATCTGAGGTCACATTCCCCATCGCCTGATTGGCTACCCCGCAGCGCTGCCGCAGTCTCCAAGTCCGCTATCTCTCTGGACGGACCACCTCTGTGTGGTCGCCAAGGGACCATTAAGTCCAGGGAAAGCTTCAATACGCAACGCCAGGGAGTTAGCAGTAGCACACAGTGGTTTAGAATGGAGAAGATGGGGGGAATTAAAAATACGCCTTCTGTATTAAACAGCCAAGAGCATCTATTATTGAATTGCCAGGAGAACCTCCTCCTCACCTGTTGTGCGCCTTGCACTGGGCCCCGCTGTGGCCTCAGATTCATTTTGCATTGATTGCTTTATTGGTGTAGCTTTGCTGCTGTGCATCGGGGGTAGTTTAATGTAAGCGGTTTGTTTTTAGGTCCCCGTTCATCTTGTCTCTGCTATCGAGCAGCACCCGTGCCCCGTGTTCTCTAGCATACACATGCATTTTTAACCCTGTCGTTCACACAGCTGCATCTTGTACATGCTCACCATAAAGAGCTGTAAAAGAGTCGATTTTACATTTGCTTAAATGTGCTGTTAGTAAAATAAATATTGAAAAGAGAACTTCATTTGCTCTCACTTTTTTTTTTTTTTTTTTTTTATATATTTTTTATATCCTTGATATTCTTCATTTAGAGATTGCAGACTGAACAGAACAGTTTTGCCTAGTTGATCCCATAGAGAAGGACATGCTTTGTCCCTCTCTGTCCTGGGTTGGTGAGGTCCCAGACTGATGGATGTGTCCCAGGACGTGTCTCAGCTGAGGTCTCGTAGGAGAGATGCACTCCTGGTGAAATTCAGGCCCCGCTGGCTTCTCATTACTGTCCCCAACATCTGCTCCCCCATGTGTCCCCTGACTGACGAATATAATTAAAATGTATTCCGTGTCACTTTGTTTCCATCCGCTTTTCCTCAGCCGCCGTCCAGCCAGCGGCTTCTCCCCGTGATATCGCTTACCCGAGGGCACGCGAGCCGTTTGATTCGGCCACATGTTATCAGAGTTTTCATCTGTTCTCTGGGGGGGATCCGTTCCTTGCTCCCTTGTTCTGGGTCAGATTATTCCAGACCTCATTATGGATGAGCCTAGCGGCCCGTTCTGCCAGGCCAGCCGCCGCGGCCTCTTTTTGATGATCCTTTATGGTATACAGTGACCCGACGTGGTACATGAAGGTAGTACTGGCCGGTTTCTCTCTCGTTCTCTCTCTCTCTCTCCTGACACTGGTGTCTGCAGTGGGAGTGGAGCTGGCAAGGGTTGGGCGGCACCAGAGCGGAGTAAATAACCCATCCCGGTGAAGAGTGAAGGCCTGCTTTTGGCCGGTGTTATGTGACACATGTGGACAGTCAAATGGCTTGTTACTGCACCTTCCCTCAACCCAAAAAAACATTAATAAACCAAACTTTGGAGAAATGGTCATCGTTAACAATGTTCCACCGTGGCCATATCCTTTGGAGCTGCAGTGCAGGGTGACCCTGGCCCATCTCAGACTTTTTGGGGGTTTTGACGCCATGGTTCCGGCACAGGAGCCTGGGGGACTTGGGGCCCCAGGACACGCCGGCTCGCTTTTTCAGATGCTGCCAAACGGACCGGCATAGACAAACCGGGCCTGCAATTAAGCTGTCATTACCTGCATCTGTCACCCGTTGGACGGCGCCACCAGGGAGAGCGAGTGGGATGGCGCTGGCCCACACTGTCACGCGCTTCAGCGGGCCGCGGGAGCCCCCGGCTAATTGCCGCAGAGCGCGTCTCCGCGGAACCGGCGCTTAGCGGGTCCCGGCGGTGAAGCTTCCGCTGCTTAACAGAAGTATGCTCAGCCCATCTGCTAATTACCGCAGAGCTTATACTGGCTTTTAATATCTCTAGGCATTTTTTATTAGCAATATCCCATCCGTTCATCCAGCCATCCATTATGCGGTGCAGGGTCACCTGGAGCCTATCCCAGGAAACGGGCTACTACGCAGGGGACCCCCTGCATGGGATGACAGTCCATTGCAGGACAAACATTCACATACAATTACACACTATGGGCGATACAGAGACAGCAGTTCACCTAATTTTTATATTTTTTTTTTGGTCGTGGAAGACTGGGGGGCTGGAAGGAAATCAGCAGCCATCCTGGGTGAACGTACAAACTTCATACACAGTGAAATGGGGGTGGAAATCGAACCCCCAACCCTGGAGGTGTCAGGCTGCCCAGTGAGGCACTGCCAGCCTAATTATCAATATTTATTTTACTAATTAGCTTGTGCATTCACACATTCAGTGTGGATGTCTGCTGGTCTGCTTTCCTGAAGCCCACCCGAGTCCTTAGCCAGTGGCTTGGGTCAGTTAGAGCCTCCCCCGTGTTTTCCGACCTCGCCCCCCCTCCTTGGCCGCTGTATATTGAGGATGTCGGCGGGGGGGCTGGTCC
>JAOYFF010000094.1:19435106-19445797 GCA_025773925.1 Cryptomyrus ogoouensis
ATGGGATTTATTGTGCGATTTTGGAGCGGGGAGCCTGACGAAGCTGATCCATTAAAAGTTATCACCGAGACGAGGGCCTCCCTCCCCCTGACGGGGAGTCTCGGGGAGGACCCATCGCCGACGGGCTGGCAGGGCAGCCCTGCGCCTGCTGTGCATCCAGAGTGAGATCAGCAGAGCTGGAAATGTACCCTCTCAGTCTGTTCAGCAGCATGCCGCTACCCTGTCCGGCTTGCTCTGTCTTTAGCTGTGTGTTCATATGTAGCACTATGGAGGACAGTGCCTGCCTGCCTGTGCTGTCCCCTGTTTTACTGTCCTGTGCAATGTATATGTGTCACTCCCATATGCAATGAAGTAACAGCAGGGAAAAGAGCTCAGAGGCAAGGACTCATGCTCTAAAAAGAGATCAATTTGGTTATGTGCTAAAGTGACTTATACCAGGTATGGCCGCCGTGTTTGTTTCGGTCTCACTAAAGCTAAAGACAAACGTTTAAATCACAGGATCGCATCTGTTTTCTTCTGAGCCCGTGTTGGTGGGAGGAGTTATTGATCAAGGAAATGCAGCCGTATGAAATTGTCTTTTGATTAAAACTTATCGAGCGCTGAGTGAATGACTGTGGAAACATTAATATTGAATGTCCATGTGACCAAGAAGAGGGAAAAATGCATTTTATACTAACGGGTTGTGAAAGATTTATTAGGCTAGATGAGAGTCAGTCCTGAACTTTGAACTGCGAGCCTGAGAAAAGGGATGATAGTCCGTACCCCTCTTGGTTGCCTTGTAAGGATCACTGGACTTGGTTTTTCTATATGGTGTAATGGCCGTTGTTCATTATGGGTCCATAAGAATCATTTGTGTTTAGTCGGGCTACAATACGTTCCTTTCAAGCTCGTACACCTTTCAGGCGGACAGTGTTTATGGTGGGATTCTCCTGAGCAGTGAGATGGATTAGATTTATGCGAGTAAGAGAACTTCAGGCATTTATGCACTGAGAAATTTCTGACGACAGCAGTTTGCGCTGTGGTAAAAAGCGTCAGTCATGTCTTGGGAGCTGAATGTGGCGCCGGCGGGACGGGTGAGGCCGAGGACACGGAAAAATACGGCAGAGCGCTGATGGGCTTTCACGTGTGCGCTTTGCAGCAAGCCCTCAGCCCGACACTAAGAGCGATGGCGGGGCAGCGCGTTAGGGCTTCCGTGATGGAGCAGTGGCACTTTGTCATGGCTGCTGATTCCACTGGCCGGGCTTCAAAGGCTAGAGACTAACTTTGAGGAGACCTTGTGCTTTTTGACACTGGGCTTTCTGGGAGGGAGTGGGATGGAGCACGGAGCACAAAGTCAGAGTTACCAAGGAGACTCTATGCCGACGGGCGCCTTTGAAATGATAACGAGGCCCCCTTTATAAGTTGCCTTCACATTGGACGAGTGGGGTTAGTGGTGAGTATGGGGGCGGGGGGGGCTTCATACTCAGTTTAAATGTTCAGCCCTGGATTTCAGGTCCCTATCGATAACCAAAAACTACACTTTTAGGCAAATGAAGCTAAATATTCCCATGTGAACGACCTGCTCTTATTACTTGTCCTTTAATCATTTATGGTGCTTTTATTGCTGGCACTTATAAAGAAATAACATCTTAATTTTCCCGTTAATTTATCTAGATACTGCAGAGTAACACAAAACGCCGGGGAGAGACCCAATCTGTCCACATTTTGATGTGTATAATTCTTTTTTTTTTTTTTTTTTTTTTTTTTTAACCTCATTGTTAATCAATACACACAATCCAACATGTTCAAACAAGAATATTTTCTCAGTGCTTCGTATTAAAAACTGGGGGGGGGGGGGAAAAATCAAACCTCAAAACAATTACCTCAATACACAAACCACAAATCGTTTTACAATGGCTTTTGTGTGCTCCTGAATACACAAATTTAAAATATATCTCTTGTATATTTATGACAGGTCTCCGTTGCTTTTCCGCCCCTGCTGCCTTTGCCATATAGAAATCAGCTCCACTAGCTTGCATCCACCGGGGACCGCTCTAACAGACGCCGGAATTTGATCTTGCGTTTAATGTCAGGTTTCAAAACACAGAGGTACCTGGTATTGATAACAGACAAAATATCCGGCAGCTGGGACAATTTTTATCCTCAAACCATCGTGCCTTTATAGTGGGAAGTATTGAGGTAACCAGCAAGGACTCCCAGCTAAATGGTATTGCTGAGATGTTTACAGAGGCAGAGCCACCCGGGAAAGAGCAGTCGATCAGTGACCGTGAGTGTCTGTTAAAAGCCCTCGCTTGAACTTCGACCGCTCTGCCCACCCGCTTGTGTGTTTCTCGCTAAGGATTGCAGACTTTGTTTCTTTCCATTTTGTAACTCTCTTCAAACTTGTTGTGTATTGATATACAATAGTCAGGCTTTGCTTATAATCCATTCATCTTCCATAGCTGTTTTTCCAGGATAGTTCCATGGTGAGCCTGGAGCATATCCCAGGAAACACGGGATACACCCTGAATAGGATGCAGGGCATACACTCAAACATACAATATGCAAGCTCGGCACATCCTGTGCCAGGAATCGAACCCTCAGCCTCCGAGGTGTCAGGCGTCAGTGCTACCCAGAGCCGCCGTGCAGCCTATCTACATACTCATCACGTGCAAAATGGCAAAGCACCAAATACAAACCTACAAATCAGCGATATTTTTGTGGAAAGCAACGCAGTCCGCCTTTTATCTGTGCCCCGAGTGAGCAATGAGTGTATCTGCAGGGCGCCGTAGAAGAGGGCCCGCTGCACACGCGCACGTGGTATTTACACAGAGTAAGTCTTTAATGCGATCGTTTATTACGCCGGGTAATAAAGTGCAGCCATAAAACAACAAAAGTGCCTGGCTCTCTAAAGAACTTTGCTTCTGTTGCATTTCTAGGCATCGGACTCTAAAATATCAACTTTTATGTGCGGTGCTGCTGACGTGCAATATGGCCCGTGATGAATGGGGGTGTGCGTTTTGCATGGAGCTGCCGCTGAATTAAATTTGCTCAATCGTCGCTGAGCACAGATTATTTCTGATATCTGGAGTGCCCAGTCCCCCCCAACCCCTACTCCAGTCCCCAGTGTGATGGCTAGCAGCACTTCCAATGAGTCTCGGGGAAGGTGCCCAGCAGCGGTCACCAGAGGCAGTTGATTCAGACACCACTGTGACCAGGCATGCAAGCATTTTTTTTATTTTTTTTTGGCCTGATCTGTGTACAAATTTACCTCATTATACATGCTCTTTAACATTTGCAGATTCATTTCTTTTCCGCACTGTGCCACTTGGCATCCTCTGCTCGACTCTCGACTTTAAACTTTAAAAGTTGCTTAAAAAAATGTGCCGTTTATTTATGCAACCAAAAATACAGCAAGTCAGTCAGACACTTAAAAATTAATGCTATTAATAAGACATTACTGTTTTTACCGGCATTGTATTTAACAGCATAACAGTTGTTGGATGCCTTGCATCATTAACTGAGTCCCACAATTTTAATGAGAGGTGTGTTGGCTGCCTGTTCACTGTTTTTTGTCAGTGATTAGTTCTTTTCTTAACTAGCCACAGTCTGAACCATCAAACTAGCAATCTAACTGTTGAAAACAATGAGGTATCCAAACATCAATCAATTCTTACAGAAAATCCAGCTATATATATATATATATATATATAGTGTGTGTGTGTGACATGAAGTTAATTGTTTTCTAGCATCAATGTGATGCCAAACTTAATGCCAGAGGTGACAGAGGTTAACATTAAAATTTCCAGCCCTATTAATTCCCTGAAACCGTACAGTATAGCCCGAAAGTATCCCAAAATGTGTTGGTGGTATGAGATATCTGACAATACAGTGAGAATATAGTTTGAGTATCTGAGCTGAATTTAAAGGTTTTCAATGGGGGGGGGGGAAGTCAATATGCCTCTTCAAATACAGAAGCTGGTGCTTGCAGAACTGTAGGTTTGCTTTCAGGTTCCAAACTGCAACATTATTTTTGCCAATTCACAGCATGAAAACAGGAATGATACCTCTGAAATTTGATAAAAGATACATCATGATGGTTGGCTGGGGGCGGGGGGGACTTATGGGGTCTGAGGTCCCCTGAATGTTTGCACAGAAGCCTGCTGTCGATGCTCCACACTCTGCACTTTCACCTTCCCTTTTCCTGCTGTATAGTCTGTTTGAGCAGAAACTGACTGCATTTCATTTTGATCGTTCTGGTTTATAACAAAATATTGTTTTTTGCGACCATGGACTGTTTTTTTTTTTTTTTTTTTTTTATTCTTGTTATTTTTTTTTTTGTTGCTGAAGGCTTTTGGTTTTTTTTTTTTTTTTTTTCTCTCTTTTTTTTTTTTTTTTTTTTTTTTTTTTTTTTTTTTTTTTTTTTTTTTTTTTTTTCTTCTCTTTTTTTTTTTTTTTTTTTTTTTTTTTCTTTTTTTTTTTTTTTAACCCATAACCCTCTTTCTAACCCGGTAGCCCTGCTCACTGATGTGTTGTAGCTGCGCTGTACAGTAATGATGATAAAGGGTGTTGTGTGGCTGTGTCCAGAAGGTCATCGGTTCAAACCCTGTGGCTGGCAGAGTAATCGGATCAGTGTTGGGCATTTGAGCCAGATCCATAGCCCCAACGACTGCTCCGAGAGCACCAGATAAGTGGCTGACCCTGTACTCTGACCCCAAACATTGCTCTCACCTGCATGTCTGTGTGTCTCCTGGAGAGCAAAAAGGGAGCATAACAGAATTCCTATGTATCTGAACCCATGTATGTACAAACGATAAAATATCTTCCATTTAATATGACTTGTAGACTCTAGCCAGACTCTGCAATCACAGACATTTTAGCTACTCGTTAAGTATTCATGAATGAATCCGTTAAGGCCGTCCATCTCCATTTCACAGGAAGGTGGAGCAGGTGATTCAAGCAGCGGCACAGCAAACAAGGCCTGTATATCCTCGTCCAGTATTTTTCTGACGCTGAATGCCAGGATACACGGCCTTTTATTGTCGCTGTGAGGCTCAATCAATATAACGTGGGGAACTGCATGCTGGGAAAAAAAAATGGCAGGCTGAAGATTTTATTTAAAGGGCAAGTTTCTCCAGGGTGCAGGGCCACCTTCAGTGCAGAACGTTCTGCTGAGGAGGATGGGGCAAGTACATTGCACAGCCCCCAGGAGCTGGACCTACAGGCCTCCGCTTCTGTGACTTGCCTCCCGCTGAGCCTGCCATTAGGATAATAACACACTGGCAAGCAACGGGAAAATGACCAGTCATGTGATTTATATGCATGTCAGCGAATGAGCAGCAAGTTGAAGGGGGCGGGTTTCTTACAGTTCAGGCAGACTTTTATAACCTTAGAGACCAACCTATGCAGCCTTAAATTAAAAGATACATACCTCAAATAAAGACACATCCTAACACTTTTATTTAATATTGTTTAAAGATTCAATAGTTTTACTTTTCCAGTTCTTATTTCTTCCCATTTAATCATTTGAAAATCATCTGCCAACAGAAACAATCCAATGTGGCTATAAACAAAAGTTTTATTTTTTTTTTTCTCTAAACCAGTTCAGCCATTAAAATTCATTCCCTCAATGAAAACTTATAGGCCAACCTATACAGCCTTGAATCCAAAGATCAGCTACTGAATTTTTTTTAACTTAAAAAAAAATTTAAAAAATAATCATGCCTGCCAAATAACGACACATTATTTATTAATTATGTTTAAAGACGCCATAGTTTTACTTTTCCAGTTCTTATTTCTTCTCATCATTTTAAAATCATCTGCCAAAAGAAGTAATCCAATATGGTGGTAAACAAAAGTTGTGTTTTTTTTTTTGTTTTTTTTTTTCCTTTTTCATAGCAATTCAGCCATTAAAATTGATTCGCTCGATGAAGTTTTATAAGGTTTGCTGCTCTTTGCAAAAATAGAAATTTGGGTTGACAACTCGAGGGAAGCTTTATGTTTTATTCACAATGAGCAAGCAATAAGTTGCATTTGCGGACTGTTAGCTGGTCGTGTGGTCGTGGCCAGCTGGGTAGGGGGAGGTTGTTGTTAGTGGTTGGGGGAACCTGTGTGTGTACATTTGTGTGTGTGTGTGTGTGTGGGGGGGACATCTATAAATAAAACAAGCTCTTTGATGAGCATGAAGGTGAATGGTGGATGATACAGACAGCAGCTGGAGTACAGGCCTAGGCGATGTCATTACAAAAGAACATTGTTTTCATTAACCCTAACACCCCCTGACAGTGCTCCCCCATTGCCTGGCTTTGGAGGAGGATACCAGTGCAGCTCCCCCATCTCTTTGGGGACTGTCAGCAAGCGGACAATCTGTATGCGGGGGGGTGGGATGGTTTTATTTCTTTTCCATTTAGAGAAAATTCCCCCTAATGCTGTGCCTGTTACCCCCCCCACAGCCCTTTTGTTTATTACCCCCCCCCCCCCCCATCTCCTCCTCTGTCGCGGGGATTTGTTTATTAAAGGGACAGGGAGAAAAAAGAAAGGGGGGCAGAATTTGCGATAGGCACTCTTTTGTTTACGCCGGCGTTCCGTTCAGGGGCGGCCCGGGGACATGGGGATGGCTCGCGTTTCGTGGCTGGGGCTTGGCTGTCTGCACTCGATGTGGCAAAACGTGTTTCGCTCCAGTATAAAATGTGTCAATTTTGCATGTTTTGTTTCGCCGGTTGTTTGAGGCTGAGCCGAGCCTTTGATTCTCACTTCTTTGAAATCATATCAAGGTACAAGGGAAACCCACTATTGCCTGTAATTTTGTTTCATTACTTTTTTCCAGTGTTTTTTGTTTGTTTTTTTAGAGCCATGCATTACAATATATTACAATGCATACCGTTTCCTCTTTAATTTGCTAGTGTTAGTGGGGGGAAAAAAGAAAATTTGTAGTTGGTCAGTTCCGTGCTTGCAGTGGACAGTAAAATTTATGATATGTCAGAAGTGCAGCTACAAGAAAAGTTGTTTTGTTTAGTAGCCATCTTATACATCCAGAGAACCATGAAAATAAACACGCTGGCTTTCAGAGGTGCTGCACCGGCTGCCGACGCGTCCTGGCTGCGCTGCTGAACGATGGTGCGTTTTTCTGGGCCGCCGGCAGTTGGGAGGCGAGCGCTTGTCATTTTTGAAGTATCAGGAGATATCAAAGCTGTTAAACAGGTCTCGTTAAGAGACTATTGAAAGGCTTAAGGCTCACCGAGGAAGGAAAGCAAAGGCGGAGGCTCCTGCCCGGTGTAGGCACCTTATAATTTCGGGGTGAGCGAAGATGGCTTCCTGATGTCCTGCAGCCTGGCTGATTGACAGGCCTATTTAAAGGCGTGGCAGTGGTGTGACGTGATTGATTTAAGCTGACCGAGGTGTTCTGCCCCCTACTCAAATCGGCCTGACATTCCTTTGCTTGCTTGCTTTATTTATTTTATTTATTTATTTATTACCCCACCCTGCTCACACCACAAGAAAAATCCACAGCTCGCTCCTTCAGGACTTGATGGATGCCATCACGCAGAAACAGCAGATTGAACACTAGTTATCCGGCATCTGTGTTGTCAGACACCTGTTTGCCTTTTTACCCGACAGAAACCCTTAACAGCCGCCCGCCCCCAACACCAGCACCGGCCACCTCACGGATCTCTGCTGTCACCGGATGGGAGAATTGGGGGGGGGGGCAGGGAAAAGGAGGACGCTATCGATTTATCTGAATGGTCCGGGAGGATGAGACAGCGCTCCGTTCGGGTTGCCGACATCAGCACTTCCCCTCTGTGCACCGCAGAGCCGTGGATTAAGAGAAACTAAAACGGACCCAAAGTCCAGCAAATTGATTGTTTTAAGTTCAACTAATTTAGTGATGTCGTTTTGCTGGTTTCGGATGCCTCCTCGATGGGGACCTCAGCTTAAATTACACAATTATGTGGCCCCCCCCCGACCAAGCTCCTGTAAGACTTAAAGTGAATGTCTTGTGGAACGGGCCGGGCCAGGTATTGGAGCTGACTCGGGACGCAGTTCAGGAGAGGGACTGGGCCCGGCGTCAGGTTTCTGTCTGAGTCTGCTAAAATGGGAGCGTGCACAGAGGACAGGGGGAGAGGTGCCCCAATGAGACCGCGGGGGGGGGGGGAATTAGCCAGCCTGCAGAGTAAACCTGATAGCATGGCGGGTCATGGGGCCTGGCCCAGTGTCCGGAGCCCTGCTGAGACGAGGTCACTGCTCTGAGCATCACCCCGGACCACCCCCCACCCCCCTAAACAAGAAGGAGGGACAGTTACCAGGTGGCTCTGTCAGTCTCATCGCTGTGCCGCCCTTCAGAAGGGGATCCGACAACTAGTTAGCATGACAGCACTTAAAGAAAAGTTGGGCTGAGCAGAAAAATTCGGTGTAGCAAATGAAAATGACCTTCCAGTAATGATCGAGTAGCAATGAATAAGATGGAAACGACAGAGCAGATGTATTTCCGTGTAGGATGTCTGACTCTTATATTTAGAATTTGTGTCCATTCAGGAGCCACAGAAACACTGAGCCAAACACGGTAAGACAGCAATATAATAATAATAATAATAATAATAATAATAATAATAATAATAATATATGATGGATACAATGTACCCAATGAGGGGCTTTTTTTGTTTGACTCAAGTACCACAAATGATTTGACTTGCAGTTCCCCATTCATGTTCTTACATAACCTCACCTTATTAACATTGTATTGTATGACATTATATAACCTAAATTAGCATTTATGGGAAAAGATTACATAATTGTCATAATATTAGAGTGCCCTTTGAAGTCAGGGCTGGAACATTAAGTAAAACATTTAAAAGTATATGGTGGAGTTTTTTCCCCATTTGTTGGCATACTGAAACCTGATCGTATTCCTCC
The DNA here is from genome assembly GCA_025773925.1 of Cryptomyrus ogoouensis. Lineage (NCBI taxonomy): Eukaryota > Metazoa > Chordata > Actinopteri > Osteoglossiformes > Mormyridae > Cryptomyrus > Cryptomyrus ogoouensis. The sequence goes on from JAOYFF010000094.1 coordinate 19,443,996, forward strand.
GATCATGTTTTTTTAATGACTACTTGTCCTAATGGATTCTATAAAGTCTTCAAAACCACTTTAATTTGAGCTGTAGTCTGTCTCTCAAAGCAGACATCGGGGGGTATACAGTTCACCAAAGGATGACTGGCGAACTTTGCAAAATTTAAAAGTAAGTGGAGCTGCCCTGCAAATACCTTTCCTCATGCCGGCTTTAATTTGATTATCCCTGTGATTGATGGGGGCGTTCCGCGATCTAGAAGCGGAACGTTAATCGAGAGGCGGATTTCCGCAGGCGGTCTAAAATTAGACTCCGTGCCCCAGTGAATTCTTCCACGTTTGTATTTTGTCAAAAGACGTTAAAGGAGTAATCAGGGAAGAGAAAGGAATGAATCACTTGAATGGAAAATCAGATGTTGATATGTAAACAAAAGCAGCGCGCGCGCCATCGATTTCATTCCCCCGTTTCTGTAACGCTGTCCGTGCACAAATTAATCGCATGGAAATGGGAAGAAAGGGTGCGGGGAAAATAACAAATACGTTGTGACAATTTAAGATCTGCTATTGATTGGGAGAAGTGAGCGCGGTCGCTCTCTTAACTACATCCCCTATGATAAATGCAAATGCATATTTGGGGGGGGCTTCTTACAGGCAGCCTATGCGGGAGAATGAGTTTACCCTGGAGCTCGCAGGACAGCCTGCGCTCACACGCGATAGTCCTCAGCATTTTTAGCTGAGCTGCCCCTCTCCCTCCCCGGAATGGGGGGGGGGATCTGCAGTGGGAGGTGCTTTGGCATACAGGAGCTGTAACATTTAAACTAACTGCATGCTACTGAAGACACTTAGAGCGTTAGCGCACACTGCTGTTTACAGTGTCGCAGGGTGAACCTTTGCTGTCTTGGAGTAACAGATGATAGTGGGGATGAGGGGATGAGCCTTGTTCATAGCAACAGGCTTGTAACCCACTGGGTTTCTGTGGGTTTCAGACTACCATTTCAAAATGTACTGGGGGGGGGGTTTCTCTGACACATGTCAGCGCAAAATACCTGTGGTCCAGGACAGTGATTTTATGTAGGGTGTCTTTGCCTTGTGTCTGCATGCCTATATATATATACACACACACACACACATGCTGCTGTCACCTTTTGTTGTCTTACACATAGTTACAAAAACACACACACCATCTTTGATCTGCATCTGCATTCATACACATTCACAAATACACACATATACTTGAAAAAATATATGCTGTGTGTGTGGTGGGAGGGGCAGCTCCTTGGATACAACTTGATAAAACAGAAAAAAAGATCTTGGGATCAAAAAAGGCAAAAAAAAAAAAAAAACAGATTGACTGAGCCTGTGTGTCAATAGCCGTCAGCGGTGTATTGACTGACACATGGCAGTAGCATGTAAATTTGCCTAATGCTGGAGGACTGATCTGGTTTTACTGCTGAGTCTGATCTGAGGCTGATGAGAAACCCTCTACAGAGGGCACTACGTTACAGTAATGGACAGCCTTTTAGCTCTCTCGCCATAATCATAAATTTATCGTCTCATAGTGCAGATGGTCCATAACCATGCATCACTATCAAGCCCAGGCTGGACAGACCCCAAGAAAGGTTTTCTTACACCCTGCCTGCCTCTCTCCGTCTCCCCCTCGCTCCCTCCCCATCCCTGTTGTCCCTTTTTCTGCACCCCTCCCCCCCCCCCCCCCCCTTCCCCCCCGGGGGGTTTTTCCTTTTCCTAAACATAACGAAGTTGTAGTTCTTCTGGGAATTTGTTCCCCTCCGCTTCCTCTCAAGAAGTTTGTGTTATAAAAAAAT
>JAOYFF010000094.1:19464252-19475885 GCA_025773925.1 Cryptomyrus ogoouensis
GATGCTGGGGGGGGGGTGGTGGGAGGGGTTCCTGGCAGCTGATGTCTATCAAGCATTCAGCAGGACACATTTCATAAATTGTGACACACACGCGTGCGCTCTCTCGTGCAGGCAGGCAAGCAGGCACACCTCGGGTCTTTTATCAGTGTGTTCACATCATCTCCCACTCAGCGCCCCCCATTTGTGAGGAGGCGTCATGAATCACAGCTGTCTCTCCTCCGCGGATCGGCAGCTTCCCGTTCGTGACGGACGGGATCCCGTCAGCTGGCGAGTTCACAAAGAGGCGAAACGGGCCCTCCCAAGATCTGCACAGTCGTTGCTTCATAAAGAGATTATCTGGTGATCGATGAGGGGCCCCAGCCGCTTGTTCTAGGCCCCGGGCTGCAAGAGGGAAAGCCGGGACATCGTCAGCTCCAGGCCCAGGGCACCACGGACTCACAGCGTGCGCGTTTCGTTACCCCTTGTACACTGTCACGAGGAGGCGAGGCAAGAATGTTCAGCACGGCCTTCAAGGCCTCCCGAGTGCGCAGCTGAGGGACTGTCCCTCTGCCTCGATTTTTAGAGCTTAAATTAAATTTCTCAAAGTGGCTGACAGACCGTGGGGGGGACAGCTCAGTTTTTGCGGGTCGGCTGTGGAATGGAGAATAAATAAAATAAAGGATTTTAGTACAATTCAATTTGCGGCCTGATGATAAACATCCATGCGAATGGCCTGCAATTCTGCCACTGTGTCTGATTATTGTGGAGGACGTTTGTGAAGTCTTGAGGTAATGAAAGCAGCAGTGAGGCTGTATTTTTCCTGGTGTTTTAGCTGGATGAGGCTTACAAGTGACGGCCGCCCCAGGCCCCAACAGCAACAGCTAATATCTGCCCGACTTCCTGCTTCCAGAGGTGGTTTCTAGCCGATGATGCATTACCGAGATACAGGCACATTGCTTATAGACCATTTTTTGTTAAATATTCCCTCATTTAACTGCAGTATTTAGCATGTAGCATGTCATTAGTGAGGGCAGAGGACTGATGAGGAGCAAGCAGGCGGCATCTTTCACCCTGGGTCTTCACTCACGTTAAAGCGAGCAGCATCGCTGCGATTTAAAGCGAAGGTGAACTTTTCATAATGGCCGACCTCACCGGAATATTCCAGAAGGCTCGTGTTTGGTCGCCGCATGTTTGTAAGTTGTCTAACGTGTTATGTGTACATACATAAATGTGTATTAAGAAACTAAATATAGATCTGATCTGTCCAATGAGAGCTGCCGGGAGCAGAGCCATGTGTCGCCTTCTCATATCCTTGAATTTTTGCTTTCCGTAATTTAATTGCTGTCTGATTAAACATTTACTAATGCACTCAAGGCCACAGCATGCTCGCATAATGAGATCACTTACAGCTAAAAACACGTTAGCCTAATCGGAGGGGAGGGGGGGCAGAGAACACCACACACGTCGGCTTAGCGAGCGCCGGCTAATCCGCGGCCGGAGCTGGCGCACACGCTCCGTCTCTCCTCCCCAGCGGTAATGAGTTTACGTGGTCACATGACGGGAGCCGCCCCCCCCCCCCCGCTCTGCTTCACCTGCCGGCAGCTTCTCGGCACGCTTCTGTTCCTGTCTTGTCCATTTCACAGCTTCCAGAGAACCACGTCTGGTCCAGCAGGATGGTTGTGAAAACAGCCGACGTCTGAAAAGCCCCCCACAGCCTGTCCTGTTTATCACGCGGTTCATGTTAATTAGATAGAAAAGATTATTTATTTCAATAAGGAAGAGACGCAATATTGACTTGGGGGGGTTGTGTTTTGTCAGATGTAGGATAAACTGAGATATTCATCTTAAAGGGGGTGGCAGAAGCATGTAAAGTATTTTCTAATGCATTCAGCCCCCCTAGGAGGAACGAGCAGTGGGTGGAATATTTACGCCTCTGCGATAAAACGGACACGAGTACCGGTGATCATGTGATAGGAGGAGCCTCTTTTACTATTGGTCGGGATAGATAATGGCCGCGGCAACCTCGCCTCGCCTTAGTTTTATTGGCTCGTTTCCCCGCGTTCCCTCGCCAATGCACCCCTCCCTTCCCGGGCTCGTAACTGCAAGCCTGCCGTCAGGCTCGATCTGCGGACTTTAGCCATAAAACAGCCACGGAAACATAACATGAGAGGTCGAGCCATGCCGTTTACGTGGGGAAATGTGCGTTAAAATGTGCTGTGAAAGTGTCCGTGTAAACGCATGTGACTACTGCCCACCTCAGTGATGGTGCTATGGGTCTGACTCGCGCCTCCAGCTCTGTGCGTGAACTGTCTACTCGTTTCCCCTGATATCTCTGCAGCAACAGATCGGGGTCTGGACTATGTGAGTGTCCGTGTCTCATCCGGATTGTACCCGGGACCTCCTGCAAAAGGCGGGGCTCACAGCATCCCTGCAGAGCCGATGGATATTAACGAAAAGTGCCCCATTCCCTACACCAACATCTCCTTCTGGGAGATGGACGCGTCAGGTGTGTCTGCGCGTCCCATGCCCCCAGCAGCCCATGTACAGTAACGATTTCTGATTATTCCCAGACTCGTTGTGACATCATACAGTGCAAATCCCGCCATGGAGACAGGTAATCGATTTACTCATTCCGCCGAAAGGCACCAGCAGCTCTCGTGAAACGCGAGCCGTTTATCCCAAACCAGGACAGCTGGTGAGTTTCTACAGGGGCTCAGTCCTACCACGGAACGCCAGCAGGGCACCATCTCAAATATGGCGGGCAGCGCATTGCACAGGGGGGGGTCATGTCCTCCCAGGTACAGAGCGCCCCCCTCTTTTTCCTCATGCTTTGTCGTTTCTGTCGGCCGCCATAATAATGGCAAGATTTTTTGCGTCGAGGGTCTAACTGGCTCTAGTAAATGGAGCAGCGTCGCAATTAGTTTTCTAAGTACTTATCTCATTAAAGTAAATGAATTATTGATTTAACGACACCCGTGCTTTTAGTGTGAGGCACGGTGCTATTATGACTCCGTCGTTTAAAAGGGCAGCGTCCGTCTCCGCTGGAAACTTCCACTTTCTCCTTCTCGCTGCCGCTCTTGTCTTGGTGCTGGGCGCCAGGCTATTTATTAAGTGCTATAATTAACCATCTGATTGCTGAGCATCGTGAGTGATTAGCGTCCCCGTGGTCTGTCAGGTGCGGTACACGCGGGCCATTTGGGGAGGTGTCCACGTTACTGGAGGGCCCCTGCTTCGGCTCTGGCTTGACCCCCATGTTTGCTGGGATCCAGGCTTCCTGAGCTCAAGCTGGCTGGTCTGTCTCCTGAGCAGCAACAGGGCCAGCCGGTAATTGGAACGTGTGCTAGGTGTGTATAGATGCGTGTGCCTGGTTCTGGTGCTCTGCGGGCCCCAGGCTGTCCGCCTCCCTGCTCCAGCCTCCCTGTGCCTCCTCGGCAGACTTCCCAGCCTCCTCCAGTCAGCACCACAGGCTCAGAAAGCTTTGCTTTTTCTCCAGCCTGATTCACTCCCACCACAATTACCAGAATTGATCCCCCATTCTGCCTCCAGTGCTAGTGCTGCGCCACGCTCTTATTTATTTGTTTGTTCGGTCAGGTTTTTTTTTTTTTTTTTGGCCCTTCCTGCAGTTGGCCTCTGCTGGGATGATGATGATCGGGGTTCTGGCCCAGTGGGAGCAGAGGAGCACATGGCTGGAAGGATGAGGGAGGGTCTGGTGAGGAGGCAGGCGACTGGAGACCAGACGCGAGAATTCTATGGCGCCACCGTGGGGACATGTGGGTGGCCGCAGACCCTGTGACACCACGTGTCACGCACCCCCCCCCCCCTTTCCTCCCACAGGTCTTTTGTATTGGCCTATAGCCCCGCTGTTTAATAAAACATGAGCATCAGTGTGGAAGGGCGGGGGAAGGGGTGATGGAGGAACAATCGATGAAGTTAATGAAAAGAGATAAATCAGTTCTGAACTTCAGAGATTGCTCACCTTCGCGTTAACATGAGCTCAAATTGATAGAAAATTAGTTCCAATAGACAAAAGTAATAAACACTTCCCTGTGTGCAATTTCCAAAAAAAGGCCCCGTGCAACGCGGTGATGCAGGGCGGCGCTCCATGCCGGGGCCTAATCGCGCGCATTTAAGATGTATCCGACACCGCCACCACCCCGAGGCCCGTGAGCCCATCTGAGGAGGCCGGCACCGAGCACTGGGCTGCGGTCATTTCGGCGAGCTGCTCTCACACGTGATGGAATCTGCGTCACTGAATTATAACCCTGATTTCTCAGCGGCCCATGTCAATTTTGCCCGACAGCTAGACGACGTGCGAGCCGGAGGCCCCACTGCAGGGCCGCGACGTATGGCCGGCCTGCCAATAGGTGTCGCCCTCACAGCCGCGGCCAGCTAGCTATCTTCCCTTCCTGCTGTCATTTACAAAAAAAAATTTAAAATAAAACGGAATAAAGAGAACCCCAGAAGTAAGCTTCAGCAAATAACTTCTTTTGTAGAAAAAGGATTTTTACGCACAGGTAAAGTGCGCAACGTGGCCGTAAAGGAGTCACCTCATGCATTTTGATGTTTGGAGTTTGCAAAAAAAAAAAAAAGATAGGAAAGTGTTTAGGTTATCTTCAAAGCTGTGTTTTATCTGCAAATTGCAGAATTTACTAGATATATTCCGACTAATGATTTTTAAATTTCCCTTTGTTGTCTTAACATTGGCGACTTCGACAAACTGTTTACGCCTAAATTTAATTTTTTTAAAGTATGTGTTCCTTCCCCCGAAAACGGACGTGACATTTTCAGCTGTATGCCGACTTTTAACTGCTTGGTGTTATTGATAAATGTAACGGCGAAGAGCACAACTGAAGCTCACAGACATTTACTGTGATGATAGCACTGCAGGCTGTGCGATTTGACGTCCGAGGATTGACGTCTGTACACTGGCACTAGAAATTTGCATTACGCACCTCATGAATTAATTGTCCACTGATCCACGCGCACAGTGAAATACATCCTGGAAGTTAAATGGGCTCTGAAATCGCATTCACCCTCGGCATCTGCATATGCAGTTATGGCAAAATGGATTTTTTGCATATTTCGCACGTAAACATTGCTTCTGATTTATAGGATTATTACAGGATAAAGTATGAAATCGAATGGGCCGATCTTAGCATTTTAAACTGCACCGCAACATGTATTGCATGTACATATCTTAATGTAAACATTATCTTCATTCAAATTAACAAACATAAAACCATTTAAAATCTCTGTGGGCAGGTCTGCAACCTTACACCTCTAGGCCTGGGGGTTCAGATCTTGGCCTTGATCTCATATGCGGAGTTTGCATGGTCTCCCTGTGTTCAAATGGATCTTCTCCCAGGCATAAGAACATAAGAAATTTACAAATGAGATGAGGCCATTCGGCGGCCCATCAAGGTCGTTTGGGGAGAACTTAACTAATAGCTCAGAGTTGTTAAAATCTTATCTAGCTCTGATTTAAAGGAACCCATAGACATGCAGTCAGGTGAATTTCCCGAAGTGTGTGTCCTGTGATGGACTAGCATCCCTTCTGCGGTGTCCTTGTGGCCTGTACTTGTTGGCATAGGCAGCTGGCTTCCACACCTCTGTAGTGGATAAGTTGCTATGGTGGATGGATGGATGCATGGATGGATGACTGGTAGAAAATGCTAAGTCCTACAGTGTCTTGGGACAGTGCAGTTCTGGGTGTTGGCCTGGGAATTGTGCTCTCAGCAGGGCTGTTATGCTGCACTGTTGAGTGGCTGGATAAAGCTGACCGGACTGTCTGCAGCAGTCCCCCCCGGCACCTTTAGACAGATGGTACGTTTCAGGTGTTTTGAGCAGCCTTAGCATGATAATCTGACCACTGTGTCCCGCCAAACAATAGTTTCACCCATCTTAAAACAAATTCCCCCCTTCTACAAACACTGAACCTGCAAGTCATTCTCGCCGTTCCTCCGGCTTCCTCTTCTCTGCAGGAAACACCTTACCTGGTTTCTCCCAGGCCAGAGAAAAAGTGTTGAGGATGCTTCCCCCACCCCCACACTGTTTTTGCACAAACACCTTTGCCACTGAAGGATCAGCCAAACGTGCACGAAGTCTGATGTGCCTTTTCAAAGCAGATTTTCGCGAGCGCTAACTGACAGCAATATTGCGGTGTGACCTCGGGTCCAGCTTATCAGCGCGGCCCGACTTTGAAGGCATTCTCCCGAGTAGCACAGCTCCTCACCCAGCCTCTCCACAGCTGATGGGGTCTAAGGTGTCCGGTATCAAGGTCTGCCGAGCCGCAGGAAAGTTCTAGATCCCCCAGGGCCGCCGTCGTCGACATCCAGCACGGTGGGGTGACGTGAAAAAAAAATGATGATGTGTATTAATTTAATTATTTTGAACACGACCGTTATTGATCCGTGCCTTCAGTTCACTAGCAGGAGATTGAGGAGGGGGGCTGCCGGGAGTGGAGCGGGGGGGACCAAAGCCGATCGCTTTGTTTTGATCTGAAATATATATTTAGCACGGTGGCCTCCCTGGTGAATTAATTAAGTGCTGCGAGAGGGGGTGCGGCGCTGTCTCTATGGACGGCGGCAGGCCTGCAATTTATCCTGCCACTGCCACTGCATGGCGGGCAGGTTAAGTCACAGATCAGGGGTGACGCGGCCGGATCGAAGGCAGTCCGCTCATTAGACACCATTCCCACAGCTTCCGGGGGGGAGACGCGGCAAACAGAGAAGCAGGAGGGCCACCCAGCAGCCAGGAATAAAGAGGACAACTGTTTACCCAGATCGCTTTAGCAGTCTTGTCCATTCCTATCCCCCCCACCAAAAAAATAAACAGGGCATCTCCTACCTGGCCCAGGCCCCAGGGGGTCAGTAGTGACCCCCTGACCGGCTCGTGACTGTCAACATGTGCTGTGGCAATATCAGAATCAGGGACTGCTGCCCACATATATGGATTGCTTACTTGAATAAATGCTTCTTTTTTCAAAATAAATGAAGCAGCGGCTTTCTACGTCTGCCCTGGCGACCGCCAGCACTTTCACTTCACTTGTGTGTGTCTCCCTTGCCAGGCACGCTGCCCGAGACGAGAAGCGACTACAGGAAGCGCAAACAGGCCAAGCGACATCAGCCAGCCTTCATTCTAAACGATGACATAAACGCCGCTCGGGCGGGTTACTGTACTGGCCAACACCAGCACAGCTGTGACGTGTCAGATTCGATTAAAGCGGCTTCTCTGTCCCTTAACTTAGGGCCTCGGGAAGAAGATCTTGTGTATCAAATGAATTGCGGAGCCCTAATCAGTGAGGTCGTAAGCTCTCAGATAGGGTTACATTAAGTGGGGTTTAGCAAATTTAATCGTGCATATTATCTGGCACTCGCTTAAATATATTCAGAAGCCAGAGTCTATGAGAGGGCCATTCGTCTTGCAGGTTTCAGCGTGGGATACAGCTGACCAGTGTAACAAGCCATGGCTTGGTTACAGTCAGGATAAATAGATTGATTATTGTATTATGGTGAAAGGGGAGCGATTTCCCGAAGCTGCTCGATTAGCCGGTGCCTTTGTGAGATCCTCCATGGAGGTAATGATGCCATCACTGCAAATCAGACTGCCCGTTCATGCCGATTGATGCTCGCGTCGAGGGCACACGTATCTAAGTCCAATTAACATGGACCTTCAGATGCCTTTCAGCAAGCGCAGGAGGCGGGTGCGGGGCGTGGGGATGAGGGTGAGCGTGCCAGGACAGGAGTGCATCGACGGGGTTGCAAGTCCTGCCCCCCCTTCAGGCCTTAAACGCCCCCAGGACAGTGACGGCGTTCTCGTGCCTAGGAGCAGACTCTCACCCGTTGGGTTTATCGCAGCCATTTTCCCCAGCTGGCCTGTAAGCCGCCCATGTCCCGAGTGTGGGGGCGGCCTCTGTAATGGCGTGTAGCCCGCAAGCGTGACGTTGCTCCCCCAGTCTCTCTGAGTCCGGCTCGAGCTGGCATGACATCGCCAGTAATTAGTGACTGCGTGAGAGGCGTGCCACATCGACCTGTGACAACCCCCCCCCCCCCCCCCCCCCACAATGAACCACTGCTCCCAGTCAGAGCTACTGTATGCCTTCCTACCTGCAATTAACCTCAGACACAGGAGACAAACACTACTTGTGAAAATTAATTAGTCAGCGCCATAATTAACATACCCAAACCCCCCCCCCCCCCCCCCCCCTTAACTGCAAGGCCTGCACTCCATCACCGCTTGGATCTGGATGTCGATCGGAAACCTCTACGTCCTCTACAGTGGCTCGCCCCCGGGAAGCGAAACGCCCGAGAGGCACAGATGATTTACCAGCAGTCTGATGGGCGGGGCTCCAGAGCCTGTCCGTCATCCTTAATCCTCGCCACTGCGGCTGCCTGTCCTCTCCGCCCGTCCATCCTATTTACTCAAAGAATTTTTTGGTGTTTTCCAAAGAATAGTGTGTATACACGGTATCCAGCCACATCCATGAATAATACGGCTGACATACAGGAATCACAAATAATAAATAATAAGGGAGACCCAAACTGAGACCGGGAGCCAGAGAGCTGAGCATTTTGGGGGTTTGCTGAGCCTCCGCGCCTGTGCTTCTTACCCCAGACGGTAGTTCTGAAGGTAGGAGCAGCGGCCACGAGTACAAACCTGCTGCTGCTGTCCTGTGGAGCAGAACAAGGACCTGCATAGAACATCCTCACGCCTATAAACTTTCCTCCAGCTTTGGAACAAATTGCAGCTGAGCAGATAAATTCCTGGTTGGATCAGCTCCTTGGCAGGCCGGCGGTCGCTTCCCTGCGCTCCTGCTGGCGCGGCCAGCCAGCGTATATCGCTGATGTTTTACTGCCTCTGACACATACTTGTGCAGCGTTGAGCAGGTCCACCGGCAGTGTCAGACGCTGCCTGCGGGGAGATGAGCCCACAGCCACCGTCCAAGAGCCAGATAAATCACCCTCTGATAACGGCCATTTTCAGCTTATAGCCATCCGTCGAGGGATTTGGACGACATTTTTTAATTAACGGTATGCTGAGGAACAGGAGATGTTCTTGGCTTCACTCTCCACCTTTCCCGAGATCCTTCTAGAACATAGAGATTTATGTTTCATTGTCAGAGGTGCATGTCAGATGTGTCTTGGAAGGGTTGAATATTTGTGCTGGTGGGTTTATGAAAGGTGCTGAGATGCTTAGCTATGTGGAAACAGGCCTTCTGCCAGAACAGGACTCGACGTCAGATGGGTAACACACTTTGATCGGCGGTTTTGATTGGTGGTTTTGATTGACAGTGCATCCACCCCTCACAGTTTGAAAAGCCAGGCTCTGTAGGTCCAGTTCCTTAACGCACCTTCTTCAGGCATCCTGGTGAGCATGCTCAAGAAGGAGAAAAAGAGAGCGCAGGACTTTGCCACTCAACTGGCACAGGTGCCCACCGCCCATCTGCAATCCCAGAATACCATGAGCTCATCTCAGGCAACCCCAGAGCTGGAGGCGGGAAGGGGGCAAGACAGCCCCCGGCCGTTTGCCCCACGCCGGCAACGAGGTTGGTCTCATGCACACATATATGTTCACGTATATGTCACATGCTAGCTGTCTGTACAAACACTTTGGATGGCCGTCTTCATTATACTTATTATAGCACATGCCGGCTGTTAATTAGTTAAAGTGCTAATTACCTTCTAATCTCAAAGAACCGTAAGCTGGCAGCTCTGAAGGACCGGGTTTGGCCATCCTGGGCTTTTCACGTGACCATTCAGGAACGCACTCCTGGCTTTCATCAGTAAGGTTTATGAATGCTGAACGCAACAAATTTCATGGGCTGGGTGGACTTGTTGTAAAATACGCTGTAATAGACCGCTAATGTTTTGTTAGATGCTCATTCACATTGATTGTGTGTAATCGTATGCTAATATTTACATCACAACACACCTGCTTCCAAGAATAATGTTTGTGAGCCCTAAGGACATCAACATGCACTCTATTAGTTTAGCCTTTTAGCAAATATTTTCATTTTTCATGCTGTTTCCATGGCTGTCCTGCACAGTGGACATTTGCCTGCCGGTCCTGGGGAATCCTGCTTCAAATTCGGATGATGGCCCCCCTTTCCCTCCCCACGATTCAGCAGCAACAGCTTTCCATGCATTGAACATGCAGACGCGTAGCATGTGGCTATTTTGCTAGGCCTTGAGTGTAGATATTTCTTACAGGGTTGCCTGAACAGATATGTGAGATTGATTTCTCCGAAACGTCGACGGACCTCACCTGGATCTGCTGTAGCCCTAACATGTGCCCTAAAACCACACGGCGTGTGGCACGGTTTGGCCAGCAGGGGTCATACACGGTTGTTGAGTCATGGCCAAAGATCACTCAAGTCATACTGGCCGAATTAGGGAGGAAGCAGATATGCATCTATGAGCACGGGAGGCATGGGAATGGAGGGCGTCTCAAACCTCGTCACACATGGGGGCTTTCTGGCAGGTGGGAGATGTTGGCCCAGTCAGAGAGGGAGATCTCCATGTGCGGCAGGGTAAATGTACCTGGGGGGATCAGAGTTGGGATAGATTCCTCCCCCCCCCTCCACCTCCAGAGAGGAATTTAAGATATGGCTACTTTATGTCATCTGGGCCTCTCGGCGTAGGATGATGAGGACTGGAGTTGCTGTGCAGAGTTTTCATCCAATGAACACAAGAGCCCAGGCCAAATTAGACAGCACGCTCTGCGGCGCTGCAGCACCCTTTGCCTCTCCTGTCACTCAAGCTTCTGCTTAAGCCCATAGCAGCCAGGCCCTGCTTTTAGATTCAGGCTATTTCAGTTACTAAATAATTGGATCGTTAGCAGAGCGGCATTTATGCTGATTAAATCTGATATAAACATCAGCAGAGACTCACATGTGCTAAGCACATAGCTCCATTTCACCTTTATTCCTCCATGCAGCTGGATGCTAACTGTTTAGATGGCGCTTTGTTGAAGGGTTCAGCAGCCGTTCCCCTTCTGTGGAAGTAAACTCGCCTCCATCAAGGCCACCGCACTAGCGGCTGAACCGAAGGAGCCTGTTTACTTAACGTCCGCGAGAGATGCTGCTGGAAGCACACAAATGCGATTTCCCTGCTCCAAAAATAGCCGTGCAGATCGTAAACCGGTCACGATCCTCACCCCCTCTGATCTCAGGGGCACATTTGGTTTTTCAAAAGTACCAGTCCTGCCCTGACCACCTCCGAAGACCTCAACCCAAATCCCTAGTTAAGGGAAGGGCAGTGTGCAGCTCTGCGGGTTAGGGTCAGAAGGTTGTCGGTTCAAATCCCAGACTTGGCCGAGTGATTTTGCCATTGGGCCCCTGTCTGACCCTGCTTTCTCCAAATATTTTTCTCAAAAAAAGCGCCTGCTAAATAATGTAAATGTAAATGAAACAGGAAATTAAATGGAGCAGAAGGGGCTGGTGGTGGCCGTGCGATGTTCTCTCTTTCCAAGCAGGAGTGTGGGGGCACTTCTCTCTATCTGTGCTGATTTAGTTTGCCTGTTGGGTTGTCTTTGGAAACTCTTCACATGCAAAGCAACCCCCCCCCCCCCCCCCCCCCCCCCCCCCCCGCCCCCCCCCCCCCCCCCACCCCCCCCCGCACCCACCCCCCCCCGCCCCACACCCCGCACACGCCCCC
>JAOYFF010000094.1:19493056-19512203 GCA_025773925.1 Cryptomyrus ogoouensis
GCTATGGAATGGTGATTTGATATATGTTGGGAATGGGCCCCCCCCCCCCCCCCCCCCAAAAAAAAGCATGTCCATTTCACTCATTTGCTTCTTCAAGTAAAAAAAAAAATGACAGCGGAGCTTGAATTATTTCCAAGACCTGCTGTGTTTTCAGCCAGTATGGCGTCCCAGATGTGTTCACCTGCCGCTTGCCAACAGTAGCTCCTAATTAAGACGAGCGGGCAAAGCGGCGGCCGCCACGTGGTCCTGGAAGGATTCCCTCACCCAGCCGCCGTCCAGCCTGGCCCATCTGCCCTTCCGTAATAAGAGAAATAAAAACATTTTGCTGGTCAGAAGAATGCCGTCGAACGAGCACGCGCCTAACGTGGGGCCAGCCGTGGCACGGGCACGGGCATGGAGAGTCAAGAAGCCTGCCCACCGCTCTGATGCCGGGTCTGCTAATGGCCTGCCAGTGGTCAGACACTGCAGGAACTTCAGTGACCCTCAAAAAAGCCTTCCGACTTACTGGAGATGGGCCTTTAATGGTACGTGGCATCTCAAATGTCTGAATGGTGCTGCTTGTGTCCACATTCTGTGATCCTGTTATCTATTTGCTCGGCCCACAATGTACATATTGCATTTGACGCTGCACGTCTTTTGGTTTTTACCTGTTTGTACTTTGTGCTCTTTAGAAGTTATGGTCACTCGCATCCTCGGTTTTGGGTCAAGCAGCGCTTGAAACGCGGCCTCTCCTCCTGTCAGCTCCTGCTGTCCCTCTGCGGCTTCACGGACGGATTGGGGATGGCACGGTCCTGCCCCTCACCCCTATGCTTGCTTAGGGCATGGAAATAGGACCAGGAAGCAGGGCCCAGCGATGCGGCCTTCCTGACTCTGTGAAGTCACTGATCAGAGGCAGGGCTTTGGACTGCAGGTGACAGGATAACAGAAAAAGGAATGAAAACGAGTCACAGGGCATAAGAAATGTAGACCTCTGTCTTCTTATGAGGACAGTCCCGCTCCTTAACGGAGGGGTGGATACCCTAAACAACCAGCGCCCTGGGCATGGGAGATAAAAGACGCATTGCATGATGGGATAGCGAGGGGAGGGAGGGTTAGGGAAGCCCCACCTTTCCCATATTTGGGAACTGGGGTCCCGGAGAAAAGGGGGGCAGGGATTAACAGAAGTTATAACTCCTTCGAATCCTCAATTTTTTAAAAAAAAGCTACTCTTCACTGCTTCTTTTTATCGTTCTACCTTTTTTCTAATCCCCGAAAGCCGCCCGTGCATTAGCTGTTGCCGGTGGTGCTCTCTCCTTTAAGTTATTTATGACGGGGACCTGAAATAGACTTCAGGCTTTGATAAAATGTTTGCTTTAATCCAACTTACCGGAGAAGCATATTTCATTTTTATTTCCCATCAGAGATTGATGAGAATGAGGAACTGCATTGCGCTCATGTGACTGTTAATGCAAATCTACCGCGACTAGTCAATTTTATGTATGTAACATATATATTTATAATATTTGCATATATACATATATTAAATGTTAATGTAAACAAGGAGAGCACAAAAACCCTATGTGGATATACACAAAACGCAGACACTCGCTCACATGAAGACGTTGATAGTGGATGCGGGGGGTAGACTGTGACCCGTGAATGTGGAAGTAAAGTTGGCGATGGGACACGTTGGCGTGCTGGATTGTGCAATCCGGTGGGGGGGGGGGGGCGTTGTCTCTGCACCAGCCTCCATCATGCCTGCGGGATTTAAGAGGTTAATCGTCCGTGAGCCGGGTATTGACGATACGGTTGGGAATTTGCTGAGGCAGGCGAGATGCTACAAATATGTCGACACCCCCCCCCAGCCGCTAGCACAGCACCCCCCGGTGGTTTGCCAGTTGTTCCCTCCTTCAGCTGATGAACAGCGATGCACATGCATGCTCAGACTCCCCCCTTGCTTTTTGTACCCCGTGCCCTGCCCATCGTGCAGACCCCTGAGCCCCGCGTGTCTCCAATGAGCCCTGGTCCCGATTGGTTGCAGCCCTTCACGGGCTGGGAGCGGCGAGTCCCCCCCCAGCCGTCGTTCCTGGCATGCACCAGCCCCCTGCCCCGCAGTTACAAACAGACGTGTGGCATGTAAGAGGACGTCGTTCGCCACCTGCTAGTCTCCCCAAAAACCCCAAGCTCGGCATGGGCAGGCTCCTCCCCCAGGTCCGGCTTCCCTGAGCATCGGCCGCAGTGGCCCCTCCCAGCCCCTTCCCCCCGGGATCTTGAATTGTACAGTACCGTTTGTTGATCCTGGGTCACCGGCGTCTTTCAGCTGAGGAACACAGGAGACGGCTGCCAGGTGCTGGCTGGCTGGTCCTCAGTGCTCCACAGTACTACAGCGTGTGGCTTAAGACCCATCGATAAGAGCCAGCGGTGACCGAGGCGGGGGGGGGACAGAGAAAGAGAGAGCTACGTAGAGAGAGAGAGAAAGAGAGAGAGGGAGGGAGGGGGGCACCCAAGTGAGTAGTGAGAAAAAGGGAAGGAAAGGGTGGAAAGTAGAAGAAGAAAAAGAGGAGTAAGAACGCCTTCCAGCTGTCTCTCTCTCTCTCTCTCTCTCATTCTGTTTCCCTGTGGCTGAGAAGAGGAGAGGTTTTTAAAAATTAAGGGGGAAGTAGAAGTGAGAAACAGTGCAAAGACAGGGAAAGTGGCTTGGCTGTGCGGCTGAGAGCCAGGCTGCCTGTGAGCGAGACGGACCCCCCCAAAGAGATTGATTAAGCGACCTTCCTCCTGCCAGCCGCTTCGGCCAGAGCGCTCCCTGCGCACTCCCCCGCCCGCCTCTCGCCCGCACGCCCGCCCGCACGCTCTCACCTGCCCCGCGTCCGACATGATGATGTATTTTTGGGTGAGTACCGCGGCCGCCGGGCCACCCGTTTGCTTCAGGGCTTAGGCTGGGGGTGGGGGGGTGGTGGTGTGTTCGGTCCCCCAGTGGTGGGTGCTATTAGCCTCTGGTCACAGCGCGCTCTTCCTCGCGTGGACTGTCTCTGTGTCCTCTTCCTCACATAGTGTTGCTTCCCCAACAACTCGTCAAGCTCATTACAGCTGGCCGGCAGACCATGCGCGTGCCGTTCGGTGGCCAGATGAAGGGGGCAGGCGGGTGGGCTGATGCATGTTGCAAAGGCCTGCCATTCCCTGAGCTCTCCGGGGGGTAGAACTTCAGCTTTAATCGCGTTTCTCCCGTTTCGGAGCGCGGTTCCAGAAGCGTCAGTGAGCCTAACCTAACTCGAAACCCTCCGTCAGCATGGAAGCTCCCAAACGTGGTCCCTGCCTTGTCTCACACCGATATGGCTCACTACAAGGCATCTACGTCATCGACGCAGTGTGGGAAACTTTGTCGGCATCTGTGAGACCCTAGTGGCTGAGCAGCTGATGCTGGCGTGCCCCCTGTTGAGCCATGAGGGGTAGCAGGTCGCTGATTTATCCTTCCATAGCATGCATCTCCCATCCGTCATGGCAGACTCATTGGCGTTGCCCGCGTACCAGTTCAAGGCCAGGCCCTGATGTTCCTTCCTGCCGCCTCCCTTTTTAAGTCACCTCTGCAAATTTAACAGTATTCAAGCAAGCACCACCGTGTTTAGTCATTTGCAGCCTCTGTTGGAGTAACTCTGTCCCCTGGCAACTGAAATCCATCGCAAGGCAGTACTCTCGTAAATACGGAAGTCAGAGTTGGTGGGGGGGATGTGGGGGGAGGGACTCTTTCCAAGTAAACAAGAGGATTGAATCAGGCAAACTGAGCTTTTGTGTGAGTGAAACGGCCTCAGGTTATCTGGGATCGCTTAGACAATGCAGGAAGTCAAAATTGTTAATGAGCTTCAGGAAGAATTAGAGACTTTACACTGAAAACTTTACACCAATAAACTTGCGCTGAAAAATTCACACTCAAAATCTACACTGAAAAACTTCACACTGAAAACCTCTCACTGAAAGGCTGAACAGATGATTAACAAAGGAGGGAAGTGAGTGTGTTTTCGCCACCAAACATGGCCGAATCTGATCCGCTGCTGGATCTGAAACAGTGCCTTTTTTTAACGCGCCGCATGCTGGTTCGGCCGGGTGCGGGGGAACGGCGTGGGCGTGGAGGCGCAGATGAAAAGGGGTCCCTGGCATGCGTGGCGAGCGGAATTTAATGATCCTCCGAAAGCAATCTCTCATCTCTGAGCTAGCAGGCCTCTTTGATAGCACGGCCCATACATTAATCATTCTCCTTCATCGGCTCCTCTCATCAGCCCGAGCACCTTGTCCGCCAGCAAGGATCCGCTGGCCGCCGAGGGCCAGACCGCGCGTACATGCACTCTGCTGGAGCGTGCACGTGATGGGGGGCACTGTGTGGGGGGGCCGCCGCCCGCTTGTGCCAGGCTTCTACAGGTTTGTTTTCATTCGATATGGTATGAACGTGGGGTATCCCCAAAGATGCCAGGATATCATCTAAGTGGCAGAATATTGTTCCTGGGATGAAAAAGATGTCCGAATGCATGCAAGGGGTCGTTAGTGTTAATTATTCACAATTTACCTTATGGTGTGTTAACGAATTGCATCATGACCACTCCAGCTCCCTGCAGAGGGGGACGGCCGATAGCACGGTGGTGTGTGTTCTCCTCCACCTCCTCCTCCGTGTCTGTAATTTATTGATGCCTGAATACTGAGTAGCCTGAGTACTGAGTAGCCTGAGTACTGTTTGTGATGCAGGGGGTCTCTCCCCTCTAACAAAAATGCCACCTACTTGGGTCACATGTGACCACGCCTCTGTTTTTCTGCCACTGTCATTGTGTCCAGTCTCAAAAGTTCCTACTAAACACAGGATCTGTGACTCAGCGTAACATGCTGGGTGTTTAATCAAAACCTCAACAGTTGGGTTCAAGCGTCCAAAACAGAGATTCGTCTTATAGCGGACAGTTAGGAAGACAGGTGGAGCAAACAGCTGCGATGTCCAGTCGGCCTGCATGGTTATCGAACGTTTTGGTGGTCACATTGCACCAAGTGTTCCGTTGGCTGTCCTGCAGAGGGGGGATGGTGGTTAGGATTATTCTGGGGAGGTCCCGCCCATGCTGCAATGCTCTCTGAGGAAGGTCTTCACTGTCAGCGGAGGGGGGGGGGGGGGCGCGATATTGCAGGGGCCGTTGGGCTTCATGCCGGATACCCCAAAATGAGGCGCTCCATGTGATTCATTCATATACTAACCAGTCCTCCCCTCCATTCAGCTCGACCCTCACAGGGGTATCACATGGCCTCACCGCTGATGTATGGGAATCATGCTTCTCCATACTGACGCATTCCTATGGCTGGTAAACAGGAGGGTGTGTCGTCTCGGAGGTAAAGCGCTCGGCGTGTTATAACAACGTGCCTGCTGCTGATCTGGGCTCAGGCTGACATTCACTGCCGGTGCTGCTCACAACAATAAAGCTGCTTATTCTCTCTGTTCAGATTTCATTCCGAGCCCCAGGGATGCATAACACAATCATGACCATATTTTTTAATTAGACGTTCTTTTTACTGTTTTATTTTTTTTTGCTCTATACTTAAAACACTTCAAATAGCTCTTTACTTTATATGGATGTAAACTTTTAACTGCTCAAATTGTAGACTTGTTTGAAAAAGCTTTGCAATGTTTGGTGTTTTCCTCACTTGAAAATACAGCCGTACCATGAGTAACCTGAGCGAACACTGGGGCCGTAAGTTTCCGTTGCGCAGAGATCGCTGTACATCAGCTCTTCCTGACTCTGGACCACAAAAGCAGGAGAAACTCTGCCAAACACTTTCAGTACAAAGAGACCATTAAAGACATTCTGAAGGTTAGACAGTATTATTTCATGCTATTAGTTCATCTTATTCTCTAAACATTGAAATGAATTTTCCTCTTGCTGAAAGTTACAATTCATAGACCTTAACTGCAAGGCGCTGGCACCCCATCCAGGCCATCCCATGCCCCACATTTCCTGAGATGGCACCCAGGCTGGTCCGCAACCCTGTACTGGACAAGAGCTAATTGAAAACAGATGTTTGGACAATTTATAGACATGTTCTTTTGGTCTATTTCAAAGCAGCTCTCAAAGGTAAACTCGCAGTCAAATCACAAGTATTAGTTAATCTTTTTTAATTTGCAGATTACTCCTGTAACAAAGGTTTAAAAAAAGCCAATCAATGTGGGGCGTATAAATGTGATTACTGGAAAAATGCCTGCTTTGCTACATTAGCGTCAGCCGTGTGACTCTGCACTCGTCAGCGGGACGGTCACTCTGCCAGCTTCATTAGGTTAAGTTTGCGGTGTGTGCCTTGTGTACCACGTGCCTTGGCGGCTGCATTGCCGTTGCTACTGGCTGACTTTTATTTCATGGGAAGGGAAGGGACGGCCGGAGCAGTTAAGGATGCTGTGCCGTTATGCTAATTCCTCTCTCCAGTCGGCACATCGGTAGCTAAGGACAATCCTGCAGGCGTCCCATAGGTGGGGAGAAGGCGGCTCGGCCCGTTTCACCGTAACCGGGGGGCTGAAAATACAGAAAAAGACTGAGGGAACAGCAATGTGTCATTCTCGCCTGGCCTGCGAACGAAGCGCCCGGAGCCTTGTTTTCCAGGCTTGTGTACGCAGGTCACTTTTCCGTTAGACTGCCACTGCGGGCCTGTGGGTGTCCAGGCTGCCATGTGAGGCGGACACAGGCAGAATTCCAGAGGGGCTGTCTGTCCCTGCGGGATTCCAGGCCGTAGTGCTGGTTCATCTCCCCGGTGACTCCGAAAAGGAGATTAAATACCGGGTCGTGTGGGAGATTCTGCCTGTGAGCGCCCCCGCTGGCTGTGTTCTGATAGCGATGCAGAGGAGGGCTCTTATCGCACCTGCTATCATTAGCGCTGTTTACACGCAGCCTCCGGGGCCAGCTCATTACTGGGCCCTTCCATTATCTCTCACTGTTTTCTCCTGCTAGGTGTGACTCGGGGGCATTATCTGGCCTGGCGTTCACTGGCCGCGGCCCCCCTAATGGCAGCCGGAGCGTGCAATGAGGCCCCTGCCCTCCTGGGGTGAGACGACAACATATATGCGATGGGGAGGGAGGACACGCCACCAGCCGTAAGTCTGGGCCGTGGTCCTCCACGCGGGGAAGATGGAGAAGCCAGTGCTACACACTGTTTGATGCCGGTCGCCTGACTGGCTTCTCAAGGGTGTGGGCCCCCTCAGCACCTCCTGGTCAGCGCTCTCGGCCCCGGCGTCATCATGGTGGGGTGGGGAGGGGTTGCGAAGAGGAGGAGGAGGAGTTGAGTAGGTTTTAGCACATTGAATGCGAAGAGGAAAAGGATGAGGTGTTGAGTCGGTTTTAACTCAGTGCCTGGGAAGAGGAAGAGGATGAAGAGTCCTCTGATTTAGCGCAGTGCCTGGGAAGAGGAAGAGGAGGGGGAGTCGTTGGATTTAGCGCAGTGCCTGGGAAGGGGAGGAGGAGGAGGAGTTTAGTCAGATTTAGCGCAGTGCCTGGGAAGAGGAGGAGGAGGAAGAGTCAAGTTGGTTTTAACGCTGTGCCTGGGAAGAGGAAGAGGAGGGGGAGTCCTTGGATTTAGCACAGTGCCTGGGAAGAGGAAGAGGAGTTTAGTCGGATTTAGCGCAGTGCCTGGGAAGAGGAGGAGGAGTTTAGTCGGATTTAGTGCAGTGCCTGGGAAGAGGAGGAGGAGTTATCGGTTTTAGCGCGGTGCCTGAGAAGAGGAAGAGGAGGAAGAGTCGAGTTGGTTTTAGCGCGGTGCCTGGGAAGAGGAAGAGGAGGAGGAGTCGAGTCGGTTTTAGCGTGGTGCCTGGGAAGAGGAAGAGGAGGCGGAGTCATCGGTTTTAGCACAGTGCCTGGGAAAAGGAGTCGTCGAGTCGGTTTTAGCGCGGTGCCTGGGAAGAGGAAGAGGAGGCGGAGTCATCGGTTTTAGCACAGTGTCTGGGAAAAGGAGGAGGAGTCGAGTCGGTTTTAGCGCGGTGCCTGCTACATCTGCTCGTCTATGAGTCACGGGTCATTAAAATACAGAGGGGACACGCGGCCCATAAAATTAATGGCGGGATAGTGACATTAACGTTATAGGTTATTGACCGATTTGAAGGGATTTATGAGCCAAATCGAGAGACAGTGTCAAAGGGAGCGAGAGAAATAGGGCCGTTTCGACAGCGTGACCCCGTCACCCGGCACGCGACGAACGGCCCAGCCAGGCCCCCCCCCCATAAATTTCGGGAGGATTCTGTGAGCCTTCACATGGGAGCCTTTCTTTCTTCTTCCTTCCTCTCCTTTCTCCTGTAGGTCAGGTGACACGGGGGGGCGGCTCGCTTGCAGAGTGCCCCCTCTACAGCCCTTCCCCTGGTACCTGAGGCCCCTAGTGCTTCTGCACGCATGTATCCCACTGATAGCCCATGTGAGTGCAAGTGGGACTGATTTGTGAAGAATTTAATCCCCAGTAAGACCCGGCGACGGCACTGGTATCACCGAGACAAGCGCTTAGCGTATCCGTTACCGGTCCGTGGGCCCCATGCTGCTCAGATCCATCCCCTCCACTAGCAGAGGGTGCGGCGAGCGACTGCCGGTAATAAAAATCCCTGCTGAGACGTCTTTAAGGCACAGCGCTCGGCCTCTCACTCTCTCAGCACATACGGGATAACGGCCGGCAGCACCACCCCAGTGCTGTGACAGTCCCCTAATCCCACGCCATCTCTCTCTCCATCTCGGATCCTGTAAATCTCTGCCGCGTCGACAAGCGCCACCACTGGGCCCCAGGGGAGGGCCACGGGAGAGACGGGCGTAATCCAATAACCAGCCGGGGCTCCTGTTCCAGTAAATATTTAATATCTTGTTCAAACAAGTAAAGGCCGTCGGTTCAGAGCCGCGTGGCAAAAGGTGTGTTACCTCTCCTCACCAGCGGGGCCCCTAAGGTCCCTGCTCGTTTGGCTCCGCTGCCGGTCCCACACTTAATAGTACCATTTCCCTTGCACACCAGCCTGGAAAAAGGGGCCTTCTTTCTGGGAAGTCATGCTGCTTTGAGAGGGACGTCCAGATGTTTGGGTGTCTCACAGCTACTAGCTCTGATGCTATCTTCCTGTGCAGAGCTGTCAGCTCCACATGAGCTGGTGCCCCCCGTCGTCGCAGGTGTCCATCAGGGGGCGCTGCATGTCCTTTTTTTGGGCCGCTTTCATGCAGGGTCGTCCACGCCCCCTCGCTCTGTGTGTGCCCATCACTCAGAGATGTTGATCTAAGCTGGATTGCCGTGGCTTGAGTGTCCCTGTGGGAGGGGCACCAGCTTCCCCTCTGCAGCCTTCAGGACCATCTTTAAACATTAATTGGACAATACAGTGGAAACCGCTTATAGTGATCAATCACTTGTATGGCTCAAAAAGCTTGGGACAGAGTAATTCCAGTACAAATACTGTTTAGATAGTTTGCTTATTGTAATCATCAAATATGCTTGCAATATTCATTTTGGTGTTTTTTATGACAGCATGACAACATATGGAAAAAAAACTATGGTAATTCTATATATTTCTTTAACTTTACTTTGATTGCCCTATTGTGGCTTGTGGTAAGCCATCTGTTTCTGGCTAGCTACCTGAGGCTAATGCGGGGTGCACGGAAAACATGCCGGGAAAAAGGAGTCTTTTTCTCTCAATTACAAGTATAGACTCATCAAAGCTTATGATAAACTGCCAAAAACAAGCCAACAAGAAACAGCAGCGAAACTACAATAAGCGCTTTGAGACAATGTAACATTGTGAAAATGCGCTGTATAAATAAAATTGAATTGAATTTTATGTACAGTACTGTACTGTATTATAGCGTATTTGAATTATACAGAGTTTAGTCATTTAATTAGTACAGTTCTGTAATTTGAAAAGGCTTTGAAACCACTGTACTGTATTTTGAAATAGTAAAATTAAGTGAATATAGGTGCTGTCCATTTTATGACCTTATATTCATGAAATTAATGTACAAATGTTAATTAGATGGCAATCTACCTGAGAACATAAGTAAAAGAAACCGAGAGGCATAAGAAAAAATGTGGTTATAATGATTATCCGCTTATAGTGATCGATTTCAGCCAGACAGACTCTATTTGTAACCAGTTGGCTAATGAAGCTGTCATGTTGGGGACATGCAGGTATGATACTTTATCATGACTTTTTGTGTACATTCTCACAGTACACAAATACATCAGCTCCCAAACAACCTGCAGAACAGTGATCACCAACTGTGGTCACGTGATCAATCACCCTTCGAGCCTCTGCCCCTAACCCAGTCAGCAGATCTTAAAGTTGGGGGAAGGTCAGCCACAGTGAACCTTGACTTTGTGTTGCTGATGGAATTTGGCCCTCAGGGGGAAATATTTGGGAAGCCCCGGTGTAGTGTATAACACGAGGAAAGCTGAAGCGCCACTGCCTGGCCAATTTACGACGGTAATGAGTACCCCCAGAGTAGATAAATGTTTGAGCTTATTCCGGATTAGTTAATCTCATTGTGTTTAATGTCTTTAATAATTCCTGAAATGGGCGTCATAAAGGCACTGAGCCAAAGGTCGGGTGCCTTATTGATTGTTCAGGGTCAAGTCTTCACTGCTTATTAAAACCTGTCCTGTTTTAATCTGCGAGTCGTAGTGCAGATAGAGCACATATGGATGCACCTCTTTACACACGTGGAGAATTGAGGTTCTCAGATCAACAATGTGTATCAATGTGTCTAAGATCAAATCCCTCTGAAATACAGGAAATGATCAGGCCCAGCTGCATGCAGTCAGAAGTCAGTCTGTGTCAGAGAGGTCTTGGAGGACAATCCTTTGGACCTCAGCATCTGGCTCACAATTAATATGTAGAGTACAGCAGTGCGTACATATCCATCCATCCATCTGTCCGTCCATCCATCCATCCATCTGTCCGTCTTTCTGCCAGCCACTTACCCAATACAAGCTGGCAGGATGTACTACACATATGTCCTTTAGTCAAACAGCATGCACATCCTCTGGCTAACATCTCGTGCAGAGGTTTCTAACAGTAACTCAATATGCCTTTCCAAACCCTGTATGACATGTGCAGTGCTGTTCCACTTTCACTGCACACCTCCCTCTGTCCGGTTCCACGCAGAGCATGTTTCGCCTCAAAGTTTCTGCTGCTTATTGTTTTGGGGCATTTCATTGGTGAAAGCAGGGATGTTTTTTGTTGGAAAACAGGGACACCTGAAATGTTTCACCCCTGCTCTGAATTAATCTGATTACAGACTCTTAAAAAAGGACCTTAGCCCAGTATGAGGTGTGACATGTGTGTAATACTTCATTTCGACATATCCTCCTGAGACCCCACCCATTCATTTATGTTCATTGTAGTGGACATTTTGTTTTTGCATCTATCTTTTCACTGATGTAAGGAAACGTATTAATTCCTGTTGTACACTAAAGAGGACATGCTGTGAAATTAAAAATAAAAATAAATTTGAAAAAATCTAAATTGTAAGATGTCTTATTTCCTCCAAAGACAAATAACCTAAAATTGAAGGACACTTTTTCCCTTGGGTCTCAGGAGGGTATGTGCATTCTGGTATTTTTAGTTTTAGTGTTGATTTGTTGGATACCTTATGCAGTTTTCTGTTTAGAAGGGTTATAACTTTTAACCAGCTAGCATTGTTCTGTGCAATAATGGGCATGCCGCGCTGGCCTGACTTGTTAATTTACCTTTAATATTCCAGTATAATTGCTGCTAGTATTTGTTTTGTCATAAAATTTTAATAATGTAACAGAATTAAGGCAGCATTATTAATTATACTCATTATATTAAGCCTATGATATTCATTTGAGCAAAGTTCATTGTTTGCTTTGCTAGTATGCTTTTTGGACTATACTTGCATAATTTCTGAGTCACCTCTGCTGGTTTAGGTAGCCAATAATGAAACTGCAGTGAAAGAATTATCTAGAACCTGAATCTGGGTCGAGGCCTGAGCAGACTGGTGACCCTTCCCCTGTCTGTGTCCAGACATGCAGATTTACGGCTGATTACCCTGTAAGGCACCTGCAGTGCAGCAGTGTTAAGGCTGGCTGTTTTGTTGTGGTTCTGCTGCTGGGAACCTGGTATCCATTTGCAGTGACGCTCTGATGCCACAAGGGACAATAGGGCTGACGCTGTTCAACTCCAGTCCTGACTGACGTGCAGTTTTGGTCCAGCATTTATTCTTCTTGACGGTGGCCTTTTGTTAAAGTGCCCATTTAGCAGTTCAGCTGTTTTCCGAGGGGAATGATAATCATCTCTCCCAGACTCCAGAGGTCATATAAATCTCGTATTGTGACTCTCACTCCAGTGATCCTGTAAAAGTCGCACAGATACTCTGTCTGACTCTAGTGATCCTGTAAAAGTCACGCAGTGACCCTGCCTAACTCCAGTGATCCTGTAAAAGTCGCACAGTGTCTGCCCAACACCAGTGATCCTGTAAAAGTCACACAGTGGCTCTGTCTGACTCCAGTGATCCTGTAAAAGTCTCACAGTGACTCTGTCTGACTCCAGTGATCCTGTAAAATTTGCACTGACACCAGAGGTCCTGTAAAAGGCACACCTTGACTGATAATTCCTTTAATAGTGTTCCTCAGCTTTTAACATTCATAGAACAAGAGAGGGTGACTGTCGCTTTTACAATAAATCTGCTTTTGCTTTGATGGTCGACTTGTGACCTTTGTTTATTACAAGAGAGGAAAAAAAGCATCGCTGTGCAGGTCCTTTGAAGCGCATCGATCTCAGTGTCACCGCCATGCAAATGGCCCACCTTCGCTTCCCCTCCTTGTCACGCCATCCTGATGGCTCTATCTGATGAAATTTATTCTCTCCGGCCTTCAGATGGAGAAATCTGCAGCGCAGACCCGGCATCAGAAAGCTTAATGGCGTCCCTGTAGGCCATGCCGACCCCAGTACGGTGGGGCCCTGTGCTGTGGGGAACCTGAGGCCGCTCACTGGCAGAGAGGGCCGGCCAGATGCAGGCAGGCTGCGAGCAAGTGTCACGCGCTCCTCCGCAAATCTCATTTAATGCTGGGTCACAGCTAATGGAATTAAAAACATGTTGTTTTTGCTGGCTGGGAAATGCCGTTTTCATTAATTTAATAATGGTTTTAGTCAGAGTCATTGTCCAATTAGTCAGGAACATACATTTATTCTGTACTCCTTTTACATTGCATCCATGTACAATTGTTTTTTTCCCCCACTTTATATGCGATTATACTGGAATTAATAACGTGGTGTAATTGGATTCTTAAGCAAAGATACCGAATAATAACGGTTGTAATATGAAAAAGCCTTAGAATGGAAATGTGATGCTGTAATGTTGAAGGCTGCAAGCCATGGAGGCAGTGCTGATTATCTCCCGCATTTACTCTATATAGTGTCTTTCTCTCCAGGACCCTATAAGACATAACAGCAAGGAGATATTTCCTAAACCAGCAGTTCTTGCCTGTTTAGCGTAATTTGCTAAGCATATCTTTGGCCTGAATGTTCACCGCAAATGAGATTCAGCACAGAGGGGAAAAATTTAGCAGCCTGATTGGATTACGAAGGTTAGTCGGCTAGGTGTAGAGATCCCGATCAGGCAAAACAAAACCTCAGTTTCTTATCACGTGTGTCATTCAAGCCTGAAAGGTTATATGGATCCCCGATGGGGATTCAAAGCAGGTGTAATTGCGTTTGGTGTTTTATACAGTATAAGCCTAGTTTTGCACAGACAGGTATTGTGTTTGGCATATATATTTTAGAAGGGTCTGAGAATCTTGGCCTCTATGGTAATACTTGGTTTAAAATCATCTCAAAATTAAGACTTATGCTTTATTAGTGTGCACATTTAAATGAGTTCATTCTGAACCATACTTGTGTTTGGTGTGATTGGTTACCTTTCACTAGTTAAAAAAGTGCTACTTTGAGAGTCTGCTTGAGGTATCACATGGTAAATAATCTGAATATATAAAAAATATATACAGAGAGATTTAAATATACTATATATATGCTTAGGAGTGAATGTTGAGCCATGCATTTAGAAATCTTCAAAATAAGCAGCTATCAGAAGCCATGAAAAGGCTTTACCTAGCCATGAACTCCCAATCACCAAATCTGCAATCCTCTTAACACGAGGAGGAGAAACTTATTTCGTTAAACGTTTTAAAATAATGCCGGTCTTGCTTTGTTTATTTTTTCTTTTATGTGTTTCTGCAGGTCAGTTTTATTTCCAGGAGTCATAGAGGTTGGTACAGGTTTGAGGATTTCGCCAAAAATATGAACTGCGTTCAGTGTAAAATTAGGGCCCTTTAATGACTGAGAGAAATGAGGTTCAGTTACATAATAAGATATTATTATGTCAGTTGCCAGTAAGCATGAGGTGTTCTGCTGGGATTGGTGGCGTTTCTAATGTGCCTGATTAATGCGGACACTAAACAAAGGTGTGTGGGACAATTTCTGAGTCGGGTAACATAAAAGCATTCTAGAGTGCGCACAATCTTTTAAAATACATACTGAATTCTAAAGTGCGCACAGTATTCCAGTGTTCACAGTGTTCTAAAGGACATGGCCTAGGACCTGCAGTCTACTAAAAAAACAGAGGACAGAACATGTTTTAGTTATTTTATATAAGAAGAAGAATTAAGTGGCAATATCTCTTACGAATGGACTGGTTGTGTCGCGCGGGTTTCCACTTGTGCCAGAAGGCGTCATGGTTTTTTCAGTTTGGAACGTGAAGAAGCAGTGATGAACCTTTCAGGGGTCAGAGACCCAGGAGCTGGCTGTTGGCTTTGCAGTTTGCCCACCCACAAAGGCATCCGCTACTAGCCTGATCAACACCCCCCCCAGCCGCAGCTACACTCCTGCATTATTTAGGCCCTGCAGTGAGCATCGGGCTAACTAGCAGGGCCACATTTCATCTGTGCGGCGGGGGCTACAGATTTACGCGGCTCTTAGCACGGAACAGGCTGATCGAAATATGGGGCTGAGCATGCAGTCAAACGGGCCCGAGTCTGACTCACCCCGTCACCACGTGCCAACTCTGTGGCGTCGCCCTCAGCTTCTGGGTACCTAGCGAACCTTCTCCGCCGCTCCTGTGTGTCACCAGGCCTCCCGGGGGGGCTGCCAGCCTGGGGTCGAGTCAGCTCTTTATGAGCCGCCCCCCCCCCCGCTTTGCAAAGCAGCCTCTGCCTCTGAGGTGGGGAGGGGCCACCCCGCTATACACATAGGCCTCTGCTTCATTGCCGGCCGGTAAAACAGTCTGTTACGGAAATATTACGGTGGTGCGGACGACATGCTGTAACAGATGGGGGCCGGTGGAGTGAGGAAGAGACAGTGAGATGGAACAAAGACAGCTCTGTCAACAGTAATTATACAAGCGCGCGCAACGTAGCTGTCGCTGCGACAGCCGCCTCGTTACAAATCAAGGGTTAGAGTGGAAGGTGAAGTGCAGCCTCCCGCTAATACAGGGAAATCACCGGGGCAGTGCTACCGCTGACTCTCTCTGCATCTTAATATGCCTCTTTGTGCGTACATTTCCGTGCGTTCATAATCAGTATCAGCACTACAATGTGCTATCTTTGTTGTCACTGCCAAACTGACAGCCCCTGAAATGAAAACAGGTTTAGGTTTTTATTCACTCTTGCCAGTGGTTGGCAGTATGACACTGGACCAGTATGTTCCAGTGCGGCCTGTCACCCCCACGGCCGGCACTCAGTGGTACAGCCCGCTTTCGTGTTTCTCCATGTTGTCAAATTTTAACGAAAGCATAGTGAAACTTTCTGGAAGCTTCTAAAGCAGAGGGGGAACTTTACACTACTCAGTAGATTTTATTTCAGAACCATTAATAGTCAGGTAAAAATATAAATTTTGAATAGCAGCAAATACGTTTTGTTTGTGCTCTAGAGGAGGAGCATGCTAATCAAAATGTGAAATAACTGCTTTTAACTGAATTAATAAAACAGCCTAATTATGGTAATACAATAAAGGATGAGTCATTTATTAAGGTAAACCAAAACACTTTTATATATAATATGGCCCATACACATTTTTAAAATACAGAATGGATGTTTACAATACATAACCTTGATAATATGTTACTTTAAGAAAGGAATATTGTGAGTTTAACTGTATAGATGGGCGGAGTTGCTGTTTGTTAATTACGGTACAGTATCCAAACGGCTCCTTATATTGAACAGGAAATATGTTTTGTTTTTAAAAATCTCCTCAGCAAGGAATGTTGGTTATGTGGGGATGCCTACCAAGCTTTCTGTCCCCTCTCCTGAGTCAAAGTGACTTACATCAGCGTTCTGTGTGACTCAGAGCAGGATGTACGAAATGTCTGACCATTCAGATATGGAGCTGAAATATACATGTGCAGATGACGAAGAATCACAGCTATTTATCTACATGCGTATTTCTGCAAATACACTGAGAGGACAGTGCTGCCCTACTAGAGTGCTACAGTGCCAGTACCACAGCACTGTAGTACCCCAGCACTCCAGTGACACTACAGTATAATACCGAGCACTGTAATTCCCCGTCACTCCAGTGACACTACAGTATAATACCAGAGCACTATAATACCCCAGCATTCCAGTGACACTACAGTATAATACTTCAGCACTAGAGTACCCCAACACTCCAGTGACACTACAGCTTAATACCAAAGCACTGTAATACCCCAGCACTCCAGGGACACTACAATATAATACTACAGCACCGGAGTACCCAAACACTCCAGTGACACTACAGTATACCACCACAGCACTGGAGTACCCCAACATTCCAGTAACACTACAGTTTAATACCACAGCACTTTAATGCCCCAACACTTCAATAACACTATAGTTTAGTGCCACAATACTTTAATATCATTACGCTTCAATAACACTCTCCATTTAATGTCACAACAGTTTTGTACAATACTTCAGTAATACAACACTTTAATACCACAACACTTCAGCAACACAACACTTTAATAACACAACAATTTAATACCACAATTTAATATTACAGTATTTTGATACCACAACACAGTACCCTGACAGTTCAGTGCCACAAGGCTCCAGCTCTGCTTGACATGAATCCAGTGGTGCTTAAAGCCACCTTCAGAGGAAAGCCGCGGGTGTGCAGACCCCACACGGTGCGCGCGAGAGGGAGGGAGATCGCTTTAACGCCTTGGTGACCTTTCGTTGTACAGCCTCTGTGCTTGCGCTCGCATGCGGTCAGGTCTGCCTTCAACCGCTCCGGCGTTAGAAATCAGCCCTCCCTTCTTCCAGCTGTTTAAACTTTAATGCCGCCTCCCCAGTATTGTCAAGCAGGGGGAGGGGTGCTGGATGTGACGAGTGGGGCATCGTGTGCCGGCGTCCGCATGGAGACGGACGGTGGGAGGCTCACAGCTCGATAGAGGGAGCCGGCCTAGACTTTTCGGAGCAGAATGACACGCGTCCAATTTGTGCCCTCCCCCAGGCCTCGGATATCCAGCCCATTAATATTTAAAGCAGCACCTTCAGCAAACTCTAAAAAAGCAGGAAGGGGGATTGTGTTCACAGGGATCCCTTAATCCCCCGAATTAGCAGTTTAATAGCAAGAAGCCATTTGTAGATTAGAGAGATCAGACTCCGGGGACCTGCTTTTACACTCACTACTTAAATGCTCGGAATTCTAATGCCGTAACGAGGTCCTTCTTAGAGCTGCACCTTTGCTCACCTCTGCCCCCCCGGCGTCAGACACACCCCTCTGATCTTTCTGCGTGAGCAGCTAATAAACACGGAGGTCGGAGGGTGAGGGATGGCGGTGGCAGTGAAGGTGGCGGCGGTGTGCATTTGCTGTACGGCATGTTTGTGCTCTTTAATTGTAAATAAACGAGTGGTGTCATCCTTTGAGGGCTACGGCCTTTGGCGCGTATCCAGATTACCCAGAACCCCGCGATCCTCATCTTGGCATGTGTTCTGATCGTGTCTGACAGGCGTGACTTATAACACAACAGACAGCGTGAAGGGAGAGAGATGTAGCTACCTGCCCTAATGTTCATATCATTTGTCCAGAGATGATGATGGTCTTGGTTTTACACTGTGAGAGTACTCAAAAACACAGAAAAATCGGATATTTCTAATAATCTCTCCTCAAAAAGTAATTTATTTTTGTCATTATTAACCGGTTTCATCTTTATTTTTCTGTCTCCTGCCATGTACCTACACTGGCTTGATTTCCACGTGTGGAGCAGGAGGGAATGGGAGGCGTGCTGGTGTCAGGGTGACCCGTGAAACCAAAGGGGCCCCTTTCCGTGCATCTGATACCCATGGGAAGTGTAATCTTTTAAATATATGCTGACCACGTTAGGGTTCTGGAGGAGACAAGCCGTAAATGGCCACATCCTTAAAAAATCCCACTTTGCAGAACCCCGTTTGTGGTCCTTTCCGAAACTTTTATTCATCACCAAACCCCATTTCAAGGAACCTTTTGCACATGAAGGGATTGTGACATCAGGCAGACCGGAGTAGATGTGTTGTGTGCCGCTGTATGATGACCAGCGTGCACACACACACACGCCAAGCACACTAAGATCCCAAGGAAGATGCAGCATAGCATCTCCTGGAGGGTCAGTCGCCTGCCTCTCCACAGCAGTCGGGAAATAGGATCTCGTGAGCCTGTCATTAACCGGGAGTGCCGGGGCTCACAAGGGGGTAGATCCAGCTGTCCTGTGCCCACACTATTACACTCTAAAGACAGTTTGGTATCATATGATAGTATGAGGTTTACGTCATACCTGAATGGAAATGTTTCTGGCGCTTTTGAGATGATTTCTATGCGAGCGGCGCCTGTGAGAAGCCACACCCCCCCACGCCTCTGGTACGGACTGGGGAGACCGGCGTCCCCAGAAAGGGCCAGCTGGGGACTTCGACTCCACGCTCACAGGCCGGGAGGGATAACAACCTGCGGAGGCCCTGATACCCAGCAGGTCTGGGAAAGGAAGATGGCCTGCAGTGTCTCAGTGTCACGTACAGCCTGCGAGCGAGGAAGGGAGGAACGGAAGAAGCGAAACCAAAATTCTACCGTTTCATTGGAGTCACACGGACATGGCGGCAGTTACTCCTTCCTCTGTCCCCCGCGTCCCCCCCCCCCCCCCCCCCCCCCCCCCCCCCCCCCCCCCCCCCCCCCCCCCCCCCCCCC
>JAOYFF010000094.1:19597900-19608721 GCA_025773925.1 Cryptomyrus ogoouensis
AACACTAACTACTCCACAGAGTCCCCTCCCTTCAACGCTAACTACTCCACAGAGTCCCCTCCCTTTAACGCTAACTAGCTGCAGAATCCCCTCCCTTTAACAGAAACTAGTGCTAACTAATCTGTAATTTCCCCTCCCCTTAATGCTAACTAGCTGGCAGAGTCCCCCCCCCTTAATGCTAACTAGCTGTTAGAGTTAGGGTTAGGTACCGTGAGCATGCAGCTGTCTTTCAGCCACTAATCAGTAATTACCGGGAGCCATGTGTTATTCAAACAGACGGACCGGCATAACGCTGTTGTCAGTCATTCCGTGTTTTCATTGCCAGCAACACTGTGTTCTTTTAATGGCACTTGTGCCTCTTCTTCCATTATTTATAGCGTTAATTAGGATGCTTCCAGGCAGGCAGGGCCTGTGTTGCCTCACAAGGAAATTAGTGGGCGTCCAGCATCCCAAACACAGGCCGGCACACCAGAGAATCCCAGTTTGAGTTGTCTCTGAGGATGAGAGGCTCTGTCTGGTGTCAGGGTGACAGTGGGGGGGGGGTGGTTGTGGCTTGGGCCGGACACTCGGACACTCACATGCTTTGACAGATTGGAGCTCTTTGAGTCAACGTCGTATCTGAAATGCAGAAGGAAAGGCAGCGGTTAGGGTGTACTGTGCCAGGGAGTGAAGGCCGGGGAGGGACTTCCTCTCGGATAAAAGTGTGCGGTTACGCTTCTCTGTGAGGGAACACTACACACCCATCAATTCAATTAGATTCCACTCAATTCAATATAGTGCCTTTTACAACACAGTCACCCCAAAGCTCTTCACATGGGTATAATACATTCCTCATTTGTACACAATAATTCGAAAAACAGGAAAAAGCAAAGACAAAGAAATGAAAGAAAGAAAGTAGAGATGACAACAGAGGAGTCCATGCAGTTCAACACTGCAGGATGAAAGGGAAATAAAACTGTGCAGCAGGGGGCGTAGTGGTTAATCAGCCAAGCAGGGATCTTTGATCAGGACATTTAACCTGAACTATCCCTGTAACAACTGGCGTAGGTCTGAAGGTGCTGCCCTGTCACTGTGCTTGGTTTCGTTGGCAGTTAAAGGCTGATGCTGATGATACTGGGCTGAAGGACACCAGTGACCACGGCGACTGGAATGTCGCTTTGAGCATGACCGTCGCTGGACTGTTTCATGAAATGCAGTCCTCAAGCACACATTTAGTCCCGAGTGTCATGTGATTCATGTAACAGAGAGAGCGAGAGAGCGAGGGAGAGATAAGGCGAGGGGAAGAGAAGGAGTGAGGGAGAGAGTGATCTATCAGTCCACCTTCCATGTTTTTTCCCTTGATTTTTGACTGACACGTTAAGATGTTTTGCAAGTGGATGATTCTGCGTGTTAAATGCTTCTGCATCACGTATGTGTGCATGGCTGCCCAGCATTCCAGTGCGAGCAGATAAGCATGGCGGTCGTATTCCTGTACGGCTGAGGAGGGGGGCACTTACAGTTATATGGACTGAAGTCGGCCCACACCCAGGCCCTGGGCTGGTGCGTCACCGTCTACACGTGCCCCACCCATCCATGTACATAAGCGCGTGGGTCGGCGGCATGGCTGAGGTGCCCGTATACAGAGAGAGCCCCGGAGGCTTTAATTATATGTATCTATCACAGATAATGAGCTTATTGTCTGCACTGTGCAAACAGCACCCAGAGCGGAGCGTCATGCTCACATGTGACAGGTGATCCTCAGCGCTGCCAACCTGATCGTTGTGCCTCTATCCCCTGTCACCATGGTGACAAGGGGGTTCCATTCCACAAGGTGTTGCATCCACCCTAGCCCCCGCCCCCCCCCGGTAGGAAACCTCGGCGGTCACATTCACTCACAGGTCGAACCGCAGGTTCTGCCTCTCTTCAAAGAAGTAGTCCAGGATGAACTTGCGCACAAAGTCTGGGTTCAGGGTATTGTCGATGACTTCCGTCCTGCCAAACTGGGGGGGGGGGGGGGGTTTGGCGGGGGGGGGGGGGGGGGGTGCAGACAGGGGTATTGCGTCCTGGGAAGTGTAGTATGGAGCCTGTATCTCAAGAGGCAGTCAGGTGACAGGGGTTCATGAGCGGAGGGAGGTGGGGCCCCCAGTGAACGCTCCAGGCCCCTGCCGCTCACCCGGCTCCGAGCAAATTCCAACCCCCATTAGCAGAATGAATAACGTAACGACGGCATCCGTCCCCACGGCGTCCCTCTCTGCGCGGAGCGCTGGCTGTTTCAGACGCATATTCCCAGCACTGAAGCAACCATTCTGTCATTTAAATTGCTTTCTAATTAGCGTGGAGGCTCCATTTGTTTGTTTGTTTGTTTGTCTGTTTGGTTTGCGGCACTTATGGATGCATTATGCAAATTCCAGAGTCTGTCGGAGTGTCTCCTCCCATGGAATGCGGGCCTGGGATTGACCGCAGTGGCCCGACAGGCTCCGACCAGAGCTGGGCGCCTCCTCCGCCAGCTGCGCCTGCTGTAATGCACCGCAGCCCAGATGTGCCGTTACCATGACGCAGAGACAGGTCATGCTTGGGGCGTTATGGCATTCCAGGATGGAGTCTTACTGCCGTGAGGCCTCCACTTGCAGACACATTTGGCATTTATGCGCCGTGTCGCAGGGCGTTCATCGGGGATGCCGACGGATCACCGCGTCCCCCCACCTCCAGCCTGCACTCTGGCACATTGGCCAATCAGGAAAAGGCACCCCAGATTCCTCAGTTTTAATGCAACTGGATCTCAGATGCGACTCCCTGCCGTTATAGGGACCTCAGCCAGAGTCTTCACCGTGGGGGGCACGGGTACAGAAGGGTTTTTTTTTTTGGTAATTAAAAGAGTCTCCATAATGTGCCTTTGCCATGTAATACGTGATGGGTCGTTTGGAGAGTGCCTCCACCCCCCTAAATAACAGCAAGCACGCTGCCATCTGTGGGGGGGCTTGAGCTCCCTCCCCATCCAAACCCCTAAGGCAGGGGTCCTAAATGAGGCACTGTATCACTTCCCCTACCCTCTATTACCTATCCGATTACCGGGGGCCTCCCCGAAGAGCATCTGTCTCGCAGAGGAGGCTTGCAGAGAGTGTTATATAGGTGCTTTGGCTTACCTTGGGGGGGCCCTAATGTTTTTTTAATGGCCCCCGCTTATTTTTAATTGTCCTCTTGTGTAACCTTTTGCAGAATCCAGGTAGCTACTAACTAGAGGTGTGGGAATTCTTGGATTGCCGCCCCCGGGGGGGTTGCAGGCCGGAGATTGGTCAGGATGGGGGTTAGGGCAATGGCTGCCACGTACACATCATCCTCTCAGTCATCGGAGAGCACCACCTATTTACGTTTAATTATTCTGTAATTAGAACTTAATTCAATTATTTGATAGTTAAAGGTTCTGAGAAACAGGAAGCTCTCACGCCCCCCCCCCCCTGCAGGGTGGAGTAGTCCTTGGTGCATGCTGTAAAATCAACACTACCCCCACCCCCCCGGACTGCCATTTCTTGCACACCATAACTCCATTCGGCCGCCTGAAGCCAAAGGGTACCATTTGCGGATTGCTTCGCCAGTTAATGGCGGTTCAGTGCAGAAAGCTCAGACTATGTCATAGACGATGTCATTGCGTGTGGAGCGCCCCCTGCTGGACCAACTGAGGGAATTGTGTTGGGTGGGCAGATGAATTGTAAGGGAGCTGAAGGGAGGCCTCCCAAATGGGAAGGTCCTCGCTGGACCTTGGTATGCTGCAGAGCTGCTTTCAATGGCATCAGAATGTGAGCGAGGTACCCCCTCCCCCCCCCGTGCACACGCCCCAGCACCGTACCCTCCAGCTAGCGCCGCTCTGCTGGTGGTCAGGCTTGCAGATAAAAGGCAGTTCTCCTAACCTTATTAGTGACCCAGCCAAACGATCAATCCCGTTGAGCGCGGTATGCCTGGAAGGCCCATTTCTTCCCCGTTGTGCTGAAATGAAACCGACGCGGGCTGCTTGACAGGGTAATTAGTTTTAATGAAATAATACGGCCATTGTAGACAGCAATTAAAACCCGCTTTCATTCCAGTCATTAGAGGAACTTAAGGTTTGCTTTCTCCCCACTGTTTCCTACGGCTCTGAACCCAAACCCTTTAACTTAAATCGTTAGGCCCGTTACCCCCGGGACCCCCCCGGGCGGCCTTCCCCGGCGGCGGGGGGGGGGGGGGGGGGAGACGTCCGACAACGAGCCGTCCTCATTTCTCAGACCCGCTCGTTCATCATTAGAAGGCGTCGTTTCCCTGCCCGCCGAGCTCGACAGGTGTCCGTGCTGTACCCCCCGGATTTTGGCCTGAGCCCCCTGCCCCGACCCCCCTGTCCCCGACTCCCCTCTGCTGGTGTACCCCCCTGCCACAGCAGGGCTTTTTAAATCAAAGTCTAGCTCCCTCCTCCATCTCACTGACCTTGCTCCTCCCTGCCATGTTTATTTATTTATTGAAATAAATGACCTGGGCCAAGGTCTCACCACAGGTGCCCCGGGGAGCAGGGGATGGGGGGGGGGGGGCAGAGCTGCTTATCGCCCCCTGAATACTGTGTCGGCTTAGGACAGTGGCTTGAGAAGGCACTCTGGGGCCCGGGGCTGGCTGTTGATATGGACGTGGGGGGCCCTGTGCCCCCATCTGCACGGTTACACCACTGGGGGTGCTGCTAATGGGCTGAAGCGGAATGTTTGGGGCCATTATAGGGAACTTTGACATCACATCCTGACACACAGATAAAGACACACGTAGGCGCACACACGCACACACACGCTGCCCCTCGTACACAAAGACGACTCCGTTTCTCTCTCCTGAAGAGGGAGTGGTCAATGGCTCCTGGCTAATGCTAATTATCTAATAAAAAAGAGGTATTGGCCATCTAAGGGTCATTACAAGGCAGCAAAGATGGATCTGCTGCAAAATAATAGCCATTGTGACAGGTAATTGGGATGATGAAGCCCATCCTGATAATTATAAACAATTGTATGGCTCATCATTAGCCATAATGGCTGCTCTCCATTCGCGCTGGCCGTGCCGACGGGGGGGGGGAGCGTGTTTGTCCTTAACCCCCGAAAAATAAAGGCAGTGCCTGTCTCTCTCCCCTCTCAGTGCTATGGGCATTTTCTTTTTTTAAATCCTTCAACATACCAAAGGAAAAGAAAAAAATGAAGGCACGCCTGTCATTAAATGCACTGATGCATGCACGCCGTTGTGGTCTGCTGTTGGTTTCAGTGTAATATCCCTCAAGACAGCCCCCCCCCTCCACACACACACACACACACACACACACCCGCCCCCCGGTCTCCGCAGCTCAGTACAGCTTGCTGTGTAGTAGGGGCACAATTATCCCATTTCTTTGGCTGGTGTGAAGTTGTGCATGTTTTATATTGTTATACGTGTGCGCGCTGGGAGTTATTGACTAACTGCCGGCTGCCGCATCATAGCGGATGTGCCCTCGAGGGGGTTTTAAATCTCACGCTTAAGCATAGCGGCACGCTCCGAGCAGAGTGCCTCCATCCCTCTCGGTGCGCGTGCGAGAGTGAGAGTCTGAGTGCCTCTGCCTGCCCCGTTTGTTTGTTTCACCCACTACCGGAGTAACACATTCACTCTGCTCTCAACAGGGCGCCCCCCCCCCGATTCGGTTTTGGCATTTTCCTGCCGATTTGTTGGTCTTTCTGGATCACGTGTGGCACTGATGTGGGAAAAGCAGTTGATAAATGTCAGAATACGGCCGCCCCCTCCTTTCGATCCACGTGCGCATGCTGAGCCCAGCGCGCCTCCCCCACCCCGTCCCTGTGGCTCATACCGGCAGGTATTCAGTAAACCGCAAACACATCCTGCTCTGATGTTTGATTCCCTTTTCCTCTGTTCTCTCCATAGCAATTCGGGAAGATCTTAGACGTGGAGATTATTTTTAACGAGCGGGGATCCAAGGTAAGCCAGCCAGACCTGCTCTTCTCATCTGTGCATAACTCTTCCCCGACAGGCAGAGGGTCTCTCCCCCTCACGCGTGTCGTTGGTACGGCCCACATGCCCCGGCCAGGCAGGGGGCGTGTCCCAGACCTGCGACAGATGTCACCTGTATTTAACCCCACTGCCGTCGACTGAGGGAGGAGCTGACGGCTGTCTGCATCACCGGGGATGCATCAGAGGCGGGGGCCAGAGCCTGGAATGGTGGATCCCTGGGAGCCCAGTGTTGCCCCCTAGTGAGCCGGGGCTGCAAGGGGCTGGGGTGCCATCATACAGGGGGGGCGAGGGTAGGAACGGTGCGACCCAGCTCGTTCGCCTCGCCGCAGGGCCCCCTGCACCTCTGCTCAGCTCCCTTTCTCTAACGGACAAGATTAAGCACCGGAGTAGTTGCCGCCTCCTTCCCTCAGCCCTGACAAAGCTGTTACCCACCATG
The DNA here is from genome assembly GCA_025773925.1 of Cryptomyrus ogoouensis. Classification (NCBI taxonomy): domain Eukaryota; kingdom Metazoa; phylum Chordata; class Actinopteri; order Osteoglossiformes; family Mormyridae; genus Cryptomyrus; species Cryptomyrus ogoouensis. The sequence goes on from JAOYFF010000094.1 coordinate 19,604,310, forward strand.
CTTCCTCGTCGGCCCGCTCGCTATATAATGAACCTAGCAGACCATTAATAAACAATCTATTTTCTAAGAAGCTTTTGCAATTTGCATTCAATATGTTTGTCTGCTTTGAAAAATGGCGGCCCCCCTCGCCGCGTGTGTTAGCTAATTATTTGTGCATGATAAAAATAAATAAATAAATAAAGGGGGCAAAGGCAGTCGCACAAAATGTCAAAAGGATTAATTTTGCCCACAATTCTGTTTTAAATTTATTTTTTATCTCTTGCTCCCCAAGGACGGCCGGCGTGTTATTTATGCCGGGCGCCGGGCCGCAGACCCCGCACACGCGTACCAGATCATGCCGCTCTCTGCCGCTTACAATCATTATCTCTCCGGGCAATTACGGGCCCCTGCCCGCCCCCTATATATGCACCAAAAGACTGCCGCTTGTCCAACACTCTTGTTCACTGAGCATATCTAATGGATTGTGCTGGATATGGGGGAGGGGGGCTCCCGGTCCCCCATAACTCAGCGGTGACAAATCCGGGAGGGGAAACCGAGGAAGGTGGCGAACGGGGCGGCATTTGCAGTGAGAGCGCCTGCTCGCTGGGGCCTGGGCCTGCCGGTAAACACACTCACCACGACGCATATCAATTACGCCCATAAGTGGGCAGGGCCCCTATCCGTAAGCGGCGCGGCGCGGCGGAGTAGCCGAGGGTCGGGTCCCGCTCAAGACTTTTCGTCTCTGTCTTTGGAGAGGCCGATCGCTTGGGTTTTTAATTCAGTCCATTAAACTTTAATATGTTTTTGTTTTGATCTCCACAGCCTGTATGTGTAAATATGTTTCTCTGGTAAAATCTCCCATGAGCTCTTTACTTCTTGGAGCAGGTCGCAGGTCACAGGTTGGGGGCTGGCCGCCCTGGCCCCCCTGTGCCACCCCTTCGGCCCGGCCTCTCCCTCCCCCTCTCCCTCCAACCATTTCTGCCGATCTGCTACTCGATGAAGATTCCTGTCTCTCATGTTTCTCTGTGTGTCTTCTTCCTCCCTCTTCTTCCTCCCCCCTTCTCTATCTCTCTTCTCTGCCCCGACCGCGCCCACATCTCGCCACCGAGCGCAGGGCTTCGGGTTTGTAACTTTCGAGACAAGTGTGGACGCAGACCGCGCACGGGAGAAACTAAACGGTACAATCGTTGAGGGACGAAAAATAGAGGTGCCTTCTTCCTTTTCCACTTCTTGCCCCCTCCCTGTCCTGCCTCTCCCTGCCTATCCCCCCCCAGTGATGCCTGCCACCCTGCCCCCTTGCTTGTAACAGCCCCGCCCCCCGACTCCCCCTGAATATGCATGCCCGCCCGCGTCTGCATCCTGGCTGCGTGTGAATACAGGAGCCACTGGCATCCGTACATCCGAGGCATCGGAGCGGTGGTCACCGTCTCGCCCTGTGCCTGCCATCAGGAAAAGCATGCCTTTCAGTTTGACGTTCATCATCATTTATGTCCTCTGAACTCGTTTGTGTGTGTGTCTGTTGGTGTCTGTGGATACATGCACCTTCCCAAGTTTCGTTGTTGCATTCTGAAGTCGTATTTTGCAAACGTTCTTTTTTATAATTAATAGAGATAAACTAAATCCTGACTATATTCATGTTGTCAGTTAGTCTCCGTCCCGAGGGGTCAAAGTGTCGCTTTAAATCCCAATTGTTTTGCAAACCGTTAGCAGCAGCTCTGTCTTTCTGCCCCAGGTCTGGGAACTGCAGGATTTTTCCTCTCCTTCCGACTTGCGTTGAGCCCATTAAGATAATTCCTGAAATGTATAAGCAGCACCTGGGCAGCAGGGCCAGGCGGCCGTCTCCTTAAGCGAAATGACCTACGTCGGCCCTGCGAAAATTAAAGCCATTAGTGCTAATTAGCTGGAAATGAAATGCTAAGTGAAATTCTAACATGGCGTGATTAGACAAATGTCCAGGGCTGCCGGGGCCGTGTGCAGCTCCCACGGCGTGCGAGGGAACGACGCGCAGATGCCGCCGCGTAGCCACAGGCCAGTACAGATGTGTCCGGCTGCAGCGGAGCTTAACTCCTGTGCCAGTGTCGTCCCAGACTCTCCCCAGCCAGGTCACAGACGACCTCTGTCACGGGGCTGGGTGTCTGCAGGTTGTCGACCTGAGAGCTGATAGCGGTGCTTGATGCGCTGGAATATACAGACGAAATACAAACGAAAGCCACCGCGATCAACAGGAACGGCCCTGACTCATTCATTGTTCTTTTATTTTGGTTGGGCTTTTTTTGTGTGTGTTTTCATTCAGCGTGTGTGGTCTGCCCCGCCAGACCGAATGCCCATTGCCATCAGCGCTGGCCGTCTGCTGGGGATCCCCTCCACCAGTCTGTTGCTGACGGTCTGATTTCTGTCTTTGAAAACAGGTAAACAATGCGACGGCGAGAGTAATGACCAACAAAAAGGTGGCCAACCCATACACAAATGGTAAGAGCCCTCCCCCCTGCGTCGCCTCCGCCATCTCGAAGGGGGGGAAACAGGAAATGAAACATCTTGGGGCTGGGGAACACTTTACATTTTATATAATAAAATATAAATGAGATCTTTATTGTTTTTAAGGAGGGTCAGCATGGGCTGTGATGTAAGGGAGGTTAAAAACGTTTGATTGGCTGAAGTGATGAAGAAGGCGGGGCACAGGTAATAAGTGCAGAGAATTAAAAAACATGTGAGGCAGAGGATATGGGCCACGCTTAACAGCAGGGTGCCCCGCCCCCTAGCGCCACTACCACCTGGGGGGCGGGGGTGAGTAGGTGTTTTGGAGTAAATGGAAAAAGCCAGTGTTCATTGAGCAGAGGCCCTTCACCGGGGGCCCTGTCTAGGGGTGACGCTCACTCCTCCTTGATGGGAGAAGCCAGGCAGGGAATTAAACAGGCGGACGTTTCACTGCTCGCCGCTCCATCAGCGGGGGAAGAGCCCGGCCGCGCTCCGGCCCCCATCCGTCACTGTCAAGGGCCGGACAGAGCCCCCCTGCCACCGCAGCCCCTGCCCAGAGCCCCCACACACACACACTTTCCTGCTGGTCTCTTTTCGCTGTTTGTGTCCTTCGCCAGCAAGCTACAATCGCGTCCTCAGCAGCTTCCTCTTTAAACAGGAAGGCTAATGAGTTCACCATTAACCCTCATCCCATCTTGCTCTGTCCCCCGCAGGCTGGAAACTGAACCCGGTGGTGGGGGCCGTCTATGGGCCCGAATTTTATGCAGGTAAACACCTCACTGGGCTTCCCTCACACGGCCACCGCCTCTCCCACAGTCTGCGCGGGTCACAGACAGCCCCCCCCCTGCACCTGACGGGTTGCCTGTTCGTTATAGATACAGACTGAAACGTCAGGGGGGACTACAAATAATTATCCAACCCAGAAGTTTTACCTTTCTGAAGCGTAATCTTATACGTGAATTCGACCTGTGTCCGCCAGGAAGCGGGGGATGGTCTATGAAGTGGAAGTGACTCCGGACGCGGTTGCATAGTTACGCGCAGTGGGGATCGCCCCGATTTCATTGGTTCTCCTCCAGTGTCGATCCACGGATGCTCAGATAAAGGACCTCGGTTGTGACCTTCGACCCCTCATCCCAAGCTCCTCAATCACAAAGTCTAACCTGATCTATGTAGCAGTTTGTCAATGTCTCCCCCTACCAGACTGACAGAAATAATCTGACATCTGATGAAATCGACGCCCGTTTTTATTTCGCAGATAATTCTCGTTTCATCGGAGGTTAAATCTTTCCATCGCCTGCTGTCAGTCACGTTTATGGACTCGGAGAACGTGGTCTGCATGTTTCCACACTCTGCGGGCCGGCATGAGTGCATCGTCAGGCATTTATTCCCAAAAGTGGGCCGGATCCTGTCTTCAGCTTAGGTGCCAGCGAGGCGGAGTCTGTGGGTGTCAGGCGGCGCTTTGAAGAGCACGGAGGCCTCGGCGGGCCGGAAGTACGGGGGCTTGGCAGGGGCGGGCAGGAGAGCTGCAGCTCCTTTAATGAGCAGTGTTGACTTTACCTTCTTCTTCTCCTTCTCTGTCTTTTTTGTGCCGCCCTCCCCCCCTCCGCCAAGGTTTCCCACCGCGTGCCATTTTTATCACCTGCCGTCCCGCGAGCCCCTCACATCTTAATGAGCAGCAAACGGCATTATTTCATTTGCTGGAACTGCTGAGCGCATCTCAGCCACTGTAACGGCTCGGCTTTTTGCTCATTAGACTAAAATCTGTGCGTCCGGCGGCAGCTTTACAGCAGCCCTCTAAATAACCGGCCGTGACAGAAAGCAGCCATCTATCATTTTTATTTTACCCCCCCCCCACTACTCTCTGGCCCCCACCCCTCCCCCCTCTGCCTCCCCCCCCCCCCCGGGGTTCCCTTCCGGCGGGCTCCCCGGAAACCCCTCCCCCCCCCCCCGACCGGCCC
>JAOYFF010000094.1:19625706-19640529 GCA_025773925.1 Cryptomyrus ogoouensis
ACCCCATTCCACAGCATTATACACCATCCTACATCATTATTCACCAATCCACACCATTACACAATATTCTACCCCATGCCACAGCATTATACACCATCCTACATCATTATTCACCAATCCACACCATTACACAATATTCTACCCCATTCCACAGCATTATACACCATCCTACATCATTATTCACCAATCCACACCATTACACAATATTCTACCCCATTCCACAGCATTCTATACCATTTTACACCACTCCAAAGTATTCCACAACATTCTACACCATTTCACAGCATTCTATACCATTACAGAATATTCTACACTATTACACAGCATTCTACATCACTGTAGAGTATTCTACAGCATTTTATGCCATTCTATAGCATTATAAATCATCCCACAACATTCTACACCATTCCATAATATCCCGATGTGTTCTGCACCATACCACATCATTGTATACCATTCCACAGTATTCTATACCACTCTACAGCATACCACAGCATTCCACAGTAATCCATGACATTCAACACCATCCCAGAACAATCTACACTATTCTACAGCACTGTACACCATTCCAAACAATTCTACACCAAACCACATCATTCTACAGCATTCCACAGCATTCAACGCCACTCCAAAATATTCCACAACATTATACACAATTACATTTTACTATTGTAATACATTCCACTATTTCATGGCTTTCTACCCCTTTCCTCAGTATTCTACACCATTCCACACCATTGTACACCATTCTTTATCATTCACCAATCCACACCATTCTATACCATGTCTCACCCTTCCACAGCATTCTGCACCATTCCTACATCATTCCATTTTAGCCTTTCCTACTTCCCTGTGTGTCACCCAATAGAATGTAACAGTAGTTTAATTATGCCCTTATTCATTTTTAAATTTTTGACAGCAGTGGTTACAAGTACTGTGTGCCAGACACTAATGATGTTGCACACTGTTTTTAACAAAGCCTTGTTTTGTTCCCTTTAATGCCTAATCACTGAAGTTTCCAGTAACAGATAGTTATTTCATAATGCCCCTCTCACCCCAGTAATGCAGACAATGAAGTCTATCCAGTTATCACATGGCAGGTTTTTTTTCCTATATGATTGTGAGTTCCCAAGCTTGGGAAGCAACCCGATGTGAGACTTCCTTTTCCCGACCCAATCCCTGCTTATCCTTCAGAAATAAACACCTTCAGTGACTGGCTGGTTCTCAGACTTGCTGTAAGCTGATTGGCTGTGGAACAGGGTCACACCCCCCAGGTGTATAGCTGATGAAATTCTCACTTCAGCAGGTCTTCACACACAGTTTAGGTATCTGTGCAGAGCTGAAAGGTAGTTCTGGCATCTCAGAAATAGCCGACCTCCTGAGATCACCACACATTACAACGTTTGGAGTTTACGTAGAATGGTGCACAGAACAAAAAACATCCATTCAATGACATTTATGTGGATAACAACACATTTTTAAGGAGAGAGATCAGAGGACAATGGCCATACAAGTGCAGAGATGTCAGCTCAGTGCAACGGTGGTGTGAAAAATGACTTTTCAGAGCACAGAGTCCTAAAGAAAAAGTCTGACCTGATACTGACTAGCCGTACCTATTAAAGTGGCCAGCAACACTACATGAATGGAAGGCAACCTGTAGTGGTCCCACTGTGGATTAGATTATGGGTCCTAAGCCCACGGTCTGGTTCTGATATGCGGCCAGTATTCCACCAGGCTGCTGACCGCTGGGGGTATCACAGAGGGGTTATTTAATTTCCTAAAATAAACAATATATTTTCATTTTTATGACGCCTCAAATTTGCATGTAATGTTTGCATTTAAAAATAATGGAAACTGTTAGACGTATGAAATAAATGATCGATTTGACACTGCCCCCCCCCCCCACCCCCCCACCCCCCCTCGCCACCCCCCACCCCCCCCCCCCCCACCCCCGCCCCCCCCCCTTTGCAATCTACTTCCAATTTTACCGGGATGCAGTCCAGTGTTAATGCTTGTTTTTAGCTAGCTTTTGCAGCTAACATCAAAGATGAAAAAAACCCTCAAAGAAAATTTAGGACGCCCCAAAAATATGGGAAACCCCTACGGTCCATTTTACTTTGTGACTGTGGGTAGGGATTCCAGCACTTTTCCGGAAAGATTAACAGCCATCAAGTGCGTTCCGCAGCGTGCCGTGGGAGAGTACAGAAAGAGAGATAAAAAAGAAACAGAAAAGGAGGAGAGAGACTGCATCGTATCCACCTCCCCTGCCCACGAGGTTTATCGGACGAGCGCTCTGCTTTAGACAAATGACTCGAATTTACCAAGCCGACATGCGTGTGATTTTTAAAACCGTACAATTCCCCGGTGCAGCTGCTAGCTAAAAGCTTTCATTAATTAAGACATTTTTTTCCTCTTCATTTACTTAATTAAAACTGTGGCTTGTGTTGCTGAAGTTTTTTTTCTGTATACTTTTTCTTTTTTTTCAAAATTTCTTCCCTTTCTTCCCACTGCAGTTTCCTCGTCACCCCATTCCCTTAGATGGGCCCAACCTGTCCCCTCTCCTACACTCTTTAAATTTGGGGTTGGGGGGATAGGAGGGTGGTAGGGGGGGCGGTCAGGGCAAGGGTGTGGCCAGGAAGGTGTTTTGGTAGTGCATAAACAGCTTAAAGGTGCACGGTGAAGCTGAACTGTTTGGCTGATGAACCCGGCAACGCTTCAGCTTCAATTATTTAATCATATTTGATTAGCACCTCCTGAGGAACAAGGCAGGCTTCCGCCTTAAAAGCCATTCAGTAATGAGTTCCTCAGAGGTTGCACAAAACTCTTCTTGCAGATCTCCAACGTGCTAAAATTGCAAATTTATGCTACATTTATGGAAAGTTTTGCATAAGGGAGAGCCCCCCCCCCCACCATTTCAAAAAAGGAGCGGGGTTTAGTCTTTGAAGATCTGGGGGTTTATAGCCCTTTAAGGCAGGCGAAACAGTGGTGCAGCTTAGTAGAGCATGATGTACACTTGTTCACTGTGGGTAACCAAAGCCAGGCAGAGGTAGAGCAGTCTCCCCTTTGGTGCCGGCCAGAGTCAGATGCTCAAGCCTAAGCGCTGATGCAAAAATGAGCATCTGAACGCTTAATAAGAATCACACTATAGAATGCAGTGCAGAAGCTAATATATCTCTCCCTCAATTGTTGGATTGAATGGATCCATTTGGTTGACGTTGCCTGCAGACTCAAAGTCAGGTTTGTCACTACCAAACAGGCCTGACCCCCCCCGCCCCACCCCCAAATACACACCGCTAGATATTTGTCCTGCCACGAGCGGTTCGTGGCACAGACCATTTCCTCAGTCCGGCCCTCTCTCAGAGCCCTAGGCACAAAAAGGGAAGAAATTTTTGGAAAAAAAAAATAACCAACAAACAAGCTGCTTCTATACTGATTGGAACTTTTTTTTCATCTTTGATGTTACAGGCTAGCCTATACAGAGGAGGGTACAGTCGCTTCACTCCCTACTAAAGAGAGGGAAACATTGCCCCCAACAAACAAACAAACAAACAAACAAACAAACACCTACTTCTTCGTGGAAAACTAAATCAATCACAAAGCTTCCAGGTCACAGTGCTGGCCCTCTCCTATTCATCTCAAGATGATGTTACATTTGAAGAGTATCCTAACTGTCTCACTGTGTCATTATTTTATAGAATGTTACAATTTTATTTTTTGGTTTCTGTTGTAATGTACCCATCTGTATATAATGTGTATCCTGAGGTGTGTTTCTGTGCTGAAAGTGGGGAAATCCGTGCCAGGGCGGGGGGGGGTGGGGGGCTTGTGAGGTGGGGCTGTGTCAGAAGGGCATTATTTTGTACTGTGATAGTAATGGTAAGAGGACAACCTTATTAATGCATTTAAGCGGAGCACACACAGATATATCAAAAAATTTCAGTCAACAGGTTTTAAAATTTAAACCAAAGTGTTTTCGGGTGGGTAAAATTGGGTAGTACTTGGGAGGGGGATGGCTGTCGCTGATAATTCTAGCATTAGAGGAGATGAGCCCTAACATCAGTCTTCATTGTACTTCATTGTGGAGCTTCTGGTAGGCCACACCAACCCAACCCATTCACATTCACTCTCAGCCTTGCCCTCTGCTGGCTGAATGTGGTCAGTGCAAGTCATAGTGGCCACCTACCTGGTGCTTGGACCCTCTGAGCATGCTCGTTGAGAAAGCACCCATCTCACAGGATCAAGTGTTCCGGGGTGGGAGGGGTCAGGGGAGGGGCTATAAGTGGTTGTGTGGCTCATTGGTCCTGGGCATGCGCTTAGAGGACATACTTCAGTTTGGAAAGACTAGGCAGCATATCGCATTGAACACAGGTGCTGTTGCTCTCTGGTGACAGGCTGTGTGAGGTTCTAGTGAAACCAGTGATCTGCTGGCCTAATGCGATTGTACTGGCCACCCGGGGAAAGGATGTATCCCATCACCACCTGCTGGCTTTAAGAGATTCATACCCTGCTCTGAGTCTCCCCGAGAAGCAGGAGTCACCACTCATATTTTTGCTCCTGCAGCCAACGTCTGCAAGACGTCGAGATGCTTTCGTTGAGTCAGTCTACCTGCATTTAGCGGGTTAAGATGTTAGTAATGACCGGTCCTCTACATTATCTCCATGATTCACCGAAAAGGCGGAAGGAATCTCCTGAATGTTATTACCTTAGGGTGGAAAGGAGCAGCCTTTGATACGGCAATAACCATGAGAGAGATATGGGGCTTCCACAGGAGAGCTGCAGGGGCGAGGGGCTGCCAAGCCACCGTCACTGCGATCGATCTTTATCAGGCCGCATCCATCAGGGCGCCCTCTCTGGCGGGAGGGACCCCCTCCGTCCCCCATAAAATCTGATGACAGTGTGGAAAAACAAGTGACGGAAAGCCCAGATGCTCCCAGCCCTCTTCGCTTTTGGTGCTTAACGCCTTAAACAGCTTTTCCTGATAATCTCCACACACACACACACACAAACACACACAACATGCCCCACCAGCCGTGCCAACAGCCTCCATAGTGTGATCCTTACCATCGCAAACACTTTGATAGGCAGCCCTTCCCGGTAGGGGCGTAAAACAGGGCCCCCCTCGATTCCGGGGGGTTTAGGGGGTGGAAGAAAAGCAGCCTGGGAGGCAATTTCCTTGACAGATCAAAGATAAAAGTGTTCAGTCAATAAGCGCTGATTTCATTTGAAGATAGAGCAGACACGCGACATGGAGGCAACCGCTCAACGCTGCCTGGGCCAGACCCAACTTCCACCCGGCGTGCTTCCAATGACACACTGCTGCTATGGGGGGCCCCATAATGTTATTTTGTCCTCTTTCTTGTCCTGTTTGGGCGAGATTTAAGATGAGCTACTGAACTTGTGCTGTCTGGTTGACAGCCAGGTGGCAGGGGGGCCACTCAGGAGGGCCCTGATCAGCTTCCTCCTCTGGGCCTTGGCAGTCCTCTGGAGCACGCCCTTTACAGTTTCCTCCGCCCCCCGACTCGCCCGGGACGCCATACCTCCCCAGCTCTGCTGCATTCACTTGGCACTCCGGGATTCCGAGACGCTATGGAGATGCACGCATCCTTTCTGTGATGTACGGCCGCATTTTCAGCACGAGACGCACACACACATACCCACACACACACACAGAATCACTGGGGAGGGGGCACACACACACTCACGCGCATTCTGGAATCCGAGCAGAAAAATGCAATTTTCTGGGACTGGGGGCGCTTCCATTGGGAAGCTCCAGGGGGGAATTCCGGAATATTTATGCCCCCCCAGCCCCATTCTCATTGCCCCCAGCCCTCCCCAATCACGTCTGTAGTCTCCAAGGCAAATTCAGTCATAGTGCTCCATTGTGTTAGAGCCCGGCCGCAGTTGCAGTGAGCAGTGTGCAGTGTGCTATCACAGGCATCGCAGTGAAACGGCCTTGGTAGTGGCTGATCATATGATCACACCGTCCGTAGTGAGCTCCCTCGTCTGCCAGCATACAACTCTTAGCTTACCACTCGGCTACTCACCGACTTGCAGTGGAGATAAACACTGGCAGCTTTCACACTTTACATGTCCATAATTAAGTCGAAATTTTGGAGCTTTTCCTTTTTTCAGTCTATTGGAGTAGACTCTTTCTCCTTTTTAATTCCGTGATCTGATCCCAGCTCAGTCGATGACCAAATCAGAGCTTTTTCTACAGCAGGGCAAAGGGCAGCATTTGAGAAAAATTCCACGGCCTGTAAAAACCAGCCGCTAAGTGGCAGTGGAGTACAGGTCCCAGGTCAGTGTGGACGTGTCCGACCAGCCCCTGTAAATAGCCCCTATACTCATATTCCCTTTACTGTTTGGTTTTCGCTGTCATTTTGGCATTTTCATGTTCGCTTTTCGATTTAGTTCCATTTTTATAAGGTGTTACATTTATAGGACGTAACATGACATACCGGTATGTGTATTATAGTATAAGGTGTTTAAAAATAAAGATAGTATTTATTAGCTTATTAAATGATTATAGCATTATCATTAGATTTAAACAATGTAGTACAAAAGTCTAGATTAAAAAATGTTCCTCCTTTTATATATTAATATTAGGGTTACATCATGGATACATTTTTATATTATTAAGAAAAAAGGCTTTAAATCACACTGTTTATACCTTTTTTGAAGAGGAGAAATTGGTGGCATCTTTGTATGTGTTTCTGATCTAATAATTATGTGAAATGTGTTGTTGAGCTATATTATTGTATGTATACACTGTGTCTAAATAACCAATAGGAATTAAAGCTGCTCTCTGACCATAAAGGAGTTTAAATCATTGTTCCATTTAAAGTGACGCACACCTTTTTAAATGACTGCTCCTGTGTCCTCTTCACAACCGCAGCAAAACATGGCTGGAATCGCAGCGGACGGGTGCCCTGGGGGGGCATTTTTCCCCCAGTGATTTGCAGGAGTGATCTCATTCGAAATTAGAGAGGGGGGCAGCTCTGTTAGTCCAAAAGGACGAACAGGTGCTGTGTGGGAGGCTCCGGCCCTTTAACGCGCCTCAGCCTGCTTCTTTGACGCACCCCAGCACTCACCCATATGCTCTTTGTCCTAGATGCTCTTGGCAAATAAATTCATCTTCAGTCCAGCGTTTTTCTTGCCTTTGTCGCTTAAGACGAGTAATCGGCATCACCACTCTTTCCTTCCGTTTCCTACTTTTTATCTTTGCAGCAGGGAAACTCCTAATGAGCCCTTTCCAGCCAAATAAATCCCACGTCACAGACAGAGATTGAACGGAGTCTAAGAAAGGTTGGAAGCGGCGGATGTCTAAATGAATCTTGAAGCTTGCCAGGCAACGTAAAGAAGCGCACTCCCCCCCCCCGTCAAGCACGGATGCGTCCGTGAGCCATTAAATGATTGCCAGTTTAATTGGCTCTGTTAACGCCATCATTTGCGAGATGGCCCCACGGGCCGGGCTCCAGGACAAAATGGCGGCAGGCTCTCTCTCCGGCGTTTCCCGCACCGTGACCCTCGGCCATGTTGCCTTTCTTCGGGCTTTTGGACCGTATGGATTTGTGTGCTTTTTGTTTAAAAAGAGGTACCGCCTGGCTGATGGGTACATAGGCTCCCCAGCTGAGTTCTAAGGGAGCTGCACACCTTGTTTTTGGCTTGGGGGGGCTGCACCATAGAATATTTCTTAAAAAGTTTTAAAGCTGCAGTTGGGAAATCTTTGGCAAAGGTCCCCACGTCTGGTTGCAGGTGGGCGCGATACGTCTGACACTAGCAAATGACAGTCACGCCTCGGCGTTGCCATGCCGATAAAGGCCCCACACTGACCCGCACTGGGCTTTATACACGGGAACAGAACAGAAGGCTCTTCCTCCGGTGCCTGAAGGACACTCTCAAGTTAGCTGTCCCACCTCAGGTGTCAACAGATTCGGGTGACGGCGCGCTGCCCTTGATGCCAGAGAACACGACAAGACAGACAGTCCATCAGGCTTGCCGCCGTCCGGCAAGATGAGGTTCTGTAATGAAGTCTTGTCCTGTCCTGTCCTGTCCTGGGCCATCAGATTTGATTATGGCGATGTTCCCCAGTCGTGTGGCGCGGGAGAAGAAATCGAGAGCTGAGTCGTGGGCCTCCTGCCACCATGTGGTTTGTGTTCTTAACCCGCTGGCAGTGATACACACACAAACGGGCGTGCACACACACACACACACACACACCAAAGCACAGGCTCTGTGAAGCCAGTGTCCTCAAAACATCATCGCAGGCGAGAATCAGAACACGGCCTTGGAATCTTTCAGCTTATAATGCAGGAATTAAAACAAAAAGAACCATTTTCTTTAATTAACTTGACGCACACCTTGCATGTAGGTTATTCATTTTATGAGTTTAATCCCGCTTTTCTTTGAAAATTAGTTCCTTTTTTGTCTTTCGAGGACATGCAGTCATTTAAAATGGTCCTGTTACTCCACCATCACGTTTTCTTTTTTGATATTCTGTCATATTTTGTCAAGGGATTTGTACAAAAACAAAAAGCAAGCAAAAATTATTCCCTGTCCATGTACGTATGTATGAACACATCCTGCAAACTTTTATATCTATATTTATTCATCCCTCTAAAGGTCCTAATGTGTATTTGGTATACTGCTGAAAAAAACGTTCAATGTATAGTGTGTAATGTATTTTCATTTCCTGTTTATCTGATATGTTTAAAAGAGGAACATCTAGATATATTTATATTAATTTGTCTGTTATCTAGCTTCACGGAGAGTTTTTGATTTTCCAGAATCTACCATTTCATGTCGACATATTCTGTAAATGAAGTATCTATACAATATATGATTGTTTTATGTGTCAGTGTAAAGAGACTATGAAATTTAAATGTTTATCATCAAAAATGAATATACTTCCTGCCTTTAAAGAACCAGGCATCATTCTGTCCTGCTTCTCCCATGTTACTCATACCTGATGTCTTATTTTATTTATATATTTTTGTTTGCAGTTGTTTCGGAGACGACCGTTGACAGAACAGCACGCTCTCTGTGCAGCGCCGTAGTGCTGAAGCGTGCTTTCCAGCAGGCGGGGGTGGGGGGTTGTTGAGGGGGGGGGCTGCAGCACAGACCTTCTCAATCCATTAACTTCTCTTGGAGTTTTTTGCCTTTGGTGATTAATATGTTTGTCAGGGCTGCACTCGGGCAGAGGCCGGTGGGGAGGGGCCGCCAGGTGAGCCGGTGGGGGGGGGGGCACGCCGTGTCCCGCTTGTGTAGCGGCCTTGAAAAGGCAAGGTGATGTTCCTGAAGGAAGGGAGCCCCCCCGGAGCATAGGGAGCGTGTGCTGCTCCGCTCAGGGGCGTGAGGTCACTGACGAGCCGTGCAGCATCTGTTTACTCCTACAAAGTCACGTTGCCGTACTTTCCTCCTGAAGGGGGCGTCTGCGGGTACTGGGGCACCGGGAAGCCGTGCCTCTCTTTGGCTAGAGTGATATGAAGGGCTAAGCCTATCAGGCATGACGGCTGAGTCCAGGCAACACTCGCATCACTGCCTTGCCGTCAGCTCCGGCACGCTGGGTTTCAGGTTCTCCTCTTTACCCAGAATTCCTCCTCTGGAAATGAGCTTTGCTCCCCAGTCTCTTCATATCACCTTAACACCGCGTGTTGAGTCGCTCTTGTTTTCCCGGGCCTGTCTCCTGCTCCGCATGTGTGTGCCGCCTCTGTCACCCGTCCCCCTGTACGTGCTTAGCGGGAATCCGCGGTGTCGGCACTCTCATTTACGAATGTCTGCTTATTCTCTTCTGTTTTAGTAAATAAAAAACAAAGAATACCGTATCAAGTACCCGGCGGACATCAGCGAACGAGATGGAAAACAACCGCGATGAAGGGAGCGGGGAAAAGCGTACAAAACACACACCATTGAGAAACCAACAGAAACACAAAAATCCACAAAAAAAAAACAACAAAATAGGAAGGAGCCCTTCTATCAAGGCTGGCAGGGGACAGACGGACGGAACACAGCTCAGCACGTGGCGGAGACAGTGCCACGCTAGCTGGAGGGGGGGGGGGGGGGGGGGGGCGGGGGGGGGGCGCCTGCCCCGGGGGGGGCCGGGGGGGGGGGGGGGGAGAACGAGGAGGGGGGCGGGAGGGGGGAGGGGGGGGGGGGGGGGGGGGGGGGGGGGCGGGCAGCGGGTGGCCTTCACCGGGGACGGCCTTGCAGGGTGGAAGGGACAACGAGGACGAGGACGAGCACGAGGATGAGGATGAGGATGAGGAGCGGTCAGTCACCATAAAACTTTTTATTTTTATAAACTTTTTTAAGTTTATGATTTCAGAAAAGTAAAGTGTATATAAATATATATATAAATATATATATGTATGGATGTATAAATATGTTTTAAAAATGAAATAAAGAGCCGCAGTCAGAATGCTTGTTGTGCTGATGAGCAGGGGAGAGCGCCCCCTCTGCTCCCGCCGTGTGCTGCCAGACGCAGGGGGGGCCTGTGCAGCCAGACACGATTCCCAGCTTGCAAACACCACAGCGGGGCATGACCGGCTCATCCCTGGTGGGGGCATCGCAGGTCCTTCCTCTGATTGGGGTCATTGAGGGAGGGGAGAGAGGTTAGAGGAGATCTTCCTGTCTTTGGCCTTCCTGCCAGGCCGCCAGCTTGAGTCGCATCACCCTGGGACCTGTACTGCAGGTCTGCTTCGTACGGGCCTCAGAGAGATATTCTGGGCCTTCCGCGACACAGCGGGCCCCGTGGGGGTCGGGGGTGCTTATTGTAGAGTCAGATGGGATAAAGACCCCCGTTTCCGCAGCCGCCTTTGATATGGGAGAGTGGGCACAAGCGCAGAAGCTACAAAAGCACTACACCCCCGACCTAAGGATCGGGAACAAGGCGTGTGATCAGAGCTCTCGCATGGACAAAAAAAGAAAAAAAAAGAAACACGAGGGCTGAGAATAATGGTGACATTTATCGGCGCACGCTGGCCATAGGAATGGCTGGAACGGACACCGGGGTGCTAGCGGCAGTCACTGCTAGGCGGGAGAGCTGCGAAAACGAGTACAGGCCGGACCCTCGGCTCGGAGGCGGCCCTGCTGTCGAGGGAGGGACCTGCAGATGGACCCACCCCCAACCAGACACAACAATGTTCAGGATCCTGGGACCCGTTGGGGGAACCCTTCCTGAAAGAGAAGAACACGTTGAGCACAGCTATGCAGAAAAGAGCCGCCGCTTTATGACTCGCCGTCCCAGGGTGTTGGCAAGGTCCTGGCCAATCGTGTCGGGCACAGCGATCCCCAAACCCAGTGCTACCAAAACGTCATGTTGTGGTGTTGTTGTCTGGTGGATGTGCTGTGTAGTAAACCACTTTTGTACATAGTGTCGGGGGGGGGGGGGGGGGCTACTAATGAGGGGAATTTTTTGATTTAAGTTATCTGGATTGCCACCAAAGCCCCCCCCATCCATCTCAGAAATGGGCTCTTTTTGGCTCCTGGGAGGTGAAATAAAGTAAGATGGGCGTCAGTTTCGTCAAAGGGTTGCAAACAAAGTTTTATTACAATCTGTTATCATCCTATTTATATCAAACTTGACTTTAGTGATATCCTTATATATAAACATTGTACTGATAACATGCTACTGGGCACGATCGAAAGTCAATTGTAGCCATTTACAAATGTTGTACTATTGTATTTCAAGTAAGAAGAATATTTATATACATATATATATATATATACATATATACATATGTGATTTGCAACCCTTCAGAGGTACTTTTAAGGACATTTAATAGTTCTGGTGGAGGTTATGGGAAAAAGATTTTAAACTGGACTGAATCCACTGTAAGAAGGGTTTTTACTTGTCTGGCATTTCCACTGGTCGTTCATCCCTTCGGTTCAGCTACTGAATGTACTTCAACTTTTGGACTTTTTATGTAAATGTTCTTATTTTTTAAACAGTACTCTGTAAATGTATGTACAAGATATACCTATAACATGATGCTGGACCTATGTGTCTTCAAGGAGTAAAAAAAAAATAAATCTGACCTGTGGTGAGAGAGGAAGAAACATTTTTTGACTGTTTGTAAACAGGATACATGTACGCCAGACGGAAGATCACAGATTCTTTTACGATGCCGGAAAAAAGGGGCAAGAAAAAAAATGTCTTTATTGAATCAGTCGAGGATTTGTGAAAGTGTTTTAAACTTTGATAAGGAGAACATGGTGTTCTAGATGCTAAAACTGATGCTGATTTTTTTTTTTTTCTGAACGTGAATGTGAAATAAGCGCATACACGCATCGGAGTCTCTGATCAGGAGTCGGCAAAGGTAAAACTTGAAATTTTTATTGATGCCAACTAGTATTATTAGCTAGTGGTTGCTGCGTGGAAAACGTGTCTGTTCTGCTGACCTCTCCATTCAGGGCTGGGGGAAGAAAAATAAAGAGAAACGTAGCCAAATGTTACCGTTCAGGAGTATCGCAGCGTGCTTTGGACTCAGGTTAACAAATTGGCGAGTATCTGCGCTACCTTCCGTATATTAGGATAATGTAACTTTGCTTTCTTAATGTTGTGTTATTTATCTGTTTGTGTGTTTAGTTTTGCTCTCATGACATTTTTTTGATGTTTTTGTAAAACACTCAGCGATTTACTTCTCAGTGGTCGATAACCTTTATTCACAGAAAGGAGCCTAAAAGCATTTCTCCTCTGAAGTGTGTGCTGCCTTCAGAGTCTGTCCTTCCACCTGCACGTGTTCGTATTGTACTGCGTTTTATTTTGTGCCCTGGACACGCCTCATGGAAGCGTGAATGCGCATGGCGGAGCGTCCCACTTATTCCGGGGCGTGTCCGGTCGCCCGCTGCCGGGAGGAACCTTGCGGAAAACTGATGTCACTTTACAGGGGGGTGCTGCACCTCCTGGTGTTTTTCGCAGAGGTGTGATCCCTTTAAAGGTGTACTCTCAGCCACGGTAATCGCCCGCGTACCGCGTGAAATGGCTCCTCTTTCCACAGCGCTCTATATTTTTTCCTACCCCTGTCCCAACCCTCAGCCCATCTTGCACCGGTGTTGTTACCCCTAACCCCACACACCCCCGACGCCAGTTCCCCTAAGCACAAGGGTTCGAGTGGCATGTGAGCGGGCTGTCCCAGAGAAAGGCCGACCTCTCATCCAGTCTGTGTGTGCTAACAGCCCCTTTTTGTATTCCAGGTGTATATAAATCCCTTTCTCTGCCCCTATGAAATCTTGTACTATAGAAAAAAGGTTCTTCTTCATGTGCTTTACTGTCTCTACGCTACAACAAAATGATTTCTATGTTTTTCTTTGTCTTTTTTTTTCAACTGTTCCAATTAAATATAAGTAAAAAATGAAATTAAAGAGATACTGAAAAATAAAAGATTAAATTTCTGCTGTTCTGGCTCTGTAATCTAACTTTGCATTTGTTTTTTCTCTTTCTGTACGCTTCTAATGTGCTTCAGAAAACAGTAATATTTATTATTATACCATTATATTAGTATTATTATTATGATTATTAATAAATATTTCTTTCTTCAACCTGAATTTGTCATCTTTTCAATGGTGCAAGCATCTGAGCGGCAGCATGTTGTAAGAGCGCCTCACTGTGGCTGTTTTTGTGCAGATCTGTAACATGCACACCTCTGGCAGGCATGCTGGGTATGGAGGCGAGAGCAGGACGCCGACCTCACCACTGAACTCCACACCTGCCTATGTGAGACTAAGGTGGCTCCCATCTTGGAAGCCGGTGAGCCGAGCAGGGGGAGGGGGACTTCAATGCCCATTCGTCATCGGCCCCCTTAGGGGTGGAAGACGGAGTGTGCCTGTCCATCTCTATCGCGACCATTTTCCTAAACTAAACAAATACGATATTGATCCGGCCTGCCCTGTAAAAACACGGATGCATGCCTGCCTGCCGACAAGCGGCCCTCCCTCTCACGGCCACTTCGATCCCCTGCCCTCTCGCTCTGTCATCTTACCCATAATGCATCATTGCACCCAGGGCTGCCTATGTCAGTGTAGCGAACACGGGGGTCAGCAGCCACAGGGCAGGAGGGGCAAACGGCGCTTGGGGAGGGGGGTTGACTGACCGCGACCCTTCGGCTCTCCTTCAGCTCCAGGCTGACATTCACACTCAGGTAAGTGGCCCCCCCACAGTAAGCGGTTTAGGTGCCTGTGATGTTATTCCCCTCTCACGGTATCCTTAAAGTGAACCTCGGCCCCCCCAGCATCAGCAGACTCACCTTGACTCATTATGGACCGCCGTGCTCTAACGAGATAGGACAGCCTTCAGCCGGCGGCATTAGCCGTGCCGGATTACCCGGTCTCAGCCGGCTGCCGTTCTTTCAGTGGAGCCGCCGTTCGCTAACGTGAGGCCGCGCGAGCCGACCGCGGAGTAAATGTTCCCGGCGTCTCATTCCCCGGTAATAAAGCAGATTAGCCAGGCCCCGCTCTATTAGCCATCTCCCCTGTAGCCAGCATTAGCCGGGCCAATCGCATGGATGACAGGTGCGTATAGATACGGCTATTAAGTTGGAACAGCCCCCTCCCCCCCCACTTCGCTTTGCTCATCCCAATTGCCTGACTAGATGGCTGCAGGACAGGGCGGTTGCATGGCTGTCATTGTATGTGCGTGTGTGTGTGTGTGTGTGTGTGTGTGTGTGCGAGCGGGTTTACCTATTCTTATGGGGACACAATGTCCCCATAGCGTGATAAATATCCGTTTTTTTTCCCTTATGGGGACCGATTGCCTGGTCCCCATAAGGGAAAACTCTATTTTATAAAAATCGGTGACTGCTATGAAAAAACTAAAAATGCAAAAACTCT
>JAOYFF010000094.1:19695331-19706048 GCA_025773925.1 Cryptomyrus ogoouensis
CAGAACTCGAACTTTTTAGGATTCGATCCGGAGTCCGGAACGGATTAAGTTCGAGAACCGAGGTACCACTGTATATGCAGGTATATGTATGTATATATGGTATATTATTGAACTGCTTGGTACACCCCCCGACAGTTCAATACACACACGTGAACCACGGTATTAAGATATGCCTGTCATTGTCCTATAAGTTTTGAGGCGAATTTAAGATGATGTTTTTTCCCCAAAAAAAATCTTCTTTCCCGGGTTGCCATAGCAGATCGTCTTTACATCTCCTCTGCTTCTTCCTCTTTCACACCAACCATCTGCATGTCCTCTCTCCCCACGTCTATAAACCTCCTCTTAGGCCTTCCTCCTTCACACCAACCACCTGCACGTCCTCTCTCACCACGTCCATAAACCTCCTCTTAGGCCTTCCTGTTTCACACCAACCACCTGCATGTCTTCTCTCATCACATCCATAAACCTACTCTTAGGTCTTCCTCTTTTCATCTTGCCTGGCAGCTCTATCCTCAGTATCCTTTTCCCAACATACCCAGTATCTGTCCTCTGCACATGTCCAAACCAATGTAATCTCGGCTCTCTGGCTTTGTCTCCAAACCATCCCACCTGAGCGGCCCCTCTAATATACTCGTTCATAATCTTGTCCATCCTCATCACTCCCAACGCAAATCTTAATATCTTTAACTCTGTCACCTCCAGCTCTGCCTCTTGGCTTTTTCTCGGTGCCACCATCTCCAACCCACATAAAATAGCTGGTCTCTCTACTATCTTGTAAACCTTCCCTTTCACTCTTACTGATACCAGTCTTTCACAAATCGTTCCTGCCACTCCTCTCCACCCAACCCACCCTTCATACACTCTCTTCTTCACCTCTCTTCCACTCTCTACAATACTCTGAACTGTTGATCCTAAGTATTTAAGTATTTAAACTCCTCCACCTTCGCCAACTCTACTCCCTGCCACCTCCCCCTTCTGCTGTCTGTCTTCTCATTCACACACATGTATTCTATCTAATCCTACTGACCTTCATTCCTGTCCTGTCTAGAGCACATCTCCACCTCTCCAGGGTCTCCTCAACCTGCTCCCTACTCTCACTGCAGATTACATTGTCATCTGCAAACCTTATTGTCCACAGGGACTCCTGTCTGATCTCGTCTGTCAACCTGTCCATCACCATAGCAAACAGGAAAGGGCTCAGAGCTGACCCGTGATGTTATCCCATAAAATACATCTGAAAAAACTGGGGTCGTCAAATGCTATAATTTAAATGTCATTATACAACAGCAGATGGCGTAAACTTTCATTCAAACATAATCTACGACATTGTATGAGCTCTGATTCCTCCCGCTGTCGACAATTAGCTGACATAATGTGACGCCTTGGGGTTGGTCAGCATGCTGTATAACCCCGCACTTATCATTAAATGGTATAAATTAATATGTGTATTGTTGTATTCATGTTAATTATAACTGCAGTAACTGTGTAATATTTGCCGTGGAATACGTGCATTTCGTTACCGTGAGTGTCATGTAAACTGTTGGTTTCCTTGTCTGTGTCGCTGCTAGTATTAAACCGACAGTGGCTGTTAATAAGAACATAAGAAATTTACAAACGAGAGGGGGCCATTCGGCCCATCAAGCACATTTGGGGAGAACTTAACTAATAGCTCAGAGTTGTTAAAATCTTATCTAGCTCTGATTTAAAGGAACCCAGGAACAACAAAGAATAAATAAAGAGAGTATTTCATTTTAAAAGTGCTGTCATCTTCTTTATTAAAATGACACGACCAGTCGCCACAATGTTTTTTTTTTCCTTTTTCCATGTCGGTCTAATGCATCAAAAACATTCTGCGCTCTTTTGGGTTGTGGAGTTTGTAATACAGTATTTGTTTATCTACACTTACTGTGCTACAGTTGCCTGTGTTGGTTTTTTAACAGTGACATGCTTAACCTCGTATATGTTGTCGTCAAGTAAAATTATTTTTCTGTATAAAGAATAGCAAATCTTTTCTTTAAAAGTAATTTAATGTTACTTTTACAGTTACTGTACATACTATGTACACTGTTAATTTAGCATAGACAAAGCACCTACAAGTTATCACGGTTAAGAAGCACTTGAAATTGTAATGTTTTTCTCTCCTTGATTTCATACAGCAGAGACATAAAGTTGGCCAAGTTAGTCATGCTGCCATTTTCCTGAATGGAGGGTTGTTAGGCTATATGGAAAAATAAAGAGTTCATTGTTTAAAGGGTGATGTGTTTCTATTTTCTTAAATACAAAGATATCGAACCGCCGTTACCGTGGTCCAAACAGGGTAACACATACCAAACCATGGGAAAACTTTACTGTTATACCCCTAATATACACCATATTGACAAAAGTATTGGGACATCCAAATTACTGAATTCAGGTGTTCCAGTCACTTCCATAGCTACCGGTGTATAAAATCAAGCACCTAGGCATGCAGACTGCTTCTACAAACATTTGCAAAAGAATGGGTCACTCTCAGGAGCTCAGTGAATTCAAGTGTGGTAGGATACCACCTGTGCAGTATGTCCATTCATGAAATTTCCTGGCTACTAAATATTCCACGGTCAACTGATAGTGATATTATAACAAAGTAGAAGCAATTGGGAACAATTGGAAACTTCAGCAACTCAGCCATGAAGTGGTAGGCCACGTAAAATCACAGAGTGGGAACAACGCATGCTGAGGCGCACAGTGTGCAGAAGTCGCCAACTGTCTGCAGAGTCAATAGCAACAGACCTCCAAACTTTGCGTGACCTTCAGATTAGCTCAAGAACAGTGCATAGAGAACTTCATGGAATGGGTTTCCATGGCCTAGCAGCTGCATCCAAGCCTTACATCACCAAGTGCAATGCAAAGCGTCGGATGCAGTGGTGTAAAGCACGCCGCCATGGGACTCTAGAGCAGTGAAGACGTGTTCTCTGGAGTGACAAATCACGCTTCTCTGTCTGGCAACCTGATGGATGAGTCTGGGTTTGGCAGTTGGCAGGAGAATGGTTCTTGCCTGACTGCATTGTACCAAGTGTAAAGTTGGGTGGAGGGGGGATTATGGTGTGGGGTAGTTTTTCAGGGGTTGGTCTTGGCCTCTTAGTTCTACTGAAAGGAACTCTTAATGCTGCAGGATTCAAAGCCATTTTGGACAATTTCATGCTCCCAACTTTGTGGGAGCAGTTTGGGAATGGCCCCTTCCTGTTCCAACATGACTGCGCACCAGTGTGCAAAGCATGGTCCATAAGGACATGGATGAGCGAGTCTGGTGTGGAGGAACTTGACTGGCCTCCACAGAACCCTGACCTGAACCCAATGGAACACCTTTGGGATGAATTAGAGCGGAGACTGCGAGCCAGACCTTCTTGTCCAACAACATTGGTTGAACTCACAACTGCTCTCCTGGAAGAATGGTCAAAAATTTCCATAAACAGGTGTCCCAAAACTTCTGGCAATATAGTGTATATATATGGGGCAGGATGGTTAACACTGGTTACCGCTGTTGCCTCACACATCTGGGACCAGGGTTTGAGTCTTCACCATGGCTCCATGTGTGTGGAGTTTGCATCTTCTCCTGTGTCATTTTGGGGTTTTCTCCGGGTACTGCAGTTTCCCCTCACGGTCCACAAACATGCTGAGATTAATTGGAGTTACCAAGTTGCCTGTAGCTGTGCATGTGTGAGTGAATTCTATGTGAGTGTACCCTGTGATGGGTTGACACCCCATCCTGGTCCTGGGTTGTTCCCTGCCATGAGCCCGTAGTGTGTGTGTGTCTGTGGTGTGTGTGTGTCTCTATCTCTTTCTCCTTCTGGACACATTTCCTCCGTGGTGTCTTAGTCAAAGAAAGTGCTGAATTTATCTTGTGTGTGCTGTACTCATTGCTTTAAGGGTAAATGATCACCTCTCTAACACCATGGTTTGTCTCAATTTACTTTATTTGCGCTTTTTTGTGTTTTGGGTTCCTCCTTCATATGTTGACAACAGCATTACTAAAAAAAAGGAATGTACATATTTTTATATGTACAGGGGTTTTTCCACATATACATATATGTCTATTTATACATTTGTCAAATTATACATCTGATATATAATCGTATAGTTTTGTTTTTCAGCGTCACATGAAAACATAAACAAAACAAAAATACACATACCAGAATGATTGTGTTTTGCTTTGATATTGAAGGATATTGTGCTTATTCATGACATGGCTGTGCCCAAGTGTCAGAGACTGGTTCTGTCCGCACTTCTCTCCAGCATCAAATCCACAGCACGTGTCATTGTGCCAGTTCTCTCATCTTGGAGAGCTACCTTAAGGATTGATAAGAATGCATTTGATTAATTAAATACATAATCCTGTCTGAGTTTAGGACTTATGATTCTTAGGATTTAGGAAGGTAGCAAAATGGATTTTACACAGAACAGTGGAGGAGAGCTGATGAAGAGAATTTTTTCATGTTAAGTGAATAGGAATATGTGATGGAGGTGAAGGTCTTTACTCTATACAGTCTTTGTAGAATACCTTAGCTGGTCAGTGCAGTGGGGATATGTGATGGAAGTGAAGGTCTTTACTCTATATAGTCTTTGTAGAACACCTTAGCTGGTCAGTGCAGCGGGGATATGTGATGGACATGAAGTTCTTTACTCTATAGTATTTGTAGAACACCTTAGCTGGTCAGTGCTGCAAGGATATGTGATGGAGGTGAAGGTCTTTACTCTATACAGTCTTTGTAGAACACCTTAGCTGGTCAGTGCAATGGGGATATGTGATGGAAGTGAAGGTCTTTTCTCTATACAGTCTTTGTATAACACCTTAGCTGGTCAGTGCTGCAGTGCCCACAAACAGCTTTAGCGTCTCTGATTGGCTCAGTCACAACAGCAGAAGTTTCTGCATGAAAGCTGTTTGAACCAACAGGTCATCAAACGTTGATGATGAGTCAAACTGTCAGAGCAGCTTTTAGAGTTTCAGGACTGCCTTTATTGCTAAACTTATAAGTAAATATACCAATGTGTGTCCTCTTATTGCATTACCAATACTATTTACATTCAAACAAAATTATAGCTCAGATTCTTTGTCCAGTTCCAC
The DNA here is from genome assembly GCA_025773925.1 of Cryptomyrus ogoouensis. Lineage (NCBI taxonomy): Eukaryota > Metazoa > Chordata > Actinopteri > Osteoglossiformes > Mormyridae > Cryptomyrus > Cryptomyrus ogoouensis. The sequence continues at coordinate 19,700,433 of JAOYFF010000094.1, forward strand.
AGTTTCCACAAATACCATTTATAACATTTTTCTTAGTGAATCCTTAGGACTAAACCCGTACTATTAATCTACTAATCTGATATTAAGATTTGTCAGTTAATTGAAAACATAATGTGAATAACCTAAGCTCCCCTGCTCCCCCCCCCACTTTGGCAAAGGGAATACACCTCTAGCTGACTTCTAAATTAAAGAAATACAACACTTAAGCCTGGCTATGAGAAAATCAAAGTGTTCTCCTGCAGGCTGACACTTTTTGAAGCAACTCCTGACTTCTGCTGCTTCCTGTAAGTATGTTCAGTTGGCAGTAAATGATTGTGGTGATAACATTACAACAGGAGAATATTGCTGTGCTATTGGACAAAAATTATTGGTTGGTTTGTTTTCAGTTCTATCAGTATTTCTTAGTTTTGTGTATTTTATTTCAGTTATTTTTTTCGGTTTGAATTAATACCTCTTAATATCTAGAACTGCTTTAAACAGAAATTCCACTCAAAATGACATTAACTTCATGAATGATTTCATACACTATTCATTATTGTGCAATATTTTCATAGACAATATGCAATCACCAAAATTGTACAAGTGTGTCACTTCCTGTTTTAGGAAACCGGTGCCCTACCTGGGAGATTGTGGGTTCAAATCTTGTAGATGGGAACACTAATGCAGCACATTTAATCTCTTTAGGCAACTGATAAACTACATTATCCTCTGAGAGATTAACTATTTTTGTGTAGGAATGAAGGTCTACAATCTGCACATCCAAAGATCAAAAAATGGGTAAATCTGACACTTAAATGTGTGCTCTCTGTGTTCGTTTTATAAGTATTTTCAGTACAGTTGTGGTTCATCACAAAGGTAATTGTCTTGCTGCTATGGACAATAACAAGGCTTTTCTTTTGTTTGCATTGGAAAAATAAACACTGTTTACATGAATGTTTGCAATACCTTAAGAAAAATTACACTGGCTCCTGAATGTCAAGATGCTTAACACCGAATAAATGATAATTTGTTAGCAAAATGTTGCACTAGAGTTGCCTGTCTTTCTAACTGATTCATTTTGTCAATTATATTTCATTTAATAAACAAACCTAGAGTAGAAATACAATGCAGAGCCAGCCTTAAATATGAGACAGGGTCCAATCAAAATCTATAACAAATGGGCTTGGAATGACATAGAAAAAAAACTGCAAGGAGTGGAAGAATCCAGGCTCTGTTACCCAAAAATGCTCCTCCGCCTGCACTCTCATATATGCATGAACATGGTCCAAATCAAACTGAAACACCCGCACACACACAAACACACGCCCACAAATGCACATGACATAGGAAGTGTCACAAACAGGCCACAGGCCAAACCTGCTTGTTTGGGTGTTTGGTCTTCGTCTGCATGACTTCTTCTTTTCTGTTTTCTGAAATCTTCTTTGGTCATCCTTTTTTTAACGAAGCCATTCAGTCAGCATAGCGCCCCCTACTGCTGCCCCAGTCCCTTTCTCTAATGTATCAGTCTCCTCGCTCATACCCTGTACTAATCTACATCCATCTCATGGTGACTGTTTCATCCCCCTCTCCCTTCCCCTCTTATCTCCATCTGTACTCTGGCTTCCACGTCCCAGTCACAGCACTCCTCTATGGTAGCGCTCTCTCTTCCTCCCTGCCATACAGGTAGCTGTTGGATCCTGCTGGCTGCACATACTCCTCAGTCTTGTTCCAGTCGGTGGCCCATCCTCCGCCTCCTCCGTTTGGGTGCATGCCGGTCTGGGGCTGGCTCATCGCTCCATACTGCCCCCCTCCGCCGGTATGGTATAACTCCTCCGTTTCATTAGCTAGCTCGTCTTCATCAAGGATCCCACATTTCTCCTCGCTGGTGGTCTCGGGCTCTGCCCAAGGCTGCTTCTCTCCGGAGGCAAAGATGCCTGGAACAATGCCAAAAAAACTATCAACATTTGAGCTAGATTAAGCTGATTATAACAGGCATAACAAGCATTATAATATAAAGAAGAGGAATGATGGAAATCATGTCTCAGATTAGCAGGAAACATTTCATACTTTAAAGTGTCGACAACAAATGAGACATCCGATTTTTTAAAAATCAGCTTCATTGTACAGATATTTAGCTAAGCTGATGTGTTCGCTGATATTTCTGACTGCTTATCAAGAGAGATTACTCAGAATATGACATGCTGGGATGATGAACTCGATGTTCTCCCTGACTAAAGTATCCCCATACAGACAGAATCAAAACAAAAGCAAGACTGTCAACCCGCAGGCAAAAGTGTGGGACATCGCAGAATGAGTGCCGAAGACGAGAGAAATACACACCATAGAAGATAACGCCTCCATAATGAACAAGAGAAGCTATGAGAAATACATACTGCCACTCCTCCCGTGTCTGAGACATCGACCAGAAAAAGAAAGAAGACAGAGAGACGGACAGACACGTATAATGAAGAAGAGGCAAACCATAATGCTGCTCAAATCCTAATTTGATCACAATTTACCATCACAAAGTCAGAAGAGAAAAATGACAAACACATGAATTAAGTCATCAATTTTTAGCTACTCAAGCCTAAGGCAGGCAATCAATCAAGTAACAGAAAGCAAATCGAAAATACTGTTTTATTCCTTTAAAAGTATTGTGTTTTGTTTTAGCCTTCATGGTCATTTTATATTAATTCCATGAATGGGTATCGCATTGAATGGTATGTGTATTTTATTGAATGGCATGCATACTGTATTAAACAGTATGTGCGTTACATTGAATGGCATGTGTATCGTACTGAATGGCATGCACATTGCATTAAACGGTATGTGCGTTACATTGAATGGCACGTGTATCGTACTGAATGGCATGCACATTGCATTAAACGGTATTTGCGTTACATTGAATGGTATGTGTATCGTATTGAATGGCATGTGTATCGTACTGAATGGCATGCATATTGCATTAAACGGTATTTGCGTTACATTGAATGGCATGTGTATCGTACTGAATGGCATGCATATTGCATTAAACGGTATTTGCGTTACATTGAATGGTATGTGTATTGTATTGAATGGTATGAATATTGCATTAAACGGTATGTGTATTGCATTACAGCTGATAATTTACCTTGTGTTTCGTCATAGCACCCACTATCAGTGGGCACACCATGCCTGACAAAGTTCCGACTCCATTGGAGATGCCCATGAGAATGCTGGCATAGCGTGGAGCTATGTCTAAGTGATTCACATTAAACCCTGCGAAAAAGAAATGGAGAACTGGACTTGACAAAAAATACCCTTAGCAGACAGCTATAGAAGTGGGTGAAGAGTTCAATTAGCCCTGACCGCCAAAAACTGAGAAGAGACCAGAGGAAATGCACATCTGTTCCAGTAGCCATCTGAAAGCACCCATTTTAGACTGCTGCTTGTCAAAGGCAGATGCTAGCGAGTCAGCATCTGCTTTTGAAAGTATAGGTGTCAGGTAGGGCTAATTGGAATATAACAGGCTGCTACTACTCCTGAAATGCAAGTCTTTAAACTGCAGAAGACCATGCATAAACACTGCGAAAATATGGAAACAGAGCCATGGTAGGAAAGAGTCAACAGGCTACAGGCTGAGCCACTGTGCCCAGCCTTTATGTGTCTGCAATGAATAATAAGTATCTTCTTGTGTTTACATCATAGTCCAAAACAAATGCAGTCTAAGGGATAGCCAGCTGAGATAAAAGCTGTCAGTGATGACACAATCATTAAAAAACTTATCACATCAACTAAGGTCCTGAGAGTGAGTTTTGTTTGTGGTCTTTTGACATGTAAAAAAAGACATATTACCCTTAGCAGTTACTTTATTCAGGCATTTGCAGAGACTCCAGGTTTAAATTTGCAGTGCTTAGAAGTAAGTTTGTTGGTCATCTGAATTTTTCCAGAAACACCCAAACTGACCTGAGATAGCAAATCCACTAAAGCCGACAGCAAGGACCAGAAAGGTTATGGCCACTCCCTTCGTGTGAGAAAAGCCGACCACTAGCAATAGAGTGGCTTCCATCCCGAATCCTAGGAGACAGGATGAAGATATGAACAGGCTAACAGAGCAGAAGTCGAGCAGCACAAACCAGTGACACGTAAGATGGAGGAACAGAGTCAGTGGAATAACCAGAGGAGAGGAGAGCAACAACAGAAACTGCTAATAAATAAAAATGCCAATATAAGACATTTCCAAAACAAGTAATCGTGACATCAGTAAAGTGGAATATACTTTTATGTAATTCAACTTATCTGCAACTCTGGCCAGGATAAGTGGTTGGAAAATGGATGGATGGAATTCGATTTATATGGTGCTTTTTATACCACAAATGCATTTCATTGATTGCTGCTTGGGAAACTCATCCCAAATTTTTAGCACCAATGTTAGCAAGATGAAATAAGATTGTAGCAATTAATGTACTGAGTGATGACTGTGTTACCTTGGTGCTAATTTTGTATATTTTTTTCTGAAGGATTTTGCAGTCTTGGACATTAAATTAATAACTTCTGCACTAGATTATTTTGACCCTGAATAAGTGGATAATTGCCCTTATAAAATGCATTGTTATAGACTAGGTGTGTCAAACTCCAGTCCTGGAGGGCCGGAGCCCTGTGTAACTTAGTTCTTTCCCTGTTCCACCATAAATGCTTCAGCTCAAGAGCTGTGTGGTAATTAGCACAAGGAACTGAATGAGGTGTGTTAAATGAGGGGAAACCCAAAAATGTGCAGGGCTCCGGCTCTCCAGGACTGGGGTTTGACACCCGTGTTATAGACCATAAACATTTTGAAGTCTTACTTAAATGTCAAGAAATTCACTATAATTTGGGAGTTTACAATACTGAAAGAGTATAAATACATTTTCCTATTTTCTGAACATTATTAAACTATAACGTAAAATATCAAACAGATTGTTACTTTTAAAGTGCCACGTGCCATTTGTTATGCTTCTGACTCTGCCTTTCCCATTGTACCTAACCACGCTCTCACTGCTCTGAATCACTTTACAGTGTGACCTGGTCTCCTCGTTCTCCTTCCTGTTCTGGCTTTACCTCCACAGTTCATGAGCTTCCTAACATTGGTGGTGGTCATGATCTGTTTTGAGCGCAGGTAGTCAGCCAGCTGGCCCCCGAGGGGCACGATGATGGTCATCACCAGATGGGGGAGTGCCGACACCATGCCCACCTGCAAGAACAAAGAAAAACATTCAAAAAATCCTGACCTCTGCTGTACTCACAAACACTGTCTGTAACTATAACACCAAGAGATGAGAAACGCCAGATATTTCCTTCACTGCCGAGTAACATATAAGTAAATATATTTCATCATGATGAAATATATTAACTGAATTAGCACGTGACCCAGATGCTACACATACAATGTAACCTGGTTAGTTATGATGATGCTAAATTTGCATGTATTGATTTAACTGCTGCCATGTCAATAAGTACAGTAATAATATATCAATGGCCATATCAATTAAGAGCTTCTCTTTCATTTAGTGACTGGTTTTCACTTCCTAGTACAGTGGTACCTCGGTTCTCGAACTCACTAGAACTCGAATTTCTTGAAAGTTGAACAAACCAGTTTGACCTACAACTCGATCTGAATAT
>JAOYFF010000094.1:19710412-19739830 GCA_025773925.1 Cryptomyrus ogoouensis
ATGGGGTGGGGGGTGGATTTGGGGGAGAGATCAGGAGAAGCAGGTAAGGTGGAGTGGTGGAATGAAGGAAAGGAGAGGGTGGAGAGGAAGTTAGAATGGCTAAAAATGTAGCAGTGAGAAGGGGTAAAATGTGTGCTAAAGGGGTAAATGTGTGCTAAATGGGTAAAATGTGTGCTAAAGGGGTAAATGTGTGCTAAAGGGGTAAAATGTGTGCTAAAGGGGTACATGTGTGCTAAACGGGTAAATGTGTGCTAAAGGGGTACATGTGTGCTAAAGGGGTAAAATGTGTGCTAAATGGGTAAAATGTGTGCTAAAATGTTATATGATTAAAATATGCCAATGTCATAAATGAGAGGGGGAGTAATCGCCGTATATGATATTCCTATTTTCAGCCATCTACACCGGACATTTCTGTAATTAGCATTAATTTCCCATACTGGCTGAGAAAGTTCACTTACCATATACATAGAAGACGGAAGACCATCCAGAGTACTGGACGAGAATACCTGCTAATGGCATCGCTATTACTGCGCCGGCGTAAGAACCTGACAAAGAGAAAGGCACAGACATAAGGGGTAATAGCATTACTAATAGCTGTCATTGTGTCAATTAAGTATCGTGTCAATAGCTTTATAATTAGCAAGACTTCTGCTAACAGAAACTAGAACTTTATACAATAACAGTATAAAGACATGATGGAAACAGCGTAAAACTTCATGTTTAAGGAGTTATTGCTGAGAGACGTGTTGACACACCGCAGAAGGCTGTCGTGGCCAATCGGCTCCTTTCTAGGGGCGGTGCCCATTTTGCCCAAATCCCGTGGCAAGCTGGATATGACACTCCCTAAGCCGGTGAAAGGAAAACCGGTGAAATTTCTTACGTTAATTTCCGTAACATAATTCGGTTGACATTGCAGATATTTTAAATACATACATGAAGAAAAATACATCCTATAGAGGCAGGACAAACAGGGCAACAAACCAAAGAGATAATCCCAAAAGTATAGTGAAGTATCGTACCTCCACAAGACCCTGTAATACCCTAATTATTATTACACAGCCATAGTGAATTCTTGCAGCTGAAGGGATGAACATGTTTAGTGTAGAGGTAGCTACTACAGCAAAGCCAAACACTCTGAAAGACAGAGAGAAACATTACACATTATTATCATTACACTGTGATAGTCATATAATTACAAAACCATTACAACTTAAAGCACGAGAATCTAACTATTAAACAGCAAATTACCTGTTGGCAGCAAATTTCTGACATATAAAGCCTCCGGGTATCTGAGTGACGATGTAGCCCCAGAAAAATGAGCCGTGTATCATACCCACAGTCTCTGGGTCCCAGGAAAACTGGGCTGCCTGTAAACGAAGGGACTGTTACTGCCTTTGCTTGTCTGTAAAACATCCCCATCATATGCATTGCAATGTTCAGAAGGTTACTTTTGAAATGTAATAGGTTACACATTACCTTGTTAAAAACGTAACAAGTAATGTAACTATTTTGATTATGTTATCAAAGTAACCTAACTTATTATCTTTGAATAGTTTTTCATTATTTTTCTAACAAATGTTTTAAACTAGGCAATAAAGCTGACAAGTCCCAAGTATTTGCTGACCTGCGTTATCTGGAAATATGCCAAAAGAAGGCATTTCTGTATGGCAAAAAGATGTAAAGCAACAAAATTAATGTTATATACTATAAATAAGCTTTTTACCAAAAAGAATATATATACCTTAGTAATCACCAACGTTTTGTTTAGTAATTTGATTAGTATCTGTACTTTAGTTACATATTTTTCTCAGTAATTAATGGATTGCAATCACATTAATTTTGTTATTTCATTAACTAACACAATTTAATGTAACTAGTTACTCCCCAACACTGGCATTGCACGTATCCCTTGTGTGCAGGGGAGTCAGAAGCATTTTGAATGTGGGGGGGATGCACTGTCATAAAACTAATATTTTATGTTAAATGTGGGGGGGTCCACACAAACTGCTGGTGTGGCTTGCAGGATTGGAATCTGTGTTTGGAAAATCATTGGTTCAAATGCCATGGATGGTAAAGTGATTTGGGCCCTTGAACAAGGGCCTTAACCCTGACTGTTACAGGGACTGAACTAGCTCTTCCTTGCTTGTACATTACTTTGCATAAAAGAGATGTACAAGCATCTGGCAAATTAATTAAATGAATGCAAAGTGTCTTTATACTACTTGTGGTATGATGTTATTGACAGACCAATGCATGAAAACTAAGTATAAACAATACAATATCCTGGGAAAGACTACTAACAGAAATATTCTTTGGCAGCTGGTGACCCCATAAAAATTATGGGAGAAAAGTTCAAATGCTACAGCATTATGTCATCAATTTCTTATTTTACTCTAACAATGTACGTACTAATAGCTATTAGCGGTTATGAGTTATTTTCCCCACTGAACTTACCACCAGCATCTTTTTGTCGCCCTTGTAGATGGTGTGGTTGTTGACCATGCTGACAATAGCCACACCCAGGTTGCATCGGATCCCAAAGGAGATGCAGAAGCCCAGGCCAGAGAGAATGGCGATGATGTACCGTCGCGGAAGGCCGAAGCACGTGCAGTCTACCACAGGAAGCTCTTTCTCCTCTATCAGCCCAGGTCGGCCATCAGCTGACAGTTCAATGGTTTCACCATTTTCCTGCCGTTTTTCCAACAACCTGGAAGATGATGGAGATAGAGTGAAGAGGAGAGGAACTGAGTAAGTAGGCCTTAGTTATAGGTTGAATTTGAGAAGCTATGAAGCAAAGGTAAATAAATGGGGAAACCCCCAAGGAGAATGTGCAAATTCCACACCCCAGGGTAAAAGTCCCCAGCCCTGGACGTGTGAAGCAACAGCGCCCTCCACTGAGCCACTGTGCCACTCATGTATGCCCGTCTCATTTATTTATGAAGGCTTTTTGATGGAAAAACTGTAAGCATTATTTTGCATGTGTTACTGAGGTAATTGAACTGAATCAGGATTTCCATACATTTGCTAAAGTTTTTCCACATTGCAGTTAGGCACTGTATATGCAGCCTATATAGCAGGATCCCCCAATATTTCAGCGGCAAATTTTATTGGGGACAGTGGCCCTTGGCTCACACATTACCAGCTTTTATCACTTTCGCACTCTCATTTATTATTAACCACTAAGTTCACACATATATCACACCTTCTTATTTCTGCTTTTCTGTTTCTCACTGATTGCTACCTTGGGAGTGAGGTTTGCCTCAGACTGACCTCTGTACAGCTACACATGCTGGAGGATGTTCATGCTGGGGAATGACTGTGCTTTTCAATATACTTAGGCTGTTTAATGGAAGTCTGTTAGTTCTTCTGTTAATGAGCACATCTGAATTCTGATTTCGGAGTCCATACAATGTATGGACATTTAGACTCAATTTCCTAAAATAAAGAGCGATTAAAGCATCCACACATGCATACGCCATATACAGATAATAAATATTGCACATATATGTGTCATAAACACAAAGCATCCATGGTACACATGCAGATTTTGCTTGCAGGCACAGAAAAATGCAGAATTTTAAATTAGAAAAGCAGTAATAACTAACGAAAAAGCAAGATTCGTGTCTATATGCATCAACTGGGGCAGATGTGCGACATTATAGCTGGGTAACCAGACTGAGATGGACCTTCCCTGAAGCACAGTGATATCTGTACTCAGGCAAGAGAGCAGAATGCATCCTCTCCATCATACCTGTGTGCACTACAGTGACATGCATAAGACCATGTGGACACAGAAACATTTCTCAACCATTTTTTCCATTACATTGCAGCAGTTAATTGTTATGCTGGTTCACATAATATTATATTATGTATAATATATATGTATTTTACCCATAAGGTAAGAGCTATGAAGGCAATAGCAGTAATTCATGTCACACGATGCAGCATGTCTCCCAGTGCGCGCTCAGTTTATACCAGGATCGATACTGACATTTCACTTCAGTTCATTTTGGGTAAGTATTATTTCGTTCTGCCTCATTGGCTGGGTAAGAGGTTACATCACTCGCCATTGTGGCTGCAGTAACCCGACACCGCATATTGAGGCAGGATGGAGCAAAAAGCCCCACCCAAATCAAGCAGTGCAAGCAGGTGACATGTGGAGCCCCCTGCCAGGATGTGCCCACTGCAGTCCAGCCAATGCTGATGTCGCACTGGATCATCCAGCTCAGAAATGGTACAGACCTTTGGAAAATGCCAAACACAGAATACATGCTCTAGAACATCAAACATAAAAAATCTGTTTATTCATTTGACCAATAATTCAGCATGTACTGTACTATATGTTTACATGAGAACAGTATGCATGCATTTGGATAACTATGGCCAGCATGTTGCATATTAACCGACCTGGATGTTTACCAATGACTTAGCTTGACCCCCACGAAAGTTAAAAACTGTTAAATACTATCAACAAAAAAAAATACATTTTCAAGTCAACTTATATAACCGGGTATTGTTTTCTACTGACATTGTTTAGAGCTGTGACACAATTTCCTGAGCAAGCGATGTTCTTCGTTTCTGGTTACAGCTCCAGAGGAATTATGGGATAGTGTAGTGTCCATCAGTTGCAGACTTTGAAATTTCGCAGAATGCAGTAGGTCATCAGGGTGCTGTTCACCAACTTTCTCATGAAAACTGGGACATACTGGACTCAATTTACATGCTATATATCAACCAAGTATTCAATTTCAGATGCATCCTCCGGGTAGACAATGTTTCCCAACCCAGTCCTTGGAGACCCACAGATGGTCCCTGTTTTTGCTCCCTCCCAGATCCCTGACAGATGATCCTAAGTTTTTCTCCTTACCAGGAGCTGGAAGGAAGAAAACACATGGACTGTCTGCAGGTCCTCGAGGACCAGATTTGGAAACATCTGGTGTAGAGTCAAATGTGTAGCTTCGGAGTTGTGACAGCCCAGCTGTGAGTCCTGACTTCCAATCTTGGTGGTCTTCTTCAGGTGGGAAGAAGGGTGGATTAAACCTTTGTTCATTGACGCAAACAGCCATGCACCGAAAGCTTTGCTACTAAATAGCGTTCATCTAATGGTGACACACAGCAGTGTTTTATATAAATGATGCCCAGTCAAGGGATACTCATGAGCATGAAAGATGCTCAATGTAAGAAACAACTCCAACATAGAACCGTATGAATGGGCAAGAAGGAAAACATTATTGGGGAAGGAGTTACCCTTCTCGCGATTGAGGTAGTCCTTTATGAAGTAAGCAACTGGACCAATATGAACAGTAACCATGGAAATTCAAGAAGCTATTTTGATAAAAAAAAAAAAAAAGTGATTCGAACCCCAAACTCTGGCATTTACAAAAGGAAGCAAAAAAAACAAAAGAGGACAGCTATGGGTCTTATTAGCATCTAGACTGGCTGTTGTCTTGGTTACAGGGCTCAAAAACAAAACAGAACACGCTAATTTATAGATAATATGGTAACAAGGGACATGCTAAAAACCAATTAGCAACCAAAACCGCTGCCACAAGGCTCTCCCCTTTAAGATGGACTTCATGCCCCCTTCATGGCAAGGCCTGCATCTTTCACTTGCTACTTAGGCATGAAGATTAAATGTGCATTCATCCCAAGAAACCTAATACCAAAATCCAAATTACATACTTTAGCCAAATACCACAATCATTTTTTACAGTTAAAAGTGTTTTGAACTGTCATTTGCATTTGATTTGCTGTCTTCGAATTATGTTTACGTTGTTGTGTTATCTTAAGCCAGGTTCACAGTGCCCTGATTAAAGCTGTACAAAGTTATTGGACTCCTTTCTCAGATATTACCCTTCAAACTTCCTGCCTGCTTTTGGAACAGAGACAGTGGGCAGAAGGCTCTAAGGTTCTCCCCTAACCTTGCCCAATGTGATTTGATTTGAAGATTCTACCCCCTAAGATTGCCGAGTTGGTTACAAGCGTCCAGTGGTACATGCGAGCCTGGCCTTTCAGACGAGCACTTTGTTCACACAGTCTCCGTTCAGTAAATGTATTAGCGCATCTGCCAGGGCCTGGGATCTGATTATCCCTGGTAAGGACGCTAATGCAGTACGGATAGGTCAGCTCCAGATCAATAGTGAGAGCAAGAGGGGCAAGCTGAAGCTCCCAGAGAAGCTAAGTTCAAAGTCATGTGCAAATATTAAGATCGATCGCTACACTGGAGGGATTAGCAAAGATACAGCAACTGATGTACATTAATTGTGGTGATTTTGAACTGTATTTTTATTTTATGTATTTTAAAATATCTAGCATAATTGTATATATAGTATGTATATTTTTGAGTATTTGATAATGCCCACTCTGAACTCTTTGTGCCTGGTTTTCAGATCCTTTCTCACTGCTATTGTTTGCTGTCCGATGTCTGAACCAGCTCTGGTTCCGCCTTGATTGCCTTCTAAGTGATCTGTGTTCCTGTTAAATGAATAAATGTGAATGCAAATTCCCGGGCTTCTTTCCTATTCCCAAATGTCCCAGCAGGTGCACTGTAACCCTATATCTATTCCCCCATCATTCCTCCGTCTCTCTCTCTCTCTCTCTCTCTTTCTCTCTCTCCAGTCAGTGAATTACTCGCAACATGCAGTAACAAAGAGGAAGACAAAGACAAATAAAGGTCACCAAATACAGAGTAATAATTACAGTAGAGAAAATACAGTAGAAATACTGTGAGAAATATTTCCTACACTGGCTCAGAGTAAATCCATAAAATAAACACATTTCATAAACACCGTGAAAGACAAGAATCCAGAGAGAGCGGAAAATCATCACACTGTGTCACGATGCTGTTGCAGGAACCTGGAGAGCACCGCGGCTCCGGCCAAAGTCGCGTGTTGCCGGCCCCAGTCAGCACCACGGACAGCAGCCACCTGTCAAAACTTCAGGGCCTGTTTTGCACCAGCTGTCAGAAGCTGCTCCAGCCCAGATTCCCCACAGCCAGCTCCCACTAATAGCTCCAGCTGGCTCAGCAGTAAACAGGAAGCCTCCCGCTACGGCCTCCGTCCTGGTCTTAGCGCTGCAGTACCCTCCCCAAGGCGGCCGAAGCCGGGTCCCACCCAGAACCAGCTACCCGCTCAAACCCGCTGGACCTCCTCCGTCCGTCCTACTGCTCTCACATTGTGTAATATACACCACCACACCTGCAACACCACAACCGCCATGTAAATCCCCTAAGCCTGTTAGGCCAAATTTGGTCTGTGCTTAATAATAGAAAAACAGGGATATTCAGGGACTGCATGACTGTATGTGTGGTGTGATTACGTTATTTTATGCCACAGCAACTGCAGAGTAGAAATGCATTTATGTATAACAATATACCATTTAAAGGAATATTAATTCATTTTGTAATTTGGATTAATTAACTGGATTAAGTTTAATTATCTATCTATCTGTCTGTCTGTCTGTCTGTCTGTCTGTCTATCTCTTTAACCATATTTCCAGTTTTCCATGACAAACATACAGTCATCCACAAAGTGTTGCTAGCAGAGGATAGTATCTCCAGACGTTGGTGTTGAGGATCTGCTTCATCTGCCCTGTGCCAGGCTTTGGACCGGAACCGCTAGTACGTTACAGTGACACTTAATGTGTGTGCAAACTGGCGGCTGCTTCAAGCTGCAAAGTGGATTTTTATCCCGAGGGATGCTTGTGCAAAAGAGGAGGAACTGGGTAGCATTTTAAAGTAATTTTATCATCCTGCTTAACATTTTAAGTCATAATTAATAAAGCCCATCATAAAAGTAAAATCCTTATTTGTACTATTCCTCTGTTTAGTGATGTGTGAAAGATCAAAATGTGAAAGTAGAGAAAAGATGTTTAAGGTTCAGGATGGTGCTGCTCTGCTGTCAGACAGTCTTGTGAAGTTCAAGATTATGAAAATCACATTGGGTCTTGGTGTTTTTGGGGAATTAGCTTTGAGTCCAACTTAGTTATTGAATATGTTCATTCTGGAACTTAGAAGCTGCGTCAACCACCTGAAAAACAGACAGAAATATCTGCGTTTTTTTGACTGCTGTCACTAAAAGAAACACATGAACACCATGAATCCTGTCGGTGTCTGTCTGCCCCCCCCCCAAAGCTGTAAACCTAGGGGAAACACTGCTCCCCCATGCAGCTTACACCTCCCCCCCCCCAGGGAGTGTTTAGATGCTGTTTGTCTGGTGCTTCAGAACCCAGTGGATGTGGCATCACCACCAGACTATCTTCCTACAGGATGATCATCATCGCCTACCCTCCCCGGTCCTGTTCCATTTTTAACTCAGCCCCATCAGTCACACCGGCTTCCTATAAATGCAAACTGTAATGTTAAGCATTTTTGCTTTTTTGCCTCACAGACAAAAGCTGCTGTACCATAAATATCTAGAACTTCATCCATATATTCCCCTGAGCTTCACAGCATTAGTTAATGCTCAACTTTGATTTCCTGTTTAAGTTGTTTTTCTTTTGTCCTTTTTTTCTTTTTTTTCTGCTTATTTTTGTACTTTCAACCAAATAAACACATTTTATATTTTGAGCATGTATTTTTATATACAGGGCCAGATGTTTTTGTTCCAGACATACTGCGGCAATATTGTCTTGACCCCTTTAATACCCTTTGTCAGCTTTCATATGTGTACCAAAAGCATCTGGACCAAATCCTCCAACATCATATTTGATTAACCTTTATCCAAAAAGTTTGATATGATTTACAATACTCAAGTTATTTAACCGATAACTATTTAAACAATCTGGCTGACACCCATGAGTAATTATTTTTATTACAGAATTGCACTTCTGTTTTCATAATTGTGTACATTTTGTAACTTAGTTTTTAATTATATCCTAACAATTGTGATGCCTCATGTTTACTCATACTCAATATGATCAGTATGAATAATCATGATGCATAAAATTAATAATTGATACTTTTTTCAACTTCTTGAGTGGTAAATTGCCATCTTTCTACTGGGCATTACAACAGGCTCATGACAAGTAGTGTACAGAAAAATACTTTCATACAGCCCTGAAAAAAATTATAAGGCCACAGGAAAATGTATGTGCCTGTGTAAAATATGTGAATCTATGGTTATATAGTGACTGAATCTGACAAAGCATTTGGTAGCTCAATGCTTTGTATGAGGAAAAACTCCAGCCTGGCTCTTCCCTGCTTCTCATTGATGAAGGGCTTCTTCCTCACTTTATGGGACTTCAGTCCTGTTTCTAGAAGTCGGATGTGTCCTAGCAGTGCACTTCACACCACTTAATGTTTCCATGATTCACGAGGCACTGTTGGATAAGTCGATGGTCATCTCTGGCATTTGAAAGTCGCTTCTGCCATTTAACTGGCAGACTTGCGGTCGCTCCCAGTGTCTCCTGCTTTACATTGTTCTTCTGTTCTGCTGTCTTAGAAACTTTGAGCTTGGAAGCAACCTGCTGCTTGGAGTAGCCGTCTGCCACCAGAACCAGGATTAAACCATTATTCTTAAATGATATGGAGTGGTCACCATTATTTCCACAGCTGTAGATAGCACTAATGCTAATTCATTCTACGTCTTCATTAGTTGTGGTGTAATTTGCCTGTTTCCATTGTGCAGTTCGGCTGCTCCAGCGTAACGGGTATGAATGCCCTGTTTGAGCAGCTTGCTGCTATCCCCCCCCCACCGCGAGATATCCGGCCTCAGACAGAAGGACGCAGCCACTGATTCCCTGTAGCATCCTATTTATAGAGAACTGCACGGCCCCCAGACCAAGGTAGACAATTACAGATATCGATATTTGTATGCTGTGAATAAAAGCTGCTTTTTCGAAGGCGCTGTCTTGTATGGAGGTAACTGTACATGCTTCTGCCTACGGTTTATATGAGTATAAGAAGATATTTTGACTCATTGATGCATGCTAGTTGGATAGCACTTGATACAGTGAGGAGAGTGTGATCTTGACAGATAGTGTTTGTTTGCAGTATGTTAAGCATTAGACCTTTAATGATGAACTAACACAGTGAGTTTGTTCTTAAAAAGGCCATAGAGAAACATTTCCATCGAAAAACACCTCGTATGACTTCTATCCACTCACTACGCACACTGCTGGTTCTCCAAATCATTCTAAGCAGGCTAGGTTGTTAGATGTGTAAGTTTGTTATTAAACAATATTAAAAAATGAAAAGCCGCAATAAGATTTAACAATGCATACCATTGCATGAATGTTTTAGTAGATTTCATGCTTTATTTAAAAAAAAATCAGCCTAGCTGATTTATTGTGAGCCTATTGTTATATAGTGACTGTATTTGACAAAGCATTTGGTAGCTCAATGCTTTGTATGAGGAAAAAACTATTTATAGAAACCTGCATACAGGCCTAAAATAGAATCTCTGGAAGCCAAGATTTCCAGGTGGCCTGGACTATTGAAAGGTTGAACAGAGTAGAAAGCTATAGTGTTTTGAAAACAGCCATCGATCAACTTCAATTGTCTTTATCTATTGATCCATATTCCCCCCACTCAGCCTGGTCAGGGTTACCTGGAGACTATTTCACACAGTAGGGCACAAGTCGGGATACACCCTGGACGGGATGCCAGTCCATCTCATGGCACAAGCTGGGGTACACCCTGGACGGGATGCCAGTCCATCTCATGGCACAAGACTAGGTACACCCTGGATGGGATGCCAGTCCGTTATAGGGCACGAGGCTGGGGTACACCCTGGATGGGATGCCAGTCCATCTCATGGCACAAGCTGGGGTACACCCTGGACGGGATGCCAGTCCATCTCATGGCACAAGGCTGGGGTACACCCTGGATGGGAAGCCAGTCTATTATAGGGCACAAGTTGGGGTACACCCTGGATGGGATGCCAGTCCATCTCGCTGGCACAAGACTAGGTACACCCTGGTTGAGATGCCAGTTTATTATAGGGCACAAGGGCAGGGTACACCCTGGATGTGATGACAGTTTACTATAGAGCAAAAGGCTGGAGTACACTTTGAACGGGATGCCAGTCCATTGCAGGGCACATTTCCAATTATCTTAACTTAATGTCCTTAATTGTCTTAAGACTACCAATTATAATTAAACTTAAATGTTTAGAGCAAGAACAGAAAACACAGACGAACACGCAAACTTCACAGACAGAGGAGACATGGAATTCAAACCCACAACCCTGCAGATATGAAGCGACAATGCTGCTCTCAGAGTCGCCGTGCGACCTTGCCCATAGCCACAGAACATGACATCTCAGGATTTCTACAAGTGTAGCCAGTGATTTTACAATTAAAAAAAACTCATGCACTGATTTTATTATATTAAAACACTCTTTCAGAGAAATTTGAGATGTTTAAGTTGTAATTATAATGTAAGTTATATATTGTCTTATTTTAACAATATCTGAAAATGCATCTGGGATTCCTGCTGCAAGCAGCAGCTACAGTGCACAATACTTCCACAGAACAATATCCAGTGTGATGTGATGCAAACAGAAACAGTCCAACATACTTCTGCTCATTCCATTCTGGGAGCATGGATATAAATGGCAATCAATATTGAAGAGTATGGAGCAGTGTGGTCACATTTCATAGTACACAAATTTAGTCCAGGCACTGAGATTTTTGTAAGAGCTGCGAAGAACAGAAACCAGAGAAGACTGCATTGGCTGGAAACGGAAAAAAAGGGGAATTAAAAAAACAGGTTTCATGTTATCCTTTTAAGTTAATAAATAATGAAAAATAAAACTGGCTGCTTTGCTGTCCTTCAGTATTTGGTAGTCATTTTTTAATTATTTGTATTGCGAGCTATTTAAAGACATCACCTTAACTGTGACCTTCACAGCTGACCTTGAGACCTCCAACCGCATAGATCTGCGGGTCTGTGGGTGTCACTGGTAATTTTGTCCTGTCATCTGTTCCACAACTTCAAAAAAACCCCACAGTCTAGAATCTTCTTTCTTGTGTAGAAGAGAATTCAAGACTTGGCCATTAGACAAAGATGGTTATCTTAAGGAAGCCTGATCAGATATTGTTAGCCAATACAGAGAAGGGATTCACAACCATGCCTTCATGTATTTTCACATTAGAACATTCACAGGCAGTAAAATGTTAGGGGATCCCAAAGTCAGTGCTGACCTAGAAGTAGCAATTGCTGAATTGACCTTGCTGTGTTTATTATAGAAACACTCAGAGCTTTCTGATGGAGGTAATATGTAAATAATAGATGAACTGCTGACTGCACTCTGGATGCGAGATCAGATCGCTGTCAGCTGAGTAACACATGTACACCCCACAGGTAGCGAAACTCTCTGCATCGGGTGGAAGACTTCAAAAAGACCATCTAAAAAATCATCTTGAGTAATATTTATGATAAGCCCCCCCGCCCCTCCCCAACCCAGAGCAGGCACCAATATACATAAATATCACATCAAGTCAAATATGTAAATATTTAGTACTAACCATAAAGCTGCCCTTGTTACATGTTACTTGGTTGCTTAAACCTGATTTATCTAATTGCTAAACCAAACTGGGTACAGCATACTGGTGCAGTGGTCAGCCCTATTGGCCACTACCTCTGGGACCCCGGTTTGAGTCTCCATCTTGGCTGCATGTGTGTTATGCGTGTGGAGTTTGCATGCTCTCTGTGTCATTGTGGGGTTTTCTGCAGATTTACCTCCAAAGTTCAAAAACATGCAAGGGTGAATTGGAGTTACCAAATTGCCTGTAGGTGTGTGCAGTTGGTATGTATGTGTTTCCTGTGATGGGATGGAACTGCATCCTAGATTATTCCCTGCCTTGCACCCATAGCTTCTGGATTAGTCTCTGGATAGGACAAGCAGGTACGGAAAATGGATAGATGAATCAAACCCATTATCATCAAGTGATGCATGTGTATATGAATTATTAATTGAAGCGTGAGTGATAAATCTGTAGAGACTGCAAAAGATTCAGGTCACTCCTAAAATAAAGCAAACCTGAAATTTGGAACAAATAAAGCAACTTTAAGCCTATTTGTTGAACTATTTTTGTAGATTGTCAGTCGCAGACATCATTTACGTACATCAACGCAGTGCTAGATTAATAATAAGCTTAATAGCCAATTTTTCAAAGAGCCTCCTGCTAATTCCATGATACACCTGAGCACGCGACTGTGGGACAGGAAGGCGGTCTGGGCTTCTGTGCCACCGCCTTTATTGTAAGAGGCTCCCAGGACTGAGTGTCCGCGGGTCAGGTGAGATAGCAGGCGTTCGGTGTTGCATGAGCTTCCCGGAGGGACACAGAGAGGGCTGGGTTACATTGGGATTTGCGTGCACCAGCAGCAAGGAAGCAGGCTATTTCGGGAGGGGATTTATGCCTTTAGTCGCTTGCTTAAATCCCAAATCCGAGCGCAGCACCGAAGACCGCGCGTTGAATACCGGTCAATGAACTGTATGCTGCATGTAAACCTTACGGTTGCAAGTTCATCTGTTATTTACATTACAGTTACATACAATAATATTACAATGACGACAAAATATTTAAAATTACATTCATTGTTCATAACCACTTATCTAGGCTATTTTCTATTTATAATTTCTATTACTTGACCACATAATATATTCTGTTTTAGACTTGGTGGAAAAATACGTTGAAGAACAATTTCATTTACATTAGAAATCCATTTGTAGCAAATATAACTGCAGTAAAGTAGGCCAATAGCCTAACATTTTATTTCTAATTAATCATGTCGAATTTACTGTTTTTATTTCTATAGTTTATCAAAATAGGCTAATTGTACTTTAACTATAGCCTACTTTAATGAAATGTATTTAAATACACGCCCTGTTTAGTGAATGGTGAAAGATTATGCAAAGCTGAGAACAGTAGTTAAAACCAAGACTATGGCCAAGTACTGTGCACTAAATACATTATTCAGCTTGTTATTTTTAACCTATCTATACCCTTTCGTCGGCAAATTATCGTAGCCTAGATATGAAGACCCGTTTTAATTTGTCGGTTTTGCTGGGCACTGGTCTGAATACAAACCTCTTAGCAGCTACCTGGTTAAAGGTGTACTGGTTCGTGGATGGACATAAATGAACGACTTTCGATACAATCATCATCACTGATAATTAAATGTATATCGTTATTACTTATATACGGTTTTTAAAAGTACGCCAATATTTACTTCCTTCTGTTAAACTGAACTAGGATTTTTAACATATACTTTGGCATATATTTGTAATAATGGGAACACCCCCGTCCCTGCGCTAGCTCTCTGTTATCTGAACTTGAATATCTCAACATGCAGGTACCTATTATTAGTACTAATAAAAACAAGTATTATGAGGAACTGTGCCGTTGCCAGTAAAGATTATGACGAGGGCAGATTTAAGATGATTAATTTAACCCAAAGAGTATGTCAGTCTATCATTTGTATCAATTGTATCAAATAACAATTATGACCGTTCTTTTATTATATAGGTATTCAATGTATACAGGCTACTGTATGCGTTAGCCTATTTTACTTCCAAATGAACAAGAGAGCGGCCGAAATAAGGTTGTGGATTAGAGTAACTTCGTAACTTGCCAAAACCTTGGGATAATTCGGCAGTTAATATTTATTGAAATGAACAACTTGTACTTTTCATCCATACACGGAAAACGGAAATAGGCCAAGCTTTGCGATCGAAAGAACAATTCGGTGATGACTGTCCATCGAAGTCCTCGATATTTATAGTGTCTAATCTAGTTAGTACTGGCTTACTGTCTGACACTACAGTCCTGAATGACTCAAATCAAAATATAATTAGGCTAATCGGAACGAAAAATGCACTGTTTTTATCAATTAATAGCCTATTCATCACAGTATAAAGTCAGCAAGAAAAATAGTTACTATTACCAGTCTACCCACAGTCATATACCCAATACATTCTGAAAACTCTTGAACAATTGTCCAGTCATCTGATGTTACTTGAACATTATGACCTTAAACGTGTAACCTCCAATTTGGATTTGACAAATAACGGAAATATATAGATCTATTGCTACTTAAACTACAGGCAAAATTACTGAGAGATATAAAGTCGGCAGTGATTTTGTGGAGTCGGCAGCATAAGAACTTAAAGTATAGCAGCCAGTTGTATCTGCACCTGGTTAAGTAAGATATAAGTACCTGTGTATTTTCCCAAGGGTCTTTCCCGCAGCAGCCTTTAACCTGTCTGGTCGGATCTCCATCCTTAAGACTCCCCGATCCGACCGAGATGCTGCTGTCCCATGCGCGCTCCAGCTCCGGTGCGCTTCCTGTGGCTACCTCTGTCTCTCTATCCCTCCCCTTCCACCCTCCCACAAATATACGTTGAAATCTCTCATCACATCCCTAGCAAATAGCGTATAGCTAGCAATTTGTCTTCATACTCTTGTGGATTCTTTTTTTCTTTAAAAAACTATGCATCATGTCCCATATGAAGCACACTCAATCTTTATTTGGCGAACGTTATCACTCTTACTGCTTTGCTTTGCAAACTGCGATATATTCCGGTTAAGGGTCGTTGTAATATCAAGTCGATCGTCCATTAGGCCTATTATTATAATTCAAAACAAGAAGGTGTAATTCTTCTTCAAAAGTACTTCTTATGCTAAATATGTTCCGAAAGTGTTACATTTTAATGGCCAAAGACAACTGGGATTTGTCTACTCTGTCTACATGTACATATGCAATGTAATTATCAGCTGCATTCACCAAATTAATCTGTCTCTGTATCTACAGGGGATGGCACTGTCATTGCTGCCGGAAATAGATCACAGACGTACTTACAGACTGCCCGGCAAAGTACTGTATAACAACAGAGATGTATCACTTCTTGTCCCATCAAAACTGCTGACTTTACTATATGTGTTCTGGGATCTACTTTTCCACAACTCAAAATGTCACTCACTTTATTTATACCTCCACCACACCTCCTAGTGTCACAAGATAGATAAACGGCCAGTGAGAGCCAGCGATTATTCAGTGGACACAGTGTACGTATTCACTCTAACACATAAATATCAAATACATATATGAACTTTCTCCGATTATTTAAGTTGTGCGCGTTATAATTTATAATTTAAAACTATAAATATTGTGATTATGATTATAACAACGTTAATGACGAGTATTATTAGTCTATGGTTATTGTTACTGCTGCTGCTTTTGTTATTCATATTGTTGTTAATTAACAAAAACAGATAAGTACTGCATAAGTTGACTGTGATGACAGCTTAGTAAGACTTAACGGCATGTGAACAACAGACACTTCCACCTTGTGATCAAGTTCTGCCACTGCATCGGTTGTATTTATTGACAGATTTAATTACTAGCAATGATGGTTTTCTGAAAAGAAGCACTACGAGTTTAAGGTGAGAAACACAGAAACATGCATCATCTGATGAAATCCTCTTACAGTTATTAGTTACATGTTCATACCCTGTATACAATCACACAGATCTACCCAGGTAAGTATGTCCTTGTAGAAATCAAAAGTAATTGCTAAACATATTTCATGTCCTATAATCACTCTTAAAACCTATGGACACATATAAAAGTATCAAATAATTACTACGCTGTGTATAATGTATACAACAATTGATTCTGTATGACAATTTATAGCAATTAGCACCCAGCTGTTACAAAAGTTATTATGCAGTTTGTCTTACTGCATATAGCAGGACGCTTTATGACTGTAAGATGTGTCTGCATGACATGTGTCAGATGAAGCTTTTCTCCAAATCCTGAGCAGAGATGGTCTGCAGGGGGGAAGAGTGAGAGACGGAGAGGGGGGGGGGGGGAACCGCTGGTAGCAGATGGGACTGAGGAGTGGGCAGCGCGATGATGGAGGGGGCGTGGGAGATGGAGCCGTACCCAGCCCTCCACATCCCTTTCTCACTATCCATTGCCACGGCATAGCCAGGGAAGAAGGAGGCAGAGGACTCTGCAAGGTCAAGCGTCATCTCTGGGGAGGAGGAGAGGGGGGTGAGTGGCAATGCAGCCCGCATATCACATTTCGGCATCCTCTGTGGACACTCTGCAGCTCATGCAACAGCGAGCCAATGATACGCCGTATTTGCTGGCACATTGCTGTTGTTTTCACATTGCGTCAAATGCAAGTGCGCTTAACTGGCATCCCGTCCAGGGGGAACCCCAGCCTTTGCCCTGTGCTGCCTGGGAGGTACTCCAAGCCATGACTCAGTCCTGACAAGGACAAGTGGTTGGAAGATGGATGGATGTATAGATGGATGGAAGGATGGATGGATGGATGGATGCATGGATGGAAGTAAATGAATTACTTTGTTGTTGCTTTTGGAGTGATGATCATCTCTGATAATGAAACAGTTACTAGTAATACTGATATATGTTTTGAAATTACACTAATAACCTGTTGTCAAGCATCATTAGGATATTTACACATATCCTGGATGGTAGTGAGCTAGTGTGTGAATAGCTGTTTGTCTCCATTTGACCAAACATTTTAGTCATAGATAATCCAAAATATCACACACACATACAACCAGGACAGGATATAATACTGGTATACCTGTGTCATCCTGCAGCTGAGTGTGTGAGTACGGGTTCTTGTTGTAGAACTGGATGTAGATGCAGTAGACCATTGCCATCAGAGTTAAGGTTCCCAAAGCGGCAGCTAAGAAGATGCCCAGCTTACTGTCTTTACCGAGGCGAGCATCTGCCCAGAAAGAGCAGAGGAATACCAGTGAGTGAGCATTCCTCAGCGCCCCGCCAAGGAGAGTGCGCTTCTGCAATACACATGTGAATCAGGCACTCCCTCAGCACAGTGATGGGGCTTATGGGGACAGAGGGCTCAGCATATGGACTGTCCAGCTGATATTCTTTGAAATATTTTATCTGTGATTAGAATTGTTCATTATACATAAACATTAACATGCGTGAGCCAGTAATCCCTTGGTTTTTTTGTCTTAATTTTAAATGTTACAACGCAAATAATTACTTTGTCACCACCATCTTTCCCTCTGTAAGAGGTGAATTTCACTCTATCGGTGTTTCCCAATCCAGTCCTCGGGGACCCCCAGACGGTCCATGTTTTTGCTCCAGGAGGACTGGGTTGAGAAACTGCATTACATTTCATTATACATTATTGTAATTTTCAGTTTTGCCCTAATTATACTACCCAGTACTAGATACAGTAAAAAAACATTAACTCATGTGTGAATTATACGATAAATGCATGCTGCTCCTATTACCGTCGCTGAGCTAAGCTCGTTGCTGCGTTTCAATGGGCGGTTTCGCCTTACAGTGTTTTTCCTGTGTGATGTGTGTCTCCTCCTCTTCTTCATAGCGGCCTTCCGCAGGGATGGAGGCCAGTGGCCTGGCTCCTGGATCTGCTTGAACCAGAGGGGCCGGGGCATGGTCCAGCTGCCCGGAGCTAGAGCTCTGAGACAGGCAGGAGTGGACAGCCAGGCACACACTGAGGACCAGGAGATAGGCCATTGCTGTGTCCTACTGTACAGCAAGGGGAGAAAACAAGAATATTACCAGCGATGGCTGTCAACATCCTTAGTCCATTAAGTTACAGGTACAGGTTAAGACCCATTACATGCTCAGTGTGGCTCAGTGGATTAGGACTTTGTGCCTTTGACTGGATGGTTGCTGGTTCAAATCCCATAAGTGACAGAGTGATGTCACTGTTCAAACCTTGAGCAAGGCCCTTAAACCCAATTGCTCCTAAATCTGGCTAATTCTGCTTTCAGAAGTGTAATTTGCTTTGGATTATAGCATCTGCTACATAAATGGACTTTTTTATGTGCACAAATGTGAGGCTTTAAGTTGCAGTATCACAGATTTATATTTCAATTATTTTTTAACTTATTATTATAGAAATCTTTGTAACCAGATAATCCATGTCCACAAACTACTTTAAAACTGAAAGGTTTCTGTGCTTGGCTGAATAGTTCAGTTCTTCTTGTGCTTTGACTGGTTTGTTTCCTTGATCGAAAGACTCCAGGTGTTTGACATTAACATTAGTGACACATGCATGATTATAGGAGACTGACCAATCAGCACACAGCAAGTGAAATCCAGGGCATTTTAATTGAAATGGCAGTTTGTAAATCTTCTCCTAGTTCAAAGTGTCAACCCTAACATGGATTATCTCACCCAACGTTGTGAGCATGAAAAGCTGAATGAGCGATCGGTCATTTGCATGTGTGTGGGAGTATTGCGGGGGGGGGATAAAAGGGGTAAACAAATCAGTCCAGAAACACATACTCTCTATGGAAAACAACAGTGACAGTACGACTACTTTATAATTACTAAACAGGGACGGATTAAAAACACAAGCATCAATGGCCCTCTTTGTATCTGTCATCGAGGCCGATATTTAACAGCGATGCTCCCCCCGTCACCCAATTGTTATAAAGAAAGTGACGCCCTTGACGGCGTGGGACATGAAGTCAGTCACGCGAGTGAGAAAGCAGGGTGCAGCATAGGGGAGCAGCACAGGGGAGCAGCACAGGGGAGCAGACACAGGGGAGCAGCATAGGGGAGCAGACACAGGGGAGCAGCATAGGGGAGCAGCACAGGGGAGCAGCACAGGGGAGCAGCATAGGGGAGCAGCATAGGGGAGCAGCACAGGGGAGCAGCATAGGGGAGCAGCACAGGGGAGCAGCACAGGGGAGCAGCACAGGGGAGCAGACACAGCTGCTTCTGCGCTTCACTCCTCAGTAGTTCCTGCCTCTGCTATTAAGCTGAGCTTATTTCCTGTACTGCAAAAGCTCTGGTCTAATGAAGTCAACCAGCCAAATCTCTGATTCATACCGAATCTCCCAAATAAGGATCAAAGCAGCAAATCTTCAGTATATCATTTTTTTTTCAAATAAGAAATGATGTATCTATGTGCTGCAACCGTGTGCCATAAATAGGCCCTTTATTGTCCAGGTAAACCTTAAGAAGCACCTACAGAGCCCTAGAACATTTTTCTCAATATATTTCAATCTTATTTCACTCTGTTTCAGCAATTAATATCTATCAAGCAGCGTGAACATTGAAAGTGCCCCTTTCTTTGAAGATAACCACCTATTTTCCTTAATATAATTGTCTGCATTTCTGTCAAATTGCAGCTGAGTTCCTCAGTTCATCTTCATCTCTGCTTTGTTTTTTCACCTTTGATTTGTATCACCCCTCCCTCTACAGTTATGCACCTCTGTTACAACATTTCACCCATTTTCCCCATTAACACTCCGGTTATAGCCGTACTCACGGATCTCCTCCTTCGGCTTTAGCTGCGTGATCTCCTGCTCTCTGCGCCGTTCAGCACCTGAGTCTACGCCTGCTTCCTGGTACCCTGCAGTCACCGTCACCAACATGCCTGTTGCTGTCTCTCAGTCCCAGGGTGGAAACGCTACCAAGACAACATCTCCCTGGGCATTAATCTATGCAAACAATGCGAGAACATTCTATGTGAAGCCCATATTGCAAGAAAGACGTTGTATATATTTATATTAAATTAAGCATTTTAATACTATTAAAATGTTCATGAATGGTATAACGAATACCTTTTTAGCATGTATCCCTCTGTCTTCCATAACTGCCTATCCAGCACAGGAGAATAGCAAATCTGGAGCCTATTCCAGGATGGACAGGGGACAAGGCAAGGAAATACCCCACAAAGCAGGCACAGAACCAGGGCCAGAACTGGGTCCCACATGTGTGAGGCTGCAGTCCTGCCCACTGAACTACCACACAGTACACATACAAATTTTATTCTTCCATCCATCTTGTACAGTCTATATGTAAACTATAGTATATATGTAAACTATAGTCTATATGTAAAGCATAGTCTATATGTAAAGTATGATTTCACCTGTGCGTGGTGCACACTGCCTGAAACAAAGTAAAGCTGGCTTGCTGGTGCCCCTAGGAGTACTTCCGCCCTCTTCAGTTCCAGCTCAGAACAACTATGTGATGTAGGGTGCAGCTAGAATTGTCGTGACGCCCACCTAGGGCACTGCATGTGCTGGGGCCGCCCCTTAGTATTAATGACTATATAAACCGAAAGCATATTAACAAAGCTATCAATAAGTACATGATTTCAGATTTACCATGACATCCATCCACTTTCCAACCACTTATCAAATGCAGGCCTGCAGGGATCCTGGAGCTTCTCCCAAGCAGCAAAGGTTACATGTGGAGGTAGACAGTTCAGGTACAGAAAGAACAAATCCAGACCAAGATTTTGTTTCAACCAACCAGTTCAGTACAGCATACTCAATTGGTTGGTTGAAACAAAATCTTGGTCTGGATTTTTACTTTGTGGATCTGAACTATCCACCTCTGGTTACACTGTAGGGGTATATCTGGGGCAGGATCCCATTGCATCACAGGCAACATACACATTCACCCACCCAACCACACACTACAGACAATACAGAGATGCCTCTTTGGTAAATACACATCTTTGGAGTGCAGGAGGAACCCAGGGAACCTGAAGGAAACCCATAACTTGGGAAGAACTTGCATATTCCACACACACACACACACACACACACAGCAGGGGAGTCACCAAAACAACTTTTTAATGGAAAAGAAAAACAGGAAGAAAAGCAAATACATAAACACAATTTGCTAAGGAGTTCATGAGTGAGGTATTTGTACGGTTCACCACTATGGTTTAATGTCTGCTGTATGTATATAATCCATCTGAAACTGCACTTCACTGTAAAAAAAAAAAAATCCTGGCTTAGTGCAAACTCTACAAAAAAGGAACATTGTGTCAAATGGGTCTTGATAAAAAGGGAAGTGAGCTATTCATAGGAGCTACACAAAAGTGGGAAGAGACTGTGAATGTTTAACACACAATACTTTGTAGTTTTGAGAGGAATATGTTGTATTTCTCCATAAACCTCCAAGGTTGAGAACAGCAAGCTGGTCTGACTGGATGGCAGTTACAACTGACTTTTACACATACATGTATACTAATATGCCAGAATGTTTTGTGTTTAGCACCTCTGCTCCTTTAATCCAGTGGGTCTCCCCCGATCCACAGCCGCCTAGCTATCCTATGTTTTTCTTCTCTTCCACCAGGGACACACCTAATTTCACTTGTCAGCTGATTATAAAAACCTCGATTGCCTCCTGGCCTAGGCACAGAGGAGGTGGACTAAACCAAGAATGCAGATTCTCGGGGGGAGGGGGATGTCTGACAAGTGGGTTTTGAATCACTGTACTAGACTGATAGGATGCTGACAAAGAATGATTAGTGGAATTACACTCTCTGGTCCTGCTGATCTTCATTTAAAAAAAATACAAACTTTGACCATAATTTTGTGAAAACATAAATATGCTATTACCACATTGAAGAAAGTCGTCATTAATAATTCTCCAGATGTATTACTTGGATTTCTATTGGAACCTTCTTTGTCTGAACTCTTTCTATGTGTCAGTATTTAGGCAATGGTGCTGCTATCCTGCCATACCCAGTCTAATACTTTCCTCTCATCCAGTTTTCATCAGTGCACAAATCAGCATTGTTCCTAATCTCTGTGTCAGCAGTGTATCAGTTTCCAGCCACTCGATGTCAGCAGTGTTTCTTCTCCCAGTTTCTTAGTGTCAGCAGTTGCATTATGGGTAATCTGTCTACACCCATACGTTTGTGCAGACATACAGTGAAAACACCAATGACGCTCGTCCTTGATCTCAGTCCAAAGTTTCCTTCCGTACACAGCGATGCCTCTTCAGTTGATATGAGTAGGTGAAGTGCTGCAAGCAAAGGGAGCAAAAGTAAGGCCGCAGGCCAGTGTGGATGCGCTCGTGCGTTTTTAGCGCCCCCAGCTGGTTAAACTGCTTCCCACACATCGTGCACACATAAGGGGTCTCTCCTGTGTGAGTGCGCCAGTGCTTCTTAAGGGTCCCTGAGCGCCCAAAACACTTGCCACACTGGGAGCACTGGTAAGGCCGCTCGCCGGTGTGCGTTCGCTGATGGGTCTTTAGGTCACCTAGTTGGGTGAAGGGCTTGTCGCACTGGTCACAGTGGTAGGGTACCTGGCCGCTGTGGATCTTCATGTGGGTTTTCAAATAGCGGGCCGTTTTGAACGTTTTATGGCAGCTGGGGCAAGAGTGCGATTGGCTGAAGGCTAAAGACCGGGGAGAGTCAGCATCCTCCTTCCCGTCCTCCTCATTTTCCTCGTTTCTGACCGCATGTCCTAGGGAATCGTGCAAGGACTGGTGCTGGCGGAGAAGGTCCAGGCAGGGGAAGCTGAGGCCACATTCAGTGCACAAGTACAAGGTCTCGCCCTCATCCCCTTCCGTCGTCTCCTCCACCTTGATTTGGTGGGTTTGGTCCTGGTGGTGGCTGAGGGACTCCAATGATGGGAAGCTTTGACCACACTCACAAAGTACAGAGCTGCCTTCTTCATTCGCGAGCTCCTCTCCCACGTTCCCCTGCTGTTCCCCTTTCTCTGCACCTCTATAGTGAATGCCGGATGGTGCGGCATTGCTCTCAGTCTCTTTCCTCCCAGCCTGAGTTCCAGAAGATTGTGCAATGTCTGGGGGTGTCACTTGGCTAGGAATGGTCTTTGTTATTGTCTTGGAACAGCAGTGGGATGGAATCAAAGACGACCCTGAGTTGGAGGCAGGAGGTGTCTGAGGCCTATTATCAATAAGTTCATCCGATGTTGTCAAACCAGTTTTGCTGCGGGCTGACCCATCAGGGTCCACAACTTGCGAATGACACCCAGAGTGACCAAGGAAGTGGCCAGGGGAGGACACGGGGACTTTATGAGAAGACGACAAGCCTGAGAGGCCAGCAGGGGAGGGGGGCGGTTTTTTGGTAGAGATGCCTTGACCTTGCAGCAGTTCTAGGTATTGTTTCCGGTGTGAACGCTTGAAGTGTTTCTCCAAGTAGTGAGAGGCAGTAAAGCAAATGTCACAGTAAGAGCAGGGGTATGACACAGGAAGATCAGAAGGCACATCTGCAGGGGAAAGCAGGAGAGAGGACCATGGCTATATCTCCACCCAGAAAAATACAAGAAAACACACAGGCAACACAGAGAGGTCAACCTTTAACAGACATATACAGCATAAATCCTACACTGACCATATTTTTTATTGGCAGAGCATGATGGTGCTTTGCAGGTAGAAGCTGATAATAGTGATGTAACAGGATGGTCAGAGGTCTCTTCTTTCACCATTAACTTGTGAGGCTGGTCTTCCACATCTGAAACACACAGACATATTGGTTAATGGCCCAACCCAGGACATGCTTGCGCACTTATGAGAACAGGTGGTTCCACACTGTTAATTAAGCAACTAACATCCCATAATATTTGGGATCGCATATATCGGTTGCTTATCAGTTAGACTACTGAGATGAATATAATGGTGCTTTTCCACTGCCAGTTCACAGAGCCGTACCTGACCTGTACCACAAACTGACAGTTTTTCACTACAAAGTATGCATGTCGTACCCGACCTGTACCTGTGCTGACACAGCCCTGCTTCTAGCAGAGCCGAATGCATGACCAAACTGAGTAAGTTGCATCACGGCCATGTGATTGGTCGAAATGCATGGAGATACCACTGATCAGTGTGGATATGCATGGATCATCTGATGCATTCCCGATAACTCGGAACTTGAACATTTCCAACCTCTTACATAAAAAAGTACTGTAGAACAGCTGAACGGACTCATAATGCAAATTCACACAAGCGAATGCAAATTCCGCTAGCGTTTGATGTTTGCATAACATGGTAATTTTCACAGACGTGCTAGCACACAAATACATTATTTCACTATTATTATTATTATTATTATTATTATTATTATTGCACATAGTAAATCATGATGCATACCGTATGAACAGTAATAAGCACCTCTCTGGTTCTGCGGTACATCACTGTCGCTCTCCAAACTCGGCAACACCTTTACCAAGCTGACCCATCTGCATTGTAAAACCGGAGCGTGCTAGAACCATGTGGTAACTAGTCTCTATGCAGTACGGCGCAAGTACAGCTCGGTTCCTGCATGCCAGTGGAAAAGTGCCATAAGAGATCTTAGTAACCTTGACAGTGCAATTGTTTGGTAAAAGTTCAGATGACAACATTGGTCAATTTAATGATGTTTCACAAGGAACAGTGGCTATGGTGATGTTTCTGTGTATGTCTGAGAGGAAAGATGTGTGCTAGTGGCTTGCTCCTATCATGAAACAGGCAACTCTAAGGATGCCTTTCCAACACACCAGGTACCGTACTTCAAGGTGTTGTGTTGGTTGTCCACTTGTGTAAAAACTGGTACCAGTGCCGAATGACATCAAAACACAAGACGGGGTATTTTGTACTGAGTTTGAAAAATGGATGTAGTATGTTATTGGGCTGGATGATGTGTGACACATGCAATGTGTGACGATGTTTATGCACATGCAATTCTTACACTGCTAATCAGATAGATTAAGACCAGGCTTTTTACTTTCAGTTCTGTATGGACATTATAGCACAGGGGGTTAAAGTTTCGCTAAAACATATTTATCCTGTCATACAAAAAAAAAAAACTTTAGCTAGCTTTGCAATTATAATTATTATTCCTTTTATAGATGATCTAATATATGTTTATAAACCAGTATAAAGTTTACATTTGCTGCTTTTGCATTAGTGCTGCATGCATTCTCTGAGACAATCATAATCATCCTTCTGTTTAAATCACTGAGGGTTTGTATGGGTTTGTAAGAAATTTTATAATTTAATAATTATTTATAATTATTATTAAATAATAATCTAATTCTATATTTATTTATTAAAAATACAAATGAAAATACATATAATAATAATGATTTAATTCAGAAGCTGAATATCACTATTTTTATACCATTTTCTTGTGATAATGAAATAATTTTCTTGAGATCAAAAACATGAACATTGTTTTCTCGTGATAATGTAATAAGAGAAGTTGAGAAAAAGAATGACATTTTCTCATGATAACAGAATAATTTTCTTGTGAATTCAGGAAGCGAACATTGTTTTTTTTTTCCCATGATAATCATTTGGCAGCATGACAGCAGAGGATACGTGATTTAACGGGACTGTAGCTTCTACAGAATACAATTTACACTGAAGAAGTAAAGTTATACTTTGATATTTTAACATCATAGCCATTATTTCATTCCAGATGCAGTTTGCAGAGCATAAAAAAATGTGGTGCTGTGCATCTATACATGATGTGTACAGTATGAAATAGTGTTTCCCAGGATCATTGTACAACATAGAAACTGGACATGCGTAATGTAATAATGGAAGCATAAAGTCATTTCAACATGCGCAGAGCCTAAATTAAATAAAAATGTGACATGCTGGTTAATGTATGAAATGCAATAAATCCACCAATGCCACGCTGTGACTATAATATACAAAATGTTCAGCTATATTGTATCGGGTTGTGAATCATGGTTTTATAAAGTCAGACAAGTTCTTTTATAAAATAAATAATTTTGCTTTAATTACTGGGGCACTGCAAAACCAACAAAAAGTAATTTAATGTATACTTTATAATGTAATGTATATTTAATGGTATACCTGTTATGATAACTGAACATGTACACATTTGGACTGACACTGTGACCATACTGCTATGCCAAGCAGACCCGCCACTCCACCACACCTTTAACGAGCTCTTCCTCCACCTCTTCTCTTCGAATCAGGTGGCTTCCATCCTCTGATATCACCCATCTTTTCACTGTATCCCCTGCCATCACTGAAAGAAAAAGTACACAGGCAATAAGGCTAGGAACACACAGTAAAGAACAATACCGGGGCAAACAGCAGACTGCAGTTTAAAAAAAATGTGCGCTTTGCAGTACTTTACTGCCATAGTAATAACACGGCTGAGTAACGAAGGTATTAAAACTAGATATAAAAGTAGGTATGAAACATTACGCTAAATTTCCAACTGGGAATTCCCAGTTTAAACCGAGAGACATTATAAATGTCGGTTTCAAGAAAAACATCGACAACTAATCTGGTCTGTATAACTCACCAGCATATCTACCGGCCAACCAGTGATACGGTACTGCTGCTACGTTTTAGGCAGACACATATCCCGGAAAGTAACGCAGACCAGCTCAACTGTCAGAAATCCTAACCACTGAGCCCACAGTGGGATCATTTTCGTTATGGCAGGGCAAGGCGTGCGTTTGTGTCGCTAGCTTTAGCAGACAAAAGCCAGTGACATAGCGGGCGATGCCGCTTTACGGGACGCTATTCCGCAACACATCAATATGTCATTCACTTAACTGGTGTGCTTTAAGATGATCAGCTTCGTTATTCTTAAATTGATCCTCGAAATGGTCTAGCCTTGTCTGATAACAAGCAGAAATCGGTCACCGTTTACATACAGCGGGATTATCTTTAAAATGACAGCCATTGCAGAGTTGCAGCGGCGCGTTTAGCTGGCTACTGCCAGAAAACGACAGGATAGCTAGTTATAAAAATTCCACTATTTACTGCTGGATAGTGCTGAAAAACACAACATAAAAATGCTTGCTAGCGACCAGAATTGAACAAGCAGTCAGTCCTGTGTTTAAAATCAGAGACGCCAGTGGTACCACAAAAAAATCCTCTGACTCCAATATTTATGTCTGCTTTAAAAAACACGAATAAATTTCCTTTCTGTCTTATCCGAAACAGCCATGCGTCGCGATGTTGCAACGTGGTTAAACTAGTTGCAAGTTATGTTATCGTATCGCTGAAATGCACAGCAAACAAAAGGCTGCATTTATTTCCCCCTTAACTTCACCTCTTTCGCCTACTGTGACCCCAGCACGGCTCTCCCGTTTCTCAACGCCGATTGGCTACGCTTCGCACGTGTCGCCACGCCCTCGACACTCAGACAAGCCCGTCAGCCAATAGAAGGGCAGCTTCAGCCATCCCGCTCCCACGTCTCTGTTTTGTGTGGATGTTAGTTCTTGTTTGGCGTTTCTTTTTTTTGCGATTTAAGCCGAGTGTAGCATTTCATTTATAGTTAGTCATTAAATTATTAAATTGTTTTTCGTTAAATGATTTCTGAAGGCCTGCAGTAACAAACTTAATAGTGTTTTTATGGGCATTTTTAATTTCTGACTTTGGTCCACGATCACACCTTTTTAAAAACACTGGATTAATTCCTCTCCCAAAGAAGAACAATATTTACGTTGTAAACCAGAGGTTCTCAATATGGGGTCCGTGACCCACGGAGATGTTTAGTAAACTGAGGAAATGCCAGTATTCCCATTCAATTTTCCCTTCAATTAATTTTTATAAAGCACCTTTCACAACACAGTGGCCTCAAGGCACTTGAGCGTGTGGCAATACATTATTACATCATTTATACAAAATGGTGCATGAAACAGGGAACAAGGAAAGAAATAAAGCCAGACAAGACAAATGAGGAGAGGAACCAAAAACTCCTGAGTAGAAGAAAAAACACCTGTGGGGGCCCAAGGTTGACTGGCTGGCCAACACCCGAAAAAAATGAGCCTGCATTAATAAAAACAGGGTATAATCTGTGAGTGAATTCTCCAGACGAATCTGTGTAAGCTGCCAGATCACAGGCCACACCCATGATGAAAAACACTGATAATGGGTGATCAGAACAGCAGACCATGAGGATGTGTACAGCAACAGCTACAGTCAGTTTTAAGATGTGGATAAGCAAGACTGAAGTAATGGTCATCAGTGGAGATTTATAACTTGAGACCTACAGTCCAATTCGGAGTAGACATCACAGTTACCTGACTGCAGCTACACATACATCAGAGGAAACATGTAGAGGGAAATGCCAGATCCTCGGAATAAGACAAAAATGTCTTCTTGTGGCCTGGAGATAAATGAATGAATGAATGAAAGTTACATTTATTTAGCATTTTTTCAAACACCAAAAGCGCTTTAAATGTCTTTCCACATGCAGGCCCCTGATGCTTGCTATGTCTGTCTTTTCCATCCTGACATACAGCTCACCCTTAAAAAGCTGTCCAGCTGCATGCCTGCAGCACAACCTATGACGATTAGCCTACATTTGAGCATAAATATAATGTGAATAATAGATCTAGATAGTAATCACATATGCAATTCATAAAGGGCATACTGTATTAGCCCTGCAGTTACAGCATGAAATAATGAGAATAACTTTTTTACATACACCTAGATAGTAGTAGGAGCTGTAGTTATAGTGATTTACAATGAAAAAGAGCATATGCAGTTCGCTGTCAGTATGTAGTTGTTTGACTTGTTAATAATAGCCCACATTAGGGTGGGGTGAAAACATCTAAATTTCCAATAGCAATTTCCAATAGTGAGGAAAAGTTGTCACTGGATCTTATTATTAAACGTGCAAAATATCTTTGAAATAGGTTAATATTTTCAGGTTCCGCAACGCGATCGAAGTTTTCACCTGT
>JAOYFF010000094.1:19743214-19757341 GCA_025773925.1 Cryptomyrus ogoouensis
TCTCCCCAAACGAGCTTGATGGGCCGAATGGCCTCCTCTCGTTTGTAAATTTCTTATGTTCTTATGTTCTTATGAGTTTTGGCTGCCCAACACCCAGTTACTCACTACAGCTGAGCATGTGGAACCCACAGGCTCTGCCTTTTCAGAGATGCTCAGACACAGTCATCTGACCATAATGATTTGGCCTTTGTCAAAGTCACTCAGGTCTTTATCCCTGCCCATTTCTTCTACATTCAACATGTAGAGTTCAAAATGTTTGCTTACTGTCTAATTCATCCAGACCTTGACACCCACTGTTGTTCTCAATCTGCCATCCAACACTGGCTGGCATGGAGAACTGACTCATTGACAGACTTTGACTTTGCCCTTGACCACAGTCTACACCTTGCTTTTAGCAAGCAAGCCCACCCTTTGTCTTTCAATAACATTAACATGCCCGGGGGGGTTGGGCGGCCAGTTGACCTTGGACCCCCAGAAGTTTTTTTTCTCCCTGCTTGGGAGTTTTTTGTTCTTCTCCTCTGTTGTAATCTGGCTTTCTTTCTTTCATTTCTTTGTCCTCCCTTTTCCCGGTTTTGAATAATTCTGCAAAAATGTTGCAGGAATGTATCGCAACACACCCATGTAAAGCGTCTGTATACAAATAAATTGAATTTCACAATTTCAACATTATTCAGTTCACATGGGGGTGGTCATCAGGCTTTATGGTCGGTGTTTTCGCACGCTTGAGGATTAACTGCTGGCCATCCGCATTCTGTCATCATCACTCTCATTTGGAGTTTGTTTTCGTGATAAAACGTGTGTTTCTAGTGATCAATTTTCTGTTAGGCTGCACAAATGCCATGAAATTGGTATGTGACAGCTGGATATAAAACGTGAGAGGAGACGCTGCATCTGGATCCTCTCCAACTACAAGCTGTCAGGTGAAATGTGGCAGGAAACTTTATGGGAAATAATGTCTCAGAGAGTGGCTTTGAAAGCCATATTCAACAACAAACAAATAATTTCATGCTGACAAGTGCAAAGGCAATAAAATATTGGATACCTGGTTAGATCATTTAGCTGTAACAATTAAATAACAGTATTTGAATGTCAGTTTTTTGTACATGTTAAAAGCCATTTCATTTTTTATTGTACGCATGTTCCTTTTGATAGGTCGAGGCAGGCCTATTTGTAGTTATCTAAAGAAGTACCATATTGTAAACGTTGAGTCATAAATGATCTAAACCTGTGTACTAGGCAATTGTCTCATGTCCCAAAACCAGACAGCTTAACATCAGAGGTAGAATGTTTATGATCCTTTTAACAAGTTCCTAATAAATCTAAACCACTTTTGGGTCATTCTGTTTTATCTTTTTAACCCATCAAACATAGCGAGTATCCTGTGTGGGGAGCGATTACTGTCGATGATACTAAGTTCAATATAGTGTATCTCCAACAGCTATATTGTCTTCAGCACGTTGTTTGTCATTGTTTACAAATTTAGGTTTTTCATCATGCTTTACAATATTTCAACCAATGGAATACGGGTATGAGATTTAAAAAAATGCAATTGTTCTAATACGATTCCAAATTCTTTTCCAATACAAACTTGTAAGCAGGTATAAAAGTCTTAATTAAAACAAACGGCATATATAGCACAATAAAGGGCATTTTTCAGTGAAATTGTTTAAATCAAATCTCGCAACTAGTACCAATGACCTCATTTGGGATATTTAGGAAACTGAAGATGGCAAAGTATTCAGAACATGAAACATTGGCACCCAAGACATCTGGAATTGAAACAAGAGCGTACAAATACTCAAAATCAATTTTGTTTTTTATTCCGGGTCTGTAGTTTGTACTTTGTTTCAAATTTACTCTGCTAAATAAGTGCAATAAAAACATTATATTATAATTTTTTAAGACACCTTTCCCTCCTTTTTGATCTGAAACACCAAAAGTGTTCGGAAAATGAAATGTGGCACTTCCGTGATACACAAACAGTACAAATACAGAGCCCCTCAGAGTCCATCAAATCATAACATATTTACACTCAAGCATTTCAAGAATTTTTTTTGGGGGGGAGAAGGGGTGCACATGTTTTGCTTTGCAAAAGACTATTTGGCAAAACATACTTAACATCATATGCAACAGCTCCTACTTCTGTGCAAAGTAAACACACTTTATACACAACAGGAATGTAAGGACTAGGCACTTAGAACTTTTAATTATAGGACCAAAATATCCTTACTGGGCTACAGCTGTGCTTATTAAATAAGAAAAAAAATACAAGGTTTCTTACAAAAGCTGCTTATCTTATACAGGGGCCTGGATCCTTTGCCAGGCAGCACAGGTGGGGGGCACTGAATGGGCTGGCAATGGGTAAACACACATAAAAAGGCAGTTTATATACACCAACGAACATAACTGCATGTCTCCCCAGAAGAGGGGGACTGCACGAATTAGCACGGGCAAAAGTCGCAATCCAGCCAATTAATACATGGTATTTCTATTTTATCCAACCAGTCATGCTTACAATTGTCAATCACCGAAGACCACGGGGTCCACGGCACCATTTCTTGGCTCTAAGCTAATATTGTTCAATATACCGCTAGCTAATGTTCTTCAAAATACAGCTATCAAAAAACTTAAACAAAGCGATTCTATAATTTTTCCAGTTTCAAAATTTAAAAAACGTGCTGAACATCTCTATGGCACACATCACAAAAACTACTTTACGAAGTTACGTCACGTAGCGCTTTGGCAGACACACAGCCGGACTCATTTCACGTGTCTCTTGTGCCGAGAAGCTACATCAATGGAAGATGGAAACTGCTGTTGCCTGCTGCCCGCCTCTACTTTATAAACAGGGCAGCATAAGTGAGATATTGTGTTTTGATTTTATACCAAATGAAACACAGAGCCGACAGTAGACAAACGCTGCTACAAAGAGGCAACACTTCTAACCAGCGGAAACAGCGGCCTCTTGCTCACCCTGATTTATATAAGGAGTTTGAAGACGGTCACGTGTGCATGATAACAGATATAAAACATTATAGTTATGTAATTTAGCAGGTCTATGTTTCCGTTTAAAGTCATGTTTAGCCTACATGCCAGTTCATTCATATCCCTTTCCTCAGTGATAAGTAGGCTAGGCAAAATGATGAACACAACAAATACAAATACAGATATAATCCTAAACTTAGTGTATTACCAATGAGGATTCGTAACAGGATAGCTCTAATTAAAATCAGAATCTATGTACTGAATTGAGTTTAATTAATAAATAGGCTATTACTGTTGATTTAACAAAATAGGCCTATTTATTTAAAGTAATATAATATTTAAATGGGAATGTTTTACAGTATCGAATCAGTGTTGATACTGAGGTACTATGACAGTGTCAGTGTATTAGTCATAATCTTGGTACCATTCAAGCTCTAGTCCAGGGTCCATGTTCATTGTGACCTTATACTGGATCAGCAGCACAGAAGATGAACAGATAATCTCATAGTAACAACAGTTTGGCAAACAAATAAACCCACTTAATTCTTTTTTCTGCTTAAATGTGATCATAAAATTAATAAATCAATACAGTCACTGTATTTAGGATTACAAAACAAGATTAGAAACAAAATGTAATAAATAAACAAGAAAAACTCTTTGTATTTGACAATTACTCTTTCCTCATAATTCATACCCCTGCCCAACTCTGCAAAATTTAGCACAACACACCAGCAAAACAGGTACAGGTACTGGATCAAATGTAACATGACCACATGATTTAATCGGTTGGAGAGAGGGGCACATTTTACATTCCAGACACAGAATGAAGGAAAGTCTACCATTTTAAAGCGAACAAGCAGATAAAAACCATCTCTGCTTTCCAAAACATCTGAAAAAATATAGACCTCACATAGATATTCACAGTTTTAAAAAATTCATTCCATTCATTAAAAATTCAACAATTAGTGAAATAAAAATTGTGTCGCGTCGTTTTGAAATGGTGGGCATGTCTTCTGTACCTAAAGAAGGTGTTTAAACTCCTGCCCTGAGGGAGGGAAATAATCTCAGTCCTTAGTTTTTCCAGAACGGTTTCCAAAAAAAGGAAAACCTATTCATTAATTCATCCCCAAAGCATCTGTAGGTAATGTGTATTTGTAAGTCCACCAAAGGTGGCATCAAAGGTTTCAAATGTATAAAATAATGTGTAAACCCCTGAAGTGTGGTTATCAATACACTCAGTTCATGGTTTTTCAAGGTTTTTTCTCCTCCCAAGGAGGAACACTGATTGCTGCCTTTATACCTGCTGTGCAACGACTGAGTACTCAGAAAGGATCATTCAAGAGTATTACATGTGTAAACATCCCTCGTTCACATATTTGTGTGAAACTCCCACTTTGTCATGTTCCCCTTGGAGGTACTGGCAAGTCTGAGCAGGGCTTTAAATCCCAGCCTGTATGTTTCTACTCCTTCACATGCCAGTAGTCTCCTCTCCATCTTCCGTTTCCTCCCTCTGGGGAAGCAGCTTGTACTGTTCCGAGCCCAAAGCCTGGAAGGAATTCCGATGAGGCTCCTCCCCTGCCTCTTCATCCGGTGGCTTGAGTGTAGGGTCGGAGTCAGGTTCCATTGTGTTGCATTTCATGTAATCCTCTCTCTCGACGTCTGTGTTGCGCCTGCGTCCCGTCTCCGGCCCTTGGCTGAGTTTGTTTTTCAGCAGCGTATGTAGGTAGCCCAGAGGGACAGGGAGGGAGGCAAATATGATCAACAGCGAGAGGACCGCCAGCGCCCACTCCGGGTAGTCCAGCGTTCCTTTCGAAGCCTGAAAAGGGAAGGAATGGGAAAACAATGAGACGGAGGTAGAGAGGGATTACGTCACGTAGGCATTTAGGGATTACGTCACGTAGGCATTTAGGGATTACGTCACGTAGGCAAAACCATTTGTATGTTGCTGCACATCATTTCTATAATTAGTTTGTCGTCGACATGATCAACAGACACTCGCCCCTGTCACACAACAAAGAGACAAGCAAATTTGTTAAGGGAAATTCCACTTGAGGTGCCAAATTTATTGAACAATGAAACCTCAACATTTAGCAAATTCCTGATTTAGGAATGTGTCAGGATATAAACGAACAAGGAAAATGGTCCTATGGGTATTTTATGAATGTACAGCAAGCAACCCTTTCTTGAATTTGCGGGTTCTTGACAGAGTTCCTCATCGTAATTATACATTACGATCACCTCACTCCAAATATCTTCTGCAAACTATACAGCAAGCCTGCAACGGCAACTGTGAACTGCCAAACTGCGTTGACTGCGTTTCAGCTTGTTGGAAGCGAGTCACAGAATGATATGCGACTCGCAAGCTGAAATACTAGTTCTGCCAGGCAGTTTACTAGCCTAAACAAAGCAAAACACTGCAACGCTCAACAAATCTGTTTTTCTTACACAACAGAGAGCTATCTTAAGTGCCAGTTCTGTTCAGTGCCCTACAATTGACTGGCACGCTGCCTAGGGTGTTACCCTGCCTTATTCACTGTCATGCCTTTATGGAAAAGAGATATCATAATAATGCAAAAAAATAAAATAAAAATAAAAATAAAAAACTACTTTCCTCTTCACACTATGCATTCATCATAGACTAACATAATAATGATCATGCAATGCAGGATTTTTTTTATTCTTAATTTTCTAAAAAGCTGACAACTGGCTCATTTGAAATCTGGAGAATAAATGAAATATATAAAAGTTTTATTCCCACTAATTGAAATTCCGATGTTCCTCAGTTTACAATGGTCCAACTCAACAATGGTGCCACGACAATTTACATTCAGCAGTCAGACTTTAAATTTTGATCCATTCCCGGGCTAAAGATATGCCATATGAAACATTATACTGATGCCAGGCGATAACAGCATCCACCCAGACACCGAGTCCCTGTAGTGATTACGAGCAGAAACATCTCCCGCAGTGCTTTACACTGTATGGTACCGTGTTTATTTTCCAGTTTAACTAAATTTTCCCAAGCCCTACTAGACAATCAAGTGTATCAGATCATATATTCATATTTGACATATGATATTTTCAGTTTCATTGGAACGTAACCGTGTTATAGGTTCAGGAGCAGCTGTATCTTTTAG
The DNA here is from genome assembly GCA_025773925.1 of Cryptomyrus ogoouensis. Taxonomy (NCBI): domain Eukaryota; kingdom Metazoa; phylum Chordata; class Actinopteri; order Osteoglossiformes; family Mormyridae; genus Cryptomyrus; species Cryptomyrus ogoouensis. Next base: position 19,749,337 of record JAOYFF010000094.1, read on the forward strand.
TCACTACTAAAATAACTCTCAAGGGCAGGAAAGGGATTTTAATCATTTTCAATAAGGTTAGGCAAAAAATGTGGGTTTGACATCTGAAGTGTTAATGCAACTACATTGTATTTGAGTCATATTTAGGAGTCAGCGCTACATGTTTTTTTTTTTTTAACAAGAAAAGGTGCTTTTGAACACATTATTTTAAAAGGATTAGTTAACTGATAATCTATGGGTGGAAACATACAGGCTCAACCTGCAATACGCACGCAGGTCTTTGTGGACCCTACTAAAGGTACACGGTATGTTCTGCACCACACAAAAGATGCTCCCTGCTCAGAGTAGAGATAGTTCAGGCAGCATATGCAAACGCTCCAGCAGCGCACACTTACCGTACTGTGGTTCCAGGCAGTGTACGTTGGCCGTTTGAATATCATCTGCAATACGCTCGCCCCCAACAGGCCAATCATGGCCAGCAGGCAGATGTACTTCCACAGGTACTTGTATACCACTGGAGGGCGCCATTGCAACATGGCTTCAATGTCATCCAGGAATCTGCGGCAAAAGGGGAAAATGATGAGGATGACGAGTCCCACTGCTGACAAACTTATAATAACTTATATAACTTATAATAAGTTTTCAATCTGTTTAATCACTGTGAACTTTCTAGACATGAGAGTACTTTGCTGGTTGTCTGCGTCTGTAATCCTCACCGATCAGCTCCGTAAACCCAGGAGACACTGAAGGTTTCGAAAATGACCACGATGATCAGCGGCAGAGTCGCAGAGTAATCATCGAACATGGTCACAAAGTAGTTGCCACAGCGCTGGGTGAACACGAGTCCAACGACAAAGCCCACTACACAGCTGCAGACTGGGGGACAGGCAGGACACGCACAGACACACACACATTCAGCACTTCTTAGTAGTGTACACTCTACCTGTAAAGTGCACACATGTTAACAAGGTCAAGCAAACCATTAAAAAGAACTTCAAAGCCTACTTTTAAGTACACTTAACAATGTGTGAGTCACTCTGATCTTATTTGCTTACCTGAAAATCTCCTTCATGTGACCTCGCAGACATTACATACACGTGAAAACTATGCAAATAATTATATAAAACTGTTTTAAAATGTCGCAACATGTGCAATGGTTTACAAGTGTAATGCCTGAATATTAATATCTCTGATTTATTTTATGTCTAAGAAAAAATGATTAACATTTCAGTGAATCTGATAAATTAAGACATTAATAATTATCAATAAATAGAGAAAAAAAAATCCTTTTATTGTCAGTGATTGTTGAATATAAAATTATCACAATCAGAACACATATGTAATATCACATTGTGTACTCCCAATTTACTTTGAGAAATACCATTAGTATAACTGGTGATGATTCTAATGTGACCTGATATATAAACCCTGAAGCCATATGTAAAATGAGCGATTTGCAATTCAGCCATGTAGGACACTGGAGTCCATAGGCTCAGTCGATAAAGGTGAGAGTAGACAGGAATCTGTCTTATTTAACTAGGTTGAAGAGGGGGAGCACTAATGTGAACATTTTTGCCCATACCATTCACCGAAACATTTCTATCTAATATTACCAATACAGACAACCGGTTAACCTCTGAGGGCCAACAATCTGCATTGACATTGATGTCGGTGCCGTTACTTCTTAAGGTCTCCTGAATGTTTGTAGTAACCTCATCATACAATTCAGGCAGTGAGACCTGAAAGACTGTAAGGTTCTAAATGGTGAATGAGCCAACAAAATCCCTCATCCTCCCCTGCGGAAAACGGCTAATCACCCAAAGCAATCTCCATTAATTTAGTAGCGACATCTTTAGCACTGCTGCTGCTAATCAAGTATCAGCTGGCAATATCAACCAAGACAGACATTCCAGACCAATACCAATATCTGAAATTTTAACGAATATTGGCTAAAACTGATTCGTTATTCAATATATCATACATCTCTAGATTGGAGAGAAGGAAAATCCTCAAGAAAGCATCTCACTTGAATCTGCGAAAAGGCAACTGTTTCTAAATGCTGTCGACCAGAGAATCTACCTACTGCGGCCCAGGGGGGCCTTTTGTTGGACCAATATCCTGAACTTGGGAAGTAGGTGCCAAGATGGTTACAAAGAGGGACATGTAAGAATATTGGACAAGAAAGTGAATGCCAATGAGGAGAGCCTCGAGAGCTGGCAGGAAGAAGAGCGTGGTTAACGCGACTCACCTGTGAGAGCCGTCTTGTGTCGCATCAGACGCTTGAAGTTGTCCGTGAGGGGCGTGAGGATGCCCTGCATGGTGCCAAGCATGGTACTGAGGCCCAGGTTAAGCAGCATGAGGAAGAAGAGTGCTGACCAGAAGGGACTGGCGGGGAAGAGCGACATGGCCTCCGTGAAGGCGATGAAGGCCAGCCCGGTCCCTTCCACACCCTAGGAATGAGCAGCAGGGGGCGCCGGTAAGAGGTCGCTTCACAAACAGACGACATGACATACCAAAGCGGGTGGGGGGGGCGGGCGGCACCTTGTTCATCTCCTCCTCCGGGTTGCAGTCTGTAACATTCACTGGAACGCTCGACCGGTGGTGCAAGAACCAGTTTCGGTACTCCTCCAGCATCACAGAATCAGGTGTAGAAATGTTAGTCCAGTTCAACAACGGATTCAGCTCAAACTCCCCAGAGGAAATCCCAGACAGGAGTGCTAAATTCCTGAGGTGAGAGACCAGGGGAAACTTCAGCAAGCAGTGCACCAAGGTCACACGCATGCAAATACAAAGAGGGGTAACGCCAGACAGGTCATGGTAAGGGCTCTGCGCCTGGGGTCTCTAACTGAAATAACCTGGGGGCAGTCCAGTCTTCTCCCAAGGGGACCATTTTGGCTACTTTTTTATGAGCCAAAAGAGAAACGAGGGAGAGGATGTAACGTTAATTGTTAAATCACCGGTGGTGAAGCTTGCTGGGGGGGCAGGGCTAGCTTGTCTAAGGTGCCACATGTCTTCAACCGGCACTGCTGCTAATCAATATGAAAACCAAGTCTAAGATCACTACGAAAAATTTCACAGTGAAAAAAGAAAGATCACCCCATGGGGGAGATTTAATTATGAATTCATCTCCATCTCATTGGCCATTAGTGTGAGACCTCGGCTCGGTTTAGCATCCCAAGCCCCCAAGCCCCCCCCCCCCCCCGGCATAAGGTCATCACGTGACCCCCCTCACCGGGCCACACACTCCATGGCCTTGGTCTTGGCACGGAAGCCCAGCACGGCAAACACTACGAGGGTAGCCAGAACGGATGTGAAGAAGTTGATGAAGGAGACCATGAGGGCGTCACGGTGGCAGTTGTTCCTCAGGGGGTTGTAGGAGGAGTAGGCGATGACGGAGCCGAAGCCCAGCCCGAGAGCGAAGAAGACCTGGGTGGCCGCCTGCCGCCACACCTGCACGCTGCTCCAGATCTCCAGCTGGAAGGACAGGAGTTACCAAGCTGAAGGACACTCAACACATGTATCCTTTTACATCTGAGCTCAAATTGCCTAAATTCACGACAAGCTGGAGGATGGAGTGAAGCACTATTTGGCAGAATCCGGTGCACGTGACAGTGGAAACTGTACCTTAGGGTAGATCATGTGGATGATGCCCTCAGATGCTCCATCCAACATTAACCCCCTGATAAGAAAGCACAGCAGCACAACGTAGGGGAAGATGGAGGAGAAATACAAAACCTTGAAGAAAAGCGGGGGAGAGTGGAGGCGGGGTGTTAATCATGCCAACAGAGCACATAATGGACTTTTCACAAAGCAGCTACACACATTTGAGTACCTTGCCCGATGACTTGATGCCCTTGATCATAGCAAGGCAAACAGCAGTCCAAGCAGCTAGCAGACAGACGGTCATGAGAGGGTTTAACTGGCCTGTCTCGTTGATGGTGTCGGTGATGTCCAGAGCCTTGCGGAACCAGAAGTATGTGGTGGGAGAACTATTCTTGCACTCATTCACTATGAGAGACAGAGACCATTTTAGTTCTAACACTATACCTACAGTTATTTAAATAGTTTTTAGTGTCAAATAGAACAGAGATACTTTATTAATGGTTATTCTAGCCCTTCACAATCCACTGGGCCACACACAGCCACGCACAAAAGTAAATGAATTACCATAAGATCCAGCCTGTGTATACCAGGCATTTACAAAGTTGAGGTAGATTGAAGGTCGTGAAAGGAAACTGTTCATGTATGGGAAGTTTTAAAACAAATTGTTATAAAAATAAACACCTGCATATTAGTCTGATTTATGAAGACACAAAACAACTATGAAAAACACGTCTGGTTCATGTTTAAAGACACATTGTTAGCCGAGGGAGTAAGTCTAGGTCCCGTGACGGACACCGATGGCACTGTGATGTTATGGCAAGTTGCCGTGTCCACCCACCAGTCTGGTTGTGAATGGGCTCAGGGCATTGCTCCCAGGGCAGGGGGGACTGGAACGAACTGCCCAGATAGAAGAGGCTCCATGCGATGATGACGTTATAGTACAGGGCTACGAAGAAGCACACCTTGCGAAGGAAGAGAGGGAAAGAAAGTCAACACGGCGGCTGATGCTGAAAACCAGAAGAGTGAACCAACGGACCTTATCACAGCTGTCAAACATGTACACATGCTCACCACAACAATGTAACTTAGATTGTAAACCTGCTTCCTGTTAAGTCAGCGAAACTCCCAGGCTCCCAGAGGTGTCTATGTAGAGTTTAATTCTGACGTGTGTTAGGTCAGGACTCAGGTATTTAGAACTGAGAAGTCTGATAAGTGTTTACAGATCAGCTTGTTGTACTGGTTTTTGGACATAACTTCCGAAGACGACTGGTGTGTGTTCTGATACGCAGAAAAACGACTGTAAGGTGAGGAGTCTTAATATTGGAGGCAGCGCAATATCAGGTGACCAGCTCATTAACTCACCTGTGCCTAAATATGTACCATGGAAAAACAGAACTTGTGCTTTGTCTCTCAAAGACACTGCTGCCTGATACTAGTTATCCTGCCCAAGACCAGGCAACCATTTTGTTTCTTTGTGTGTTTCTGCTGTGCTGAAGTGGATACAGATGCCATTTTTTTTTCAACTAATCCTGTTTTGTTAAACCTGTACCCCAGTTCCCTATTCCAACTGCCTCACACTTCAGTCACACGATTCTTTTAGCCACCCTGATTGGTTCAAGTCTTACAAGTGAGGTTTAAGGAACTATTTACAATACTGCAACAATCTATTTCTCCCAAATGTGAAGATAAGTGCCACAGTGCAGGTGTGTCAATAGGAGATGGAAAGCAAACTGAATGTCAAACTATTTGAGGAAAAACATTCAGTCGACCTTCTCGGTAGGCTAACCTTTGGCAAGCGAAGGAATGTCACCTGCATACTCTACATACCAACTGCATATTCTTAAGGGGTAGGGTTTACAGGAGCAAATAAAGCTGCAGTCACAGTCAGCATGAATAAACACAAGCAGATCACAGAGCATTTGAAAACAAAAAGGAGATTCACACTGTCCTGATGTCTTCACAGAAGTTTATACCCATCTAATCTACCAATAAAATCCACTCCTTAAAATTGATACTGACAAAATTTCAAATATCTCAATTTTTTGCAATAAACATCGCGATATTTACAAAACAAAAAATTTACCCAAAATAAAAATATAGCTAAATGGAACTTATCTACAAATCCAGTCTGTCAGATAAATTGGCAGTGCTGTCAGGAGCAGAGTGCCAACTAACCACTTGCTTTTACTCAATATCGTCTCTATGGAATCCAAAATGCATCCATGCAGCAGAAGGCGAATATCTTTTGGCGGCCAGTTCTTATTCACTTTTCTATTCTTCACTCTTTTTTTGTTAAATTTCTCACAAACTTGCCACACTGTCCAGGAGTGAGTTCAACGGCAAGGACGAGAATGATTCTGATTGGCTCAGACAGCACACGTAGAGCTCAGGCAAACGCAGCGGCGGTAAACTTCACATATATTTTTAACATCAAAAACCATCATTAAAACTGCACAGCTTGCTAACTTTCAGAGAAAAAATGTTTTAGCGAAACTCACTGAGGATCTCTGTTCCGAGCGTCTTATTGTGGAGACCCACCCCCATACCATTCAACAAATTTTAAATTGGCAAGATTTTGAAATGCTGGAACAACACCGTAAAATAACGTTTTGAAAATATCAAAGTATATTTTCTAGATAGTATGACTGTACGAAGCCTACTCTCAACTTAGCTGACTACTTCAGTCTTTGCAATGTGACAACTGCACATACATAAAATCTGAAGTGAATCTTAAAATCACACATCGCCTAGCCCTCATTCAGAAGGTAAGAATATGCAAATAGGAAGTTACTATTATATGTAATTGGAAAAATAACTAACTATTCCAGCAAGTTCAGTTAATCTGAATAAAAAACATACACAATCACCAATAATGCTACTCTGCGCTGTGTATCATGCATCATTGCCATACAAGCAGATAACCGAAAATTATTTTGAGAAGTGTAAACATGTTTTTTCTTTACAAAAAAGGTTACAACAGATGATTTTAGTGTGATGGTATCATGGTATTGATAGTGAAAAAATGGCAAAACACTGAAAATAACAGCTCTAATTGAATAAAAAGGTGAACAGTCAAACAATTCACTTTACTGCTATAAAGATAAGGAGGTATAGATGTAAGAAGGCAGTCAGTCGGCGCGGTGATATGGGAAACCGAACAGCCAGGTACTAAATCGATTAGGAAAAGTGAAAATTCCAAAACACCGACAGACTGATGGATGTACACATCTCATCCCATCACAGCAAAGCAAGGACAGGACACTTTTAGCCATAAAGCTACCAAACTGAGACCACAGAACATGTCTGCAGCTGTACTAAACCACATCCATACAAGCATCTAAATGTGGAAATGATTTAGTCTTTGCAACTAACATGAAAAATAAATAAAGTATATCAAGTAAAGCACCAGGAAATGAGAGAGCATCATCTGCTCACCACGCAGCTGGAATATCCGATTCCGGCCAGTTTTGGAGAGATGTGTTTCCACACTCCGATGCTGCCCTGTCGGATGCACTGTCCGGCCGCCAGCTCCAAGAAGAAGAGGGGAACTCCCACCACAGCGAGCAGGAGCACGTAAAGCAGGAGGAAGGCTCCTGGGGGGAGAGCCAGGGAGAGGTTACAGGTCTCACAGAAGCCACATGTATGCAGCAGAAGAAGAGTGAATCCTCACCGTGCTGTGTGCACATACCACATGCGGAGGTGGAAAGTTCAGGTCCAGAAAGTAAAAATCCAGACAAACTCGTTCATTATACAGTCACAGTCACAGAGCACTTAACTGATTGGTTTAAACAAAATTTTGGTCTGGATTTTTATTTTCTCAAACTAAAATTTAACCCCTGTGTTTCGTCATTCCACGTGGAAATTAAACTCCCAAAACGCACATGCTGTAATTTTGTTTCTACCCAAATTCACTGCTAAAACTCAAAACACACATTTCATGCATGTAAATGTACGTTTACAGTTTACATGCTCTACTTCAGCAGGAAACCTCTGGAGTCTAGACATTCAATGTAAAGCTGCCATTCTTGGCCTTCCAAGGCCAAAACTCAGCGTATCAGGAAACAACTTAAATTGTCGTTAAAACTAAAAAACCACTGCAATTACATCACAACTTCCACTGCTCTGTCTGACACCAGATTCACTAGCAGAATTTTGGGCAGAATCTTGCACTCGCATTCGATAACCTAGCATCCAATCGCAGTGCACATGAGAATATTTACTGCAGGCATTCATCTATTCATCTCCTAGAACTGGTACAGCATGTTCTTAAGCGGCCTGGATCCCAGAGGTGGACATTTCAGGTCCAGAAAGTAAAAATCCAAACCAGGATTTCGTGTCAACCAACAAGTTGAGTACTCTGTGACTGTGACTCTTTATACTCAACTGGTTGGTTGAAACGAAATCCTGGTTTGGATTTTTACTT
>JAOYFF010000094.1:19767685-19785910 GCA_025773925.1 Cryptomyrus ogoouensis
TGCGATTCTGTGCTTTTGTAGGTGTGTATGACACATGTGTTTGTTAATGTGCTTAATGTCAGCCCAAACCTGTTCTAAGCTCTCTCCACTGATATCTCTCTTGTTCCTCTTCCTGTCCTCGCCCCAAACCCCAGCACCTGGTGACCTTCTCCCTGCAGGGTGGGGAGGTCCAGAGCGTGGAGGAGGCCCTGTCACGGCTCTCCCACCTGGCCCGCACGGACCGCCTCTGGAGCCAGGAGATGCTGGTAGAAGTCAGTCGGGACACCATCAGGCTGAGGGATGCTCAGAACCAGGTATGGCCCTCGTGCTCAGCCCTGAAATGGAGCCGTGGAGGGCACTATGTCACACTGGGTCACAACGACCAGCTATCGGGCACATTGTCAGCAGGTGCTAACGTGTTAATGTGCTAAACCATCTGAGTAGGGTGTCCTATAGTTCACTGAACAGAGATCATGAACAAGGTGACAGGGTATATACTGGCCAAAGTTTTGAACAAGGTGACAGGGTATATACCGGCCAAAGTTTATGAACAAGGTGACAGGGTATATACCGGCCAAAGTTTATGAACAAGGTGACAGGGTATATACCGGCCAAAGTTTATTGCCTATTCTTATTACAGTATATGTGTTTTTATTTAGATTGTATGTAGTACTGTGCTAACGTCTTATGCAGCCAAAATAAATGCTTAAAGCTATTTATCTGGTAGTGTATGTATATTCCCTTAGGGAAACAAAACAATTAAAAGTAATAAGAATTTCTTCTGTTCTCCAAAACTGACATCTTGTTGGATGGCTAGAACACAGCTTCAGTTCCCATACTCAATTAGTTAAATAACCCAAAGAGGTTCATTAGCCAGACATGGTGTGCTGGTGGCTGAGCCAACAAAAACATGGGAATATTGGATGGTTGCTGAAAATACAGACTTTAGCAGAGGTTTTAAGCTAACATACTTTGACGGACATAGTACTATAGTTTTTCATCAACATGAAGATCATTCAATTTTTTTTACTGCCTAAGATTTTACTATATGTTTATTTAACATCCTCTTTGACTTGAGAAATGTCTGTAATTATTATTTTGAAAAGGATCATTTTAGTATGCCAGGCCCTGTACTGGTTACGTGGTTATGGAAGATGACTGGATGTAACTAAATTAATCATATTAAAAGCATTGTGTCTACTTTTCTATTTAAAAGATTAAATGACAAGGTTGTGCTACCTGGCACTGAAACATTTCAATTGGGTTTGTGCACAGGATGAGCTGGAGGCTTACCCCGTCTCCTGCATCCATCGCTGTGACGCTATCCTCACAGAGAAACAGTTTCCATCCTTGCTGCTCCTTGTGTGTCAGTACGGTCCCCGAAAAAAGCCCGACATTCATTTCTTCAACTGTGAGAACGTAGGGGTGAGTGCTACAGAATGAGTGTCAGTGCCGTGCAGCTCTCCCTTGTGCTGTACCGTGAGAGCTTATGTCACGATTTGATCTCTAAGTGTCTGCTTTGAACCTTTAGCAGACACTGTACTCGGTTAATGGCTAAATGTATCTTTCCACCGCATTTCACACATGCTCCAAGCAGAACATCCACAATGTCACGTGTCCCCCCCTAAAGTATGCAATTTATCTGGCAAATGCCTCGTGTTTGCAGGCGGAACCGATCCGTGATGACATCATCAGTGCAGTGTCTGATCACACATCGAAGACTAACAGGCGTCCTGAGGTTTTGAGGTATGTCACAGAATACGGTTAAGGACAATCTGGCACCAGTGAGGGAGCCGGCAGAGATTCAGGTATAAGCAAACTGAGATCTCCAGCAATTCTCTGACTGTACAGGTCAGTGCATTGAATAGGATTTCACTGGAACGCAGTGGTGGAAGGAAGTGGTTTTCAAAGAGGGTGGATCGAAGTTTTTTCACTGTCATTGCATGGCTTGAGTGTAATGCCATTTATATTTATTTAGCAAATGCTTTTATTAAAAAAAACATACAGTTACGAGGGCAGGGTCAGCTAGTCTATGGAGCAATTGGGGCTAAGGGCCTTGCTCAAGGGTTTCACGAGATTTAGCCAAATTGTTTAGTAAAGTCATTCAGCTAGTTAGTTATGTAACACAGGGCACCCAGATGACAGAGGCAGTGGAAGTGTCCTAGCCTCACAGACAAGGAGGTCTTCTTTAAGGGAAAACAAAGCTGGAAATAAACAATGAACTGAGTGTCGTCAGAGTCATACCATACTAAGGGGACCCATTTTACATTCAGATGTTATAGTGTTGTTTCAGAAAGCTAAAAGAATGTTTCATGGTAATGGTGGGAAGTGGTGGAGCAAATGTAAATTACACTTATTTATGTACAAAGAACTTAATCTGAAATTAATAAATTAATATATTCACACTTACCTATGAGTTTATAAGCATATGGAAGCATGTGGAAATGTATTTTTTTTATTTCAGTGGAGGTTGTTTGACATAACAAAGTTCCTATTGATAACTACAGAATGTACTTAATCTCTCTCAAAGCATGATTGAAACCAGACTCTGTGTAAACAGTTGTCACAGATTATATGTGATTGTTAAACCAGAAACCTGACAGGCAATAGTTTGAAAGTAATACTTTTTCTCCCCGTCACAGCATAGATTTGATCTACTAGAATTCTTGTTCTCTCTCCCCTTCTAAAACGCAAAATATGTGTCACCTGTAAAATACTGTTGATGTTTCAACAAGCTGATCTTTCTAACCCCACTCAGCTTTGTGTTGACAAAGCTTTGACACTTGGGAAAAGAAAACGAGTGACCAGCAGAGAAAGGACGGACTCGTCTGACTCGTTTTCGCATTACTTAGCAAGGTGTGACCGAGAAAATAAGGCTGTTGCAACTAATGTAAAGGATAGACTGCCATACTTGATTACCTGTTCATAGGACAAGAGTCCAGGTCAGGTTTGTCATCAAACCAGACCTCCAGACTACAATTAGCGTGCATTTAGCTGTCATGAAACAGTGTGTCTCTTTTTAAACAGGTCAGAACAGCTAATATGTCACTGCCAGATATTTTGGGAAATGTTACCGTTTGAGGTCGATTGGATTGAATTCCCACTTTCTCAGCTTCTCCAGATCGCCATATTTGTATCAGATTTTTGTATCAGTGTTGTTCATATCATTGCTTAATACATGAATATTCTCTTTGGATATTTATGCGTGTATATCCATTATGGACAAATGGTTATTTCTATATGCTAACAATATAGTGTTACAGTTTATTAAAAAACTGAGGCTTTCAGTAATCAATCACTGAAAATATCATTTGTGAAACTGCGTAATATTTTATCCATGTAGTGGCATAAATGGCCTAATATAGTATGTCCAAATCTGGTCCTTGGGGACCCACAGCCAGTCCACAGTTTTGTTCCCTCCCAGCTCCCGGTAGCAAAAACGTGGACTGCCAGTCCCTGAGGACCAGACTGGGAAGCACTGGCCTAAAATATAAGCAGTAGGTTACTAATAAGATGCTTCCTTATTATCATACTTTAAAAGTGTTAAATAGTGACCCAGAGCCAAGGCTTGGTCAAGGTCACGGTCACGGTCACAGTCATGGTCCTGCCGGTGAAGGCGAAGCATACTGGGGCTGCTGCCCCATTGTCATTTACCAGCTGTGATACAGGCTGCTAAGCGGTGCCGTTTCGGCCATCACCCAGCAGACGTAGCCTAGCCTGGGCAGTGCTTAGCCCCCCCCGCTAACCAACCATCTTTCTCATTCCCAGGATGAACCGGGCTCTATTGGTACAACCTTCTACTGCCACTGGAGCCATGAAGGAACAGGCCCCCCAGGGGATTCCCAACCACCCCCTGCTGCAAGCCCCCAACCCTCCTCTCTCCACGCCTCCCCCACACTCAGGAATGAAAGGTGACGGGGGGGCAGGCTGCTTCATTAATACAGAGCAAACAGCAGAGGTGGGCGAGATGCAATGGCATGGTGGCACAGGAATCCCACTGAACAGCATGCAGATGGGCCTTCTTAGGGGGGCTGCACTGCTGTCATGTGGTCTGTGGCGAAGGCACACGGGAGCCACATTGCTGTCGCACAGGCCGCTGTCTATAATCAGGGAGCCAGTGCAGACAGGGTTTGGGTGTGTCCTCACTGGGTTTGGGCTGGTCTTTAATCATTGACCATGAGTGCATATGTGATGAGGCTCTGCTCTCTGTGTTTGTGGAACAGAAGTTGGTAAATGCTGGCAGGAGGGGGCTAGCATGGACACAGGGGCTCACCTCTGATCTTCTCCCTCTGCACTAGTGAACGGATCCAGTGGTGACCAGGCCAATCAGGCTTTCAGACAGGCCCAGAGAGAAGTGGTATGATGCTGTGTCTGTCTGTTTGTCTGCCAGCCTGTCTGTCTGTCTAATGCATGTCAGTATATTGAACCACTTTCGAGTGTGTGTGTATGTATGTGTGTGCATGCGCGTATGTGTGTGTGTGGACATGTTTAACTCAAAATGCGCTGCTTCATGGAGAAATCTGTTTTAATAAAGAAAAAAGAGCCTTTCTGTTTTATAATTAAAAAGATGAAAAGCTAAAATTTATTATTTTAATTGGTTTCTGAGCTACTGGAGTTTTACTTATTGACTGTGAATTGCAGTAAAATTGTGTGTGTGTGTGTGTGTGTGTGTTTATCTCTGTCTCTGTGTCTCTATCTGTGATATGGTGCACAGTCCACTGGTACATGATGAGTTCACTGCTTGTCACTCTCTCACAGGAAATCCTTAACCACTGTTTCAACGACATTGAGATCTTCATGGGCAAGCTGCAGAAATCAGCTGAGGCCCACAGCATCCTGAGCCAGAGGAGCAAGAAGAAGAAGAAAAGCAGCAAAAATGCAGAAGGTGAGGGAGACAGTGAAGTTCATGTAAAAAAAATGGTTCTGCAACTCTTCTCAGAAAAAGTGACCTAACAGTTTTTTATTATGTTCAATGCAATAATTTTTTTATTTTTGAACAATATAAACTGCATTCCTTTGGTCACCTAATACCTTAAAGCCTTGATGATCTCTTTAAAGGTGCTTTTCAGTGATATTGGGGCATCTGGCTTAGATTACATTGATGGTGGGGTTTTATTTCTATACTCCTGTTACTCTATGATAAACCACACTCCAGTTAATTAGGTTCACCTGCTCAAATCACATGGCTGCAACTGAATATATACTCCTGCAGACAGGGCCAAGAAGGTCACAGAAGGTTACTGTGCAGGTAATCATTAGAATAGTCAGAAACAGCCACCCTCCTGTGATTTTCACATTTTACAGTGTCTAGAGTTTACAGAGAATGATACAATAAGCAAAAAAACATCCAGTTATTGGCATTTTTGCGGCCAAACATCTTAACCTTGTTATTGAGAGTGGTCAGAGGAGAATGGCCAGACTCGTTAAAGCTAACAGGAAGGCCACAAGTTCAAAAGTAATCTTTGGACTTAAAACTCATCAACCTTTGAAGTGGTTCTATGTTTGGTACTATGCACCTAATAAAGTGGCCACTGAGTATATTTGATTTTACAAACATTAAATTGTTAGTTTCTCCTCTTATTGTCCCTAATTACAGTCTGCAGTGATCCTTAATCTTTGGACGTTGGCTGAAGTCTGGTCAAAAATCAGAGGCTGCTGCAACAGTAAACTTTGATTTTCATACTCACAAAGAAAGTGGGAGAATCCTGGAAAAACCAGAACGAAATACAGATTCAGCAAGAAAATAACCAGTAACCCAACATGAAAAACTGAGAGGAACACTGCAGTGTTTAGGACTAAAGAATCAAAATATGGGCTTCAAGTGACAGGTAAAAGTCTCAAAGGAAGAATGAACAATGAGTACAGATGAGATTCTGTGAGAGGGGAAGCACAGTTTGCATTCTTTGAAAGGTATGTGAGGAAAAGAGGAAAAGTGTTACAAGTAGCACTACAAGCTCAAGGTGACAAAGGAAGAGGAGGAGCAGACATTGGAGGGAGAAGTGTAATGAATATGCCTTGCATTGTTTCCTTTTCTTGTCTTTCTCCTTTCTGTAGATGACTTACTCACCCTGAGAGCACGTCCACCTTCTGAAAATGAATTCATTGATATCTTTCAGAAATTCAAGTACTGCTTCAGTCTGTTGGTGAGAACTTGGTTCACCTTTCAACATTTTAATGTGTATAAAAGCACGTCAATGTAGTCATGCATTGCCAGATGGATAGATTAAACGCTGCACATTGCTGTCGCCCAGGCCCGGCTAAGAACGTCCATCACAAACCCAAGCTCAGAAGAGCTGCTTCACCATGTCTTCAGACCCCTGGATATGGTGAGTCTTTGAATAACTGTGTCCCATTTAAGCAGAATGAAGGTGACTTGTATAGGCCAGACGTTCAGTCTGTTACACTGGGTTATAAAACCATCAGATGAATTCTGAGTACTGGAAATGACCTTTGGATGTATATAGTATGCAGGGTAAATAGTGTACTTGAAATTAAATTTATCAGTTTCCACAGTTAGGTAAGTACTTAATGTATTGTGAACAGAGTTGTTCTAAACATTGGATTACTGTGGCAACACTGTTGGGACTGAGAACGCAGGGTCCCAAGGAAGCACTGTGAATGGAGCTACTGAGGTTGTGATCTCCTTGGTCACCAGTGGCGGGATTGGTGGTGCATCCATATCTCTCTGGTATTCGGTATGGATGAGCAGAGCTATGGCATAAAGCTACAGGAAACAATGACTCAACCTCACAAGACGAGTGTTTATAAGGAGCACATGGAAAATATTACATGTGGGTTGGGGATGTGTCACATGACCGGCCTCCCGCCCGGCCGGAACCCTGCAGCCAATCAGTGAATGAGCCAGTCATCACAATATCTCGTTACAGATCGTGAAGACCACAGGGGGGCCGACGCTGGGAGCGGGGGTGGCCAGCCCAGCCCTGACCGATGCAGCTGTGTCACTGCTGCAGGAGAACCTGACGCCAGAAGAGACACAGCTGTGGACAGCACTGGGACCCAACTGGACACAACCACGGTCAGCAGGCTCAACTCATCAGCCATCCCTTGCTCATTAGGAGATTAGTGCCTCTTATGTTACCTTATGGGGCTTCACTGAGGTCTCACAGCTCAATGTCACAGCTTTGAACTGCTCCCATTTTAGTCGCTGGGAGTCCACACCACCCAGGTTACTATCTGAGGTGCTTTTGTAGCCTGTAAGAAAATATGTTGCAAATGTTTACTCAGTAAACAAGTCTGCATGGACACCTGACCCCCACAGCTCACAGCAGCGAGGCCCAGTTGTGCCCTACACCCCCGTCTTCCTGGATGGCTGGAAGCCCGACCCAGTCGACCCGCATGGACAGGTGTGGGAGGATCCCATAGAGGCACAACACAAACTGGACTCACAGAGAAAGCAGCAGGTAAGAGGGCAGTCAGGTGACACGGCTGGCTCTGAATGGGGATTTGAGCCGCCAATCATGGTCTGTGTCCCGCCCACCCGAGGGTCACCTCCACTCCACCCATAAATGTAAAGGGTGTAAACAATCGCAATCTCAGAATACTGTGAGAATTCGTATGACATTTTGAATGCAGTTAATCCATGATCTGTCTCAGAAGATACTGTACATATCTGCAAACAGGGCGTGGGCCCTCCCTCCTCTCGCCAACAGAGGTCTTCTATTCGGTCGGTCGAGCTTCCCAAGTTTGCGGCACATACTGGCGACGAAGTGTAAGTTTTATTTTGACTTTATGTTGCAAACCCGCATTGCAATGTCATTGGATTCTTCCTCTACACATGTTAAGTAATTTTCCAACCGTGTCAGGTTCTGCTGATTAAACTATGCAGTGTATTCTGTGATTTCTCACACACTGTCCTTCCTCCTTCCTTCTTCTCAGGGAGGGTAGTGAACTTCCTCCGGAGACAGAGAGACTCTACTGCTGCAGCTATGACTTTGTGGCTCGGAACAGCAGCGAGCTGTCTGTGCTGCATGGAGAGACCCTGGAGGTACTGTTTTAATCTTCCAGAAGCGCACAAATAAATCATTATGCCACTGACCTTTTTGCTGTCTGCAGTGACCATTTAGTAGTTGCTTGGTAACACTGGATGCTCATTTCTTGTATTTTGCTTTTGTCAAGCAGGAACCAAGTCCTTATGATGAATCACAGTGCCTAGCTTTTCTGATGTTAAACTTCTACTCCACTGCTAGCTAGCACTTGATACTAGTCCCTCATTGGAAGCTCAGCCTAGCAACACTTTAAGTTGACTCCATTACAGCTGTATGCTTGCAATGTAATATCTGCTTTATTGAACGTCATGCTGCTAAACTCCTGCTAAATAAATAAAAGTAAATGTAAAAACTGCAGTTCGTCATTTATCAAGCTCTGAATGACTGGTGTTGTGTATATTTCTGCGGTTTCTTCTCAGGTGATTGAGTCATCAAAGCGATGGTGGAAGTGTCGCAATCGGTTCGATCAGATCGGCTTTGTGCCCTTCAACATCCTGGAGCCGCTGTCCGCTTTGAACGACACAAACATGCGACACCTGGACGATCAGACGAAACCCAAGGTGAGTGGGTCTCCTTCTGATAGGTAGCTGGGCCCCGCTCACTCCGGCAGGGCACGCATACGCAGCCGGGCCCCGCTCACTACGGCAGGGCACGCATACGCAGCCAAGCCCCGCTCACTCCGGCAGGACACGCATACGCAGCCGGGCCCCGCTCACTCCGGCAGAGTTTACATACGCACCTGCCCCCGCAAGCTTATATGCTTAATTGCATATGGTGGCACTGCCCTGCCAAAGAAACATTTCCCTGAAAGTCATGCAGTTAAGTCACATGATCAATTGGTCTATGACTTGTCAGGTTGAAACATGCAGTCTGAGTCACATAAGTCAGAGTTGCGTGCTGTTGTGTGCAGTTGACTTTGGTTTCTTTGGATTGCTGTATGTTTCTCTCCTGCTTTTCGTAGGGAAATGATGCCTCCCCAGCAGGAGCCAGACCGTACTCATACGCCCCTCCCGCTTCACCCCCTCTCCCGGAATCTACAACTTTCCGGCCGCGCAGTATGCCCTCCAACCCCTCCCACATGATGTCCGGGGACAGCACAGACCGAGGTACTGATGATGCCTCTCAGGGACAGTGTGAGAGTGTGGCACCATTCATATGACTGCTGTGCTTTCGCCCTATGTGTGTGTGTGTGTGTGAACAGAGGTATAACACTTCAATGGGTCACTCTTTGGAATATTGCCCCCCCCCCCAGCAGAAGTGACAAATAACAATTCTGGTGACATCTGTCTGCCCCCCCAGTGATGGTGATGAACGATGAACTTCTGCAGCGGCTGACGCATGGGAAGGCCAGCTTCTCCCGCCCCCTGGTCATTCCCCGCTCCTCAGACACCTCCGCCCCCCTGCACTACAACTCCCCGCCCTCCGAGGTGGAGGAGTGGCTGCGAGCAAAGGGCTTCAGCGAGCCGTGAGCGCACCTCCAATCTCTCAGGATGCATTACAGATATCACGTCTGACTTAGAGATACGCATCTTATCTAGCTGTCATTCAAAAGCACCAGGAGGGGGCGCAATGGTCAAACAAAGGTCTGACCCGGGTTCAAACCCACTATGTTGCATTCACCATCACTAGCACTAGTTTCTCTCCATGCCAGCGCCTCCAAAACCCAGACAACATGTTTAACGTGATACTTTTCTTCAAACCCATTCAGTCAGTTGAGTCAGGTGTGTTGGAGGTGAAGTGTACCAGATATATGTGACGGCTACACAGCAGCCATTGAAGCTTGTGTGGTAACCTAGGCAACCTTCAACGCCAACCTCCACCCCCATCCAAGCAGTCACATGTCACCTAATGGGGTGACTGGCACTGTGGCTATGGTGTTTATAGAGAGGGTTTGGGAACCGCGGGTCTACAGCAGCCTCCTGCTGGCTGCATGGCTGGAGGACATGGACAGCCTACACAACAAAGCAGGTGGCTCACAGTGAACACGCCAGCGCGTCACCACTCCCAAGCTGGTATGGGCGTTGGCATGGAAAGTGCAGAGTGATAAGATTCATCAGTTAAAAACGGTTCAACCCAAAACAAAAGGCGGACACGTCATTTAGAGAATGACGAAATTACAATATGCCCCTCAAGCGGAGATCGGGTACATGTGCTAATCTTTCAGATCTCAAACACAGACCATATGCAATGATTTGTAAGTAAAGGTTTTTACCAAGAAAACAGAGGTAGTCAGTCCACTGTTAATTCTCTTTCTTTAGTACTGTGAGCTGCTTGGGCGTGTTGACTGGTGCTCAGCTGTTCTCCCTCAACAAAGAGGAGTTGCGTGCTGTTTTGCCAGATGAGGGCGCTAGAGTCTACAGTCAGATCATGGTCCAAAAGGCTTTGCTGGAGGTAACTGACAATACTTTGTTTCTCCCGTTTTTTTAAATTCATGTTTATGTGGAGTGAATGTGCTGCCAGTTTTTGCGCTTGGGAACCACAGTTAATTGCTCAGTATGGATTACTGAGTCTCTGTATTGGATTTAGGGTTGACATGTTTGTAAGAAGAGGTTTATTAGAGATTCCTGGGAGGAGAGGGATCTGTCCTTATTCCAGTATGTTTCTGCCTATTTCTTAATCTGACACAGCCCATGCATTATAGATCTTTATTTATCCTCCACTCCCCAACCTGCACTCTCTGTATCAGGACGCCCACAAGGTCTCGGAACTGGAGGCAGTAATGGAGAAGCAAAAGATGAAGGTGGACCACAATCTCGAAAGCACCACATTCTGAGGGACACCAAGACATCAGCAGTGCACAGGCTCGGGTTAACTGGGTCCCACACAGAATTCCTTCTGAGAAAGTTTCAAAGGCTTCAGTTCTGGACTCAGCTTGTCTGTAGGCACGCAGACACATCACCTTAATGCCACAATGATCAAAAGACTGATAAATCAATACATTCTCAAATTCGCCTTGTCCGCTCAGCCTATCTCCTACTGCTGCGTCCTGCTTTAGCTCCATAGGGCCAGCGGTGCTGAAGATACACAACAAATGTATTTTGTATCAAAATGCAAGACATGCATGCTGAGGAAATAGAGTATATGAATCATCTGAAAAACTGAAAATGACTAAATGTGTGAATTTTTTTTTTTAAGAAAGATTATCTGGAGGCTGCTTGCCAGCGTAAGATTTAACTGTATGACCGTTAACTGTGTATAAGTTTGGACATAAATGGCAGTATTGTCACAACTGAAGATGGATACCATTGTCTTGTATAACTTTTAGGTTCTAGCTTTGCAGAACCCCTAACCCTATCAATGAATAAAAGTGTTGTAAGGACAATTTCAAAAACTCACCAATCTAGAATATAGGAAACTGCAAGCTGAATTTGTCATCATAGATTCTAAATCCTGACTACGTAATTAAAGCTTGTAACAGGAGCACAACATTTGATATGTTACCTTGATATATGAACACACTGTCAATCACTAAGCATGATAGTTGGGGACCATGTAAACGACAAAATGACAGAGTTGGGATTAGACTATACTTAAACTGCTGCAACCAAATGCTTTGGAATTATACAAATATTTTCCACTCCTAGGTGAAATAATTTATAATAAAACAGAAAAAAGCTACTAAAAGCATTGTGTGCCCCACCCAAATGACTCCTCTGAATACTAGTGACAAGTGTTTGTGAAACACCATCATGGAAAAGTGTCATGAGATTCAAAGAACTTAATATAGGGACATTTATAGATTTAAAAAAAATATATAAATGTGGCCAACCCTCGATGATTGCTTGGCCTAACAAGCTATCCGCACATAGAGGAGACAGATAGCATTTCTAGCTAGTTCAAGAATTTTTAATTGATATCAATGAATAAAACAGGGAATACAACTTTAGAAGACATCTTCATGAACAAATTGCAAGCAACCTAACAATCCAACGATTCCAGGTATTACATTTAAATATAGCTTCATGTACATATTCTTCCACTTAGCCTCAACATCAATTTCGCCATAGAAAAAAATTAACTAAATGCCCAAACAGCATTAAAATCGAGAAAGTGGTCCATTATTAGCATTTCCGATTAAAACCTCTTGAATATTTACAGCATCGATGCCCCCAGCAAAACAAGAACAAAGCAAACCTTGGAGGGGCTTCTTAAGAGTTGCAGCAATAGAACTACAACAGCAAAACTAAAGGATATGGACACTGAGCAGGACAGAAAGGACGAAGTACTGACCCTTTCACATCGTCTGGGAGACACCAAAATTGCCCAAGTTCCAAAGGCATCCAGTTTTATGACACGCGACTGAACTGAGCACAAGGAGACCAGACCGTAAGGCTGTTGGGCACCATGTCGAGACACAGACTTCATCGAAATTTGCCGCAATTACAACTACAGGACAACAGTGTCACAGTCTGTGACAAACGGGGAGGGGGTTTCAACAAAAGTAAAAAGCTACTAACTTCCCACAACAGGAATATCTGATAGAAATCAGTCACTGTTCCTCAGTCATTCTCCATTTATTAAAGGCTACCATGGAAAAAGGAAAGAAATACAGACCGAAGAATATAAAGGAACTGGAGTAGATGCCTTTGGAGAACAGGATAACTTTATACTTTGGAGTCCAAGTACAACCTTTGATGGAAAAGAGGCATAATGTTCGAGTCCAATATGAAAAAGACCCCCAGATCAATATAATGTGAGTGGGGGAGTACAAGTGAACATAATCTTAGAGGGGGATATGCAGGTATTATCAGATAGCCTGACTAAAAAAGAAAAGCCAATTGTCAGTTGCATCAATACTTAAAAAGAAAACCAAACACTGAACACTTTCCAACTTGATGACGCTTTTCTTCATATAAACTCCATCTGGGCTGCGAAAAAGGTTCTGCTGCTTATTCACAAAAAAGCTGATCTTCCGTCATGCAGTACACTGCCTATAAGCACACTCTTAAACCCTTTAAACAGCTGTTCTTAATGTTCGGGGCGGGGCGGAGGCATAAGTACCCTTAAAGCAAAACTGATCTTTCCGGAAATAAAATCTATGCCCTACAGAAGCCATGATCCAGGAGAGAGAGGTGTGGTGAGCTATGGGTACAGAGGGCAGGCGGGGCTGGTATAGCTAATGTGTAAGAGTGAGCTGGGAGTGCAGAGCACAGCGGGGGGGCACACTCAGATCTCCCCGGCCTCCCTGTCCTCCATCCTTCGTGAGTCCACCTTGCCATTGACGCCATCCTGCCTCCGCTCTGACGGCGCCTTTTTCCTATCCCTCTCGCGGGACCGGTCCCGGGAGGACCTGCGGCACAGACAGCAGAAGGTCCCTGAGTATGGAGCAGCTCACAAGCTTCCAGCAACTTAGCGGAGAGAGGGAGTACCCTTGTGTTCACTTGTGGGTCCCGGGGACCCAGTATTCAAATGAATGGGGATAGGGGCTTACTGTACTTAGTGAACACAAGGGTTAAGCTCAGGCCACCCTGAGTACACTAGCTAAGTAGTGAAACTTACTTTATTCCTATCACTGTTCAATTCAAAAAGGCTATAAACACACAAAGCACCAAGTCTCTGCTATGTAAGTGTGATTGAGTGCAGGGCACCCCTTACTTATGCCTGGCTGCGCGGTCGCGTTCCCTGTCCCGGCTGCGTTGGTGGCCCTTGCTGGGGGAGCGGCTGCGGTGCCGGCGGCGCCTCTCGCGGTCTCGGGAGCGTGAGCGGGACCGCCGCTTCTCCCGCGACGACGAGCGGGACCGCCGCCGCCTGCGATCTCGGGAGCGGGACCTGAAGGGAGAGAGGAAAAAAAAAAAACATATCAAACAGGTCAGCATCTGTGTGCGCGCCACCTCCAAAGCGAACGTCCAACGGAAATGCACACAGACACCCACCTCCGATGCTCCCTGCTCCGTGACCGAGTCCTGCAGACAGACACAAATCACATTAAGCAGCAATGCAGACCCTTGGAGTCTGTCAGAACTGCATACCTGACTACTTCCAAAGCTAATTCAAAACCACAGGTCACAGCAGTGCGCTTTTACTGTGGGTTCCCAGCTAAGAAAGGGGCAGCATCCCCTTTAATTACCACTAACAGAGTAGGATACACACAAAATATAATACGTGGAGACCATGGAGGACACACAAGCTCCCCTTCATTTTTCATGACTCTCTTCCTACAAATACCGAGAATACCGTCTTGGCCTATCCCCGGGTGGGGTGGTGGTGAAGAGTTGATGATGGTGAGTGAGTGAGAGAGGAGGCTTACTTACCCTGAGGCCATCCCCCTATGCAGCTCACCTGGGGTATCAGCCAACGCAGAATCCCCTCTGGAGCAGAAAGCGTACTTAAAATCCAGCTGACTTATACCCATCAGCACAGGCCACTGCCTGGGCAACATACTCCACACAGCCCAGCATCCTGCCTGTCAGAGCCACGCCCCTTAAGTCCCGCCCACAGGCCGGAGAGGGGACCACAGAGACACCAACCTTTTTCTCATCCTCTCCTCACGCTCCCTCTCCTCCCTCCTCTTCAGACGCTCCTGGTTCCGCCTCTCCTGCTTGTCTGCGACTGTTTTCTGAAGGAAAGATCAAACTTTCAGGACTGATGCAAACTCAAACATATCAGCTTCTATACAAACAATGTGGGAAATTACCCTTTTGCGATTGCTTTGGAGAATTTCTCAAATTAATATTTGCAAAACAAGTGTGATCCCCACACCACAATGTCACTTCTGCACAGCAGAACATTGCCCCTCATTGATTCACACAAATTTCCAAAAGTCTTAGTACATACATGCAAATGGTTTTGTATAAATTGTCCATCATGTGGTACAATTTTCAGTTGCTTTAATCTTGGTCAAAATGGATTATGCAGTTTCCCATTTTAATGATTTCATACTCAAAACTGTATATGCAAGATCGCATTAGCCACCAAATGTGATGCAGCACTGTTATATTTTGGTCCCGCAGTACATGATTTTGTTGCCCTTGTACTGTACATACTGTGATATGGAGCTTAGCAAAGTTGAAACTGATGTCGGACATGAATAAGTGAGTTTCCCAATGCAGAACGATCAGTCGGTAACAATGAGAAAGTGGGAACCAACTATCATCCAGAACTGTGGCACTCAGGAGGGTATTTACACTGACATTTTGACAATATATCTAAGCATTTCGGTGTCTAATGGTTAAAACTATGCAGTTTGTATTTTTCATTTTGGTGGCACTGACTGATTCCTTGGTGAAATTATCTGCTTTGCAGACATGAGTTAATTGCTTTGGGCAAGTCACAGGCATTTGCAGCTAAACCACAGGGTTGTGCTATATGCATAAACTGTTTTGAGAAATGAGAATGATGTATGTTTCATGAAATGTGCCAAAGCAATTGATGAAACAGTTGGCAGACTTCTTGTGCATCATCAAGAATGCCTTTGCCTAGTTTGCCTGTTGTTTACTTTGCTGAGGAGTGATTGAGAGCATCTGATCCACAAAAGACAGCACTTCTTACATTAAACAGGAAGGCTGCAGTGAAACCCAGCATCCAGCCTCCCCCACAAAAGCACCCCCCCCCCCTGCAGTGAGGAGCCCAGCCTACCTTTAACTGCTCCAGCTTCTCGCGAATCTGGATGAAGCCGAGGTGCAGCTTCCCGCCAAAATGGTCAGCAAGGCGCCGGTCATTGTCATGCAGGCCCAGGTAGGCGGAGCATACCTCGCACACACGGAGCTTCTGCTGCTGGAAACTGGAGGCCGGCATTGAGTTCCTGTACTCCTCCTAACAGGCAGGGGGGCAGGCGGATGAGGGGCACTTACATAAATACAGATCTGATTAACATGAGCTGTACTTCTTTACAACCATGCAGCTAGGGCTGGGCGATTCTTTAGATTTTTTCGAATTAATTCGAATTTACGTTTTAAGACGATTAAATTTTTTCTTAAATCAAGGTATCGCGATTTTTTAAATAAAAAATATTAGATACATTGTAATTGCACCAATGGCAGAATAATTAAGAGGCAATACTGTCCTACCACATGATGGCGCGCGTAATTAACCGCTCACGTGTGAGAGTATAGCACTCTATGAAGGAACAATAGGCTACAGAAATATCATAGAGATGGACGGCTCTTCCCGTCAGGATGACCTTGTGCCAAAGAAAGGCAGTAACGTTTCCTCTGTGGTAGAGGTGGGCGATAAATCGGTTTTATCGATTAATTCGAATTTACAGTTCAGGACAATGTTTTTATGAAAATCGATTTTATTACTTATTTTGCACGCGAGCGCCAAAAGCGGAACTAATGCGACGCACCGTTCATCACGGGTAAATTTGCGCGGCGCACCCAAACACTGTAGCGGATTCACTAACAACAAGGCAATGGTCCGATTTTGCGCCATCGGACACAGACCAAACAAGTCCCCGTTGCAAAGTCTGTTTAAAAACTGTTGCAATCAAAGGAAGCAGCACGACAAATTTATTTCAGCACCTAAAGCAGAGGCACACAGCGGAGTGGGAGAAGTGCAGCTCCCAGCGAAATAAGAATACCCGCAGCACCAGCACAACATCCAAAGTTAAGCAAGCAACTGTGTGCCATATGATAAGAATGGGCCACGGTGGAAGGCGATAAACGCTGTCGCGATGTATATTGCAAAAGACATGGTGCCCATACGTACTGTGGAAAAGCCGGGATTCATTAACATGCTAAAGGTTTTTACAAGTTTCTAAAAGTGTTTACAATGGCGTGGTCTGCCATCTCACTTATAAGCATGTTTTTTGGCTTGCCAGATTACACTTATCGGTTTAAAAAAAAATAAAACAAAGTTAAAACTTGTTTTGAACTATTTCTTTGTCATCTGTAGTTTGATTTTGAGTAGGGGAGGGGAAAATCGATTAAAATCGGAAATCGGATTTATTGTGAAAAACATCGGAGATTTTATTTTTAGGCCATATCGCCCAGCTCTACATGCAGCTGAAACTCAACAACTTAAAATGTCCATTAAATATGACTGCATGCTTCTAGATTCTCTATGCTTCAAGTGCAACCAAGCTGAGCAAAACTGATTCCAGGTCAGTGTTTTTGCGTGGCCCTACTGCCCGGTGATAGGGCTCCCTACCTCAGCATCCCTCTTCTTGCTTCGGACCTTCTCCACCTCCTGCAGGACCTTCTGGGCCTCGTCCACGTTGCCCTCAGCACCGAGCTGCTCTGCCTTAGCCAGCAGCTTGCCGATCTCCTCGTTCAGCTCATGCACCTTCTCAGCCTGCATTCAGAGACATGGTGAGGTGAGCATGGCACGAATGGCACCTTCATCACGCACCATCAGCCAAAAAGTCCCCGAGAACGTCACTGTGTCTCCCATAGAGCATCTGGTTAATTGCTGAAATTAAGGCTGATTTCGAGCGCCCACTCACCTTGGCAGCGACCTCGGCGCTGATCTCCTCCTGGGTCTCTGCAAGGCGCTTCTTGGCCAGCTCCGTTCTTCTGTCACAGTCAGCGATGAAGGACTCCAGATGATCAACGGCCTAGACGATATGAAAACGGGGAGGAGTGACAATCAGGCCATAACACCAAGCAAAAGGCTGAAACACTCAGGACCAGGAGCTGTGACATGACTTACATCGAGCTCGAAGAAGAGGTCTCTTTCCTTTGAAGCGATTTCGTAATCTGCCCGGAGCGCCAGGTCATGAATCTTTGAGCACTCTCCAAGGTCCATGCGCTGTGGAGGAGAGAGACACACATTCTCACCAAAAGTCTGGAAAGCACACACAGCAAAAACAGTCCAGCAAAGGCAAAGAAACACTCAACTAGTTAACTGAAAGCCACAACACATATTTCACCTCCTTTTACCAAAGTCTATGGCATATCACTTGTATGAATTGAGATTAGCGATTACCGAAAATCATTCCTAATAAATGACAATATTTATTTTACCTACAGGTCCGCAATATAACAGACTCTAAGGGCGCTTTTCCACCGCACAAAGTACGGTACTTTCGGTACTTTCGCTTTTCCATTGACTACCGGTCGAGTACAAGTACCAAAAGTTCCAGTACCGAAAGTGCCAAACCAGCTGTGGTACTTCTATGGTACTTTGGGGTGGGACTTGCAAAAGTATTTGCTGTAGATTGGTTAAGCAAATAGCCTGCCGCTGAAACACAAAATACAACTGCCATCTTTTGAAACCGACAGCAAACAGCGAGAAACAAAATAAAAAGCAGTAGAAACAAAAATATAAAAAAGTAAAATGGAAGGATGGACAAACGAGGAAA
>JAOYFF010000094.1:19791562-19807033 GCA_025773925.1 Cryptomyrus ogoouensis
GAATTATTTTAGATATACATACATATATTTTTCACAATAGACAGTGCGATTTTTTTAAAATAATTTTTTTGGGGGGGACAACCCTCGGATAGGGGGGGACATGTCCCCTCCGTCCCCCCCGGGATTTACGCCCATGTGTAGAAGTGTGAAAAGGGTAATCTCTCACTACTGCTTTATGCAAGTCTAGAAATGAGCATGGAGAGATAAAGCCAGTCTACAGGATGTTATAGCATAATGTCCTTCTGGAAAAATCTGCTTTAAAGCTCTTGATCCCCCTCAGTATCAGACAGAGGGGGTGTTGGATCTTTGGGAGCTCTGTGTCACACACCTGGTTGGGTTTCACTGGC
Organism: Cryptomyrus ogoouensis; assembly: GCA_025773925.1. Classification (NCBI taxonomy): domain Eukaryota; kingdom Metazoa; phylum Chordata; class Actinopteri; order Osteoglossiformes; family Mormyridae; genus Cryptomyrus; species Cryptomyrus ogoouensis. The sequence goes on from JAOYFF010000094.1 coordinate 19,791,910, forward strand.
GTTACCAGAGCTGTAGTCCTCCTATTTCTCTACATTATTCACCTACATCTGAACAAAGTCCATAGTCAAATTCTTTAGAAAAGGAAGTTACCATTTTTCAGGTTTATTTGCAATCCTAGTAAATATCCTTCAAGGATAAGGACAAGGAACACGCATCACAAATTACTAATATCATTTGATTTCATTATGCTGTATATTACCAATATTCATCCCCTATGGATGGCTACAATATTTATGTCAAAAAATAAATAAGTAGAAATAATCTGTATTTAAGTTGCTTATGAAATAACTGTAAAACTGAGAACAGGTTTGAATGAGAACAAAAGGCTTACATTACAGTGAAAATGGGAATGCAAGAAATGAATGCAATGAAATTTTATACAGCACACAATTATATACAGCAGTGTTGGTTACTGGATGACATTTGGAGAATGTATGTTAAGATGGACTGGCCTTTAAACACTACAAAATTGTATTACTATATTACTCTGTAATTTCACTGCAACTCAATGACACATTGTAATATAACAGGTTAAACTGTAGATCCTGCAGGTTGGCACAGATCATGTGCTGATTTGCTTTTGACAGAATCACAGGACATACACATGGCTTTCAGTCCCTACTCCCTCTGCAACCCCTGAGGTTATGGCACATTGAGAGCATTATGAAGGTGCAGCCAATGAGGTGCGAGGTTATGAAGGTCGTTTAGGCCTCTCATTGGCACACTGCAGCCTTCGTCCTCTCCGTCCTCTTCTGCCTCATGGTTGTCTTTGTCTTTGCCTTCATTGTCCCATGTCACGCGCCGGCTTCCCACCCAAGCAGCTGGAACCGAACCTTTCACAATGCAGGTCTGGCCACCAGTATCAGTTACTGCAATAAAAATAGTTTTATTTCCTGCTTCCTGTGGGATAATCTTTCTGTTTCCGTTTCAGTGGGCGGGATTTACCACATGCCGTCAGTCACTGAGTGGTTTAACCTACCTCTCATTGGCTACTTTACTGCTTCCCATTGTATTAAATCATTGGACAGTGCATGGTATTCCCACCTACTGCTGCTTCTGAAGCCTTGTTTCTTTCAATATTAACTTCTTTGTCTGCGTGAACCTCTCAGTACTCATCACTTTCACTCCTGCCAACATAGCACTGTAGCACTTTGTCAGAATTTACTAATTCACACACTTGAGGCGATTTAAAGACACCATGTTATCAGACTGCAAGAGGAACTACCCAGAGGGAATTAAAAAACTCCCCACACACAGGGCTGGGAGGGGAATTCAGGCCCCCGACCCTGAAGGTGTATTGTGACAGTGCTATCCACTGATATATCATTGTTTATATATTATGTTCAGAGGGCTGTTGCAAAAAACCTTTACTGGAAATGGGAATACATACTGGAATATTAAGACCAGAAGTGTGAGCTTAACCAGTCATCTTGGACCATAGTGATGATCAAACAGCACTCAGATCTTACGGAGCGAATGTTAGATGTGAGATTCTCTCGCTGTCCTCCATAATGAAGGGGAGGACATATGGCAACAGGCCCAGCTCCTTGAGATCCACAAGACGCCAGCCCAGACTGTGCCTGACCTCCATGGGGATGGAGTCACTGACCTCACTCTAATTGGAACGAACCAAGCACAGGTATGCTGAGGGGGGCACTGTTGTTTGTGGAATATTCTACTTTGTTCTACTATGTCATATTTGAGTCTTTTTTTATTGACAAAGATATATTGTGTATAGTCTATAGGCAGTATAGATCAGTGTTTCCCAACCTGGTCCTCAGCGACCCCCAGACTGTCCACATTTTTGCTCCCTCCCAGCTCCTGGGCAAAAATGTGGTCTGTCTGGGGGTCGCTGAGGACCAGGTTGGGAAACAGTGGTATAGAGAGTATGTGTTTCTCAATACCAAGAACGCAAATATCGTACTTGTGGTCCTGTGAAGGTCAGTTTTGCTGACTTGGAGTGCAATGAATCATGGGATTTGTCTCGTTCTGCGAAGATGTAACTGATGTAACTGGGGCAAGAATGATATCTGGGTATTTTTACCAGCCTCTATATTTCTGTTCTTAGTATTGGAACTGGTCTTCGGCAATGGAAGATGACGTAAAATGGGTCCACAAGAGCACAAGTGAGGTCAAGTATCCATATTGAGAAAGACCCTATGTTAAGTTACGTATGTCTGCATTTCCATGCTGCACAGACCCAGCTGGTGCTCCTCTCTGAAAAGGCAGGCTCTGATTGGATCAGATGTGCTCCACGATTCGGCCGATGTATCTGGTCACCTCCTGCACACCACAGCCAAAGCCTCTCACTATGTGCTGCAGCAGAAGAGTGAGTTTACACCAGCAGTTGGTAATCCTGATCCTGGAGTGCTGGTATTCAGCAGGTTTTCTATCCTACCTGATGAGTTACAATCTGCCTGAAATCAGGTGTGGTTCATAGAGCACCTGCTGGACACCGGCACTCCAGGATCAGGGTTACCTAACCCTAGTTTACACCTTCGGTCATATATGCATGTTATGGGATTCCGCAGGTTTTCACAATTACAGAAAACTCTTTGGGTGCCAGTAGAAGTTATTAATAGAAATCAAGAAATCTGAAGAAGCTGAAGCAATTTTACCTGACTGAGAAATCCTGTAATCCAAGCAAGAATGTATAACAGCAACCGTTTTTGCATTGTTATGTAGGGGTAATTATTTTTGTAAAAACAAACAAAATGATTTTGCTCTGTACTTCAGACTCGGGTCTGTATGGTCTGGCCTTGTGGAAGATTGCAGCCCAGGCAAAGGCTGGGATTGAGGACAGCTTTGAGAAGGATCCAGTGTGGGATGGGAACAGCAGCAGCGTCTCAGGCCGTCTGCTGCTGTATGACTGAGGGTCTGCATTTGCATTCCCTGGATTTCTAACAAGCCATTTAAATCCAGGATGCTGCACATTTCAGTTAAAAACAACAGATTTTAAAAATTGACTTTTAAATTTCGGTAACACTTTACTTAAGGCCATATTTTTAGTTATTTATAAACACATTTATAACAAATAATAATGCATTCATAAAGCATTATAAACATGGCTATAAATATTTATCAAAAGGAATAACACATAGCCATGTTGATTATGCATTATGAATGCTTTTTGAAGGGCTCATCTATAATGCATTATTGATACTTTTATAACGCATTATAATGGTCGGTATAAGCATTAAGGATGCTTTGAACTGCATTATAAAGGTATCTATACTTGAAAAGGCATGCAATGATTTTTTAAATTATATTTTACTTGCTGATTTTCTCCAAAAACCCCTGTATAAGCCAATAATGTAATAACTGCCAAAAATGTAACAATCTTTCCATTCTTAATATAATAAAAGTTGATAATGTAATAACTGGCCAATAATTTAATATCTTTTCTAAACCAATAACATATAACATTTTCGGCAAAAAGTTATTACATTATTGGCCAGTTATTACATTATCGACTTCTATTACACTATGAACAGAGAAATGTATTAAGTTATTGCCATGCTATTACATTATTGACCATTTATTACATTATTGACTTTTTATTAAGTTACTGTCATGTTATTACATTATTGGCTGCTACAAGCTCAATATGGCTTCATAAAAACTTACTGAACTTCAGATTTATATTTATATTGTTAACAACGACAAATGACAGTTTATTTTAGTCACGGGGTGAGCTCAGGCCTCTAGGGTGTTTGTTGGGATCCCTGTGCCTGGAGTGTGCTGTTGTGCTGTGTGACACGTCATGGTCCTGGATGGGACCTCAGGAGAGGTGCTTTGGGAGCTGAGGTTGCTGGCTCCACCCAACATGCCCAGACCAGCCTCAGTCAGCACCATCAATTCCCTCTTTATTTTCCTCTTCTGGGGTAACATGCTGTATACATCCTCGGTATGTGCGATGCACCGTGAGTGACTAATCATCGCTATAATCAGCTGCTAATTTATCTGTGATGAAAGATGCATTTACAGTTTCCACAATCCATGTTTTCTTCTATCTCTAATTTTTGCCAGTTGCTTTAACTCGGAATGGGTGGTGCTGTCAGTCAGCATTCATTAGCTCTGTTGCATGAGCACATACTGACACAAATGTGCTGTAAAAATGGCCGCCCTAACAGCATCCAGCAAGAGACGAGTGCTTCTTCTACATGCTCCACCCACGTCTCCCCAACATGCTTCTGGAGACGGGCAACACTGTTAGCAACTTAGTAGCATTTAAAGGTGAGTTCAAGGTCAAGCTCAGAAACTTAAGAACTAAGGAATTCAAATAATAGGCATCAGTTCCACTTCTGCTGAGTCAAAAAACACTGAAGAACATGTAAGAAGATATCTCAGTCCTCATGTAATCCAACGCAGAACTTTTGTTAAATTACCAAAACTCCAAAGTCCACAGAAATTTTCTTGAAAATGTATCTCATGAACTGAGTGAGTATTGGAAATTTGTGACCAAAATTGTGGGAACACCTAGCATTTTTGGCATTATCCTTTAAAAATCACTGCACGAATATTGGCGGTAATGTTTATAAACAATCAAAGAATGTTTACAAATGTCGTACTTAAATAAGTAATTGGAGTAACTAGAATTAAGCTCTGCAATCTCCACAATTTTGGCCACTTGTGTGTGTGTAACACTGGCAATGAGGCGATGCAGTGGTTCTCAGTCCTGTTCCTGGTGCCCCCCCTGCCAGAATGTTTTCATTCTAACCCACACTGCTTCCAACCTGCAAATGCATTATTAACCTATTAAGCACCATATAAGCCTGATTAAGATAGGGTTGGAATGAAAGCATTCTGGCAGGGCGAGTGCCAGGAACAGGACTGAGAACCACTGATGTAATGTACGGACAGTGTAATGGGTTTCCAAGCGCATTAGTGATGTGGGGACAGTGCATCATTGTCCTGTGTGTCCGTTAAGCCTCTGCCTGTCCCTGTCTTCCAGCGATCATGGTCGGGACAGGTCACCCTGCCTGTAACATAACGTTAACGGAGCCTGTGGGGGCGGGGGCACGCAACACTGTGACCCTCACTAAGTGGCAGCTCAGAGAGGATGTGGGAGGGACCGATCAGGAGATCAGGGAAGCTTTTCTCAGACTCAGCTTCAACACAGACGCTTCACAGGTCTGTGGGCTTTAAGCCGACAGTCTGAAGGCTGGGAGTCAGGCTTCACTTTCAGCCTCGACTCATTTATCTCCTGAATACGTCACATCCTAACAGCTAACGTCCTGTGCGGCGCCGAGAGGAAAAGGCCAAAGTAGCACCTTCCTGTGTCAGCCCCCCCTCGACACTCCTGCCGCCAATCCCAGCATGCACCATCGTAGGATGCCTGTGTGCTGTCTCTGTTCTCTGCTGGAATGCGCTGCCGTACCGGGGGCTCCACTGTAGAGCTCTCCCCAGTCCCAGACACGATGACAGATTCACACGCTCAGCACAGACCATGAGCTGACAGCGCTCCTACCCTGAGACATTAATAGCATCTTCTGATATAAAAATGTAATGAAACTTTCATTCTCTCATATTATTTATTAATACATAATTTGTCAAAAGTAGAAGAGCCAAATCCAGTAACGTTACACCAAGTGACCAAAGTGGATGCAGATTTTTTTTCAGTGATTGATATTGCAGAAAAAAATAATCTTTTGGTTTTGGGGCACAAAGGCATGAAATCTAGATGAACAGATTTAACTTTTATTAAAGAAATAAAATTTTACATTTATTAGTGACCTAATGTTCCTTTCAGCATTTAATTGAGGGATCATGTAGATCAGTGTTTTGTAACAGTACTCATTTTATGTGGATGCTTTGCATGGAACCAAAGAGAGAGTGTACCAGCTCAGCCCTGGGACTTGGATCAGGGCATAAATCCGTCCATCCTTCACAGCAGCCTAGCAGAGCACAGGGTCACAGTAAGCCTGGAAGCAGTCCCAGGCAGCACAGGCCACGGGGCAGGGGAACACCCTGTTGTGACGCCATCCTACCACCGGGGGCGCACCTACACACCATCACACACTACATGCAGTACCCATCGATCCATCTTTCAGTACAGGGTGGCGGTGGAGGGGGAGACTGAAGTCTATCTGGGAAACACCCTGGACAAGATGCCAGTCCACTGCAGGGCACACACACATACTCGCACACTACAGACACTAAGATGCCAGTTCGCTGAAATACATGCTTTAATATTTCCGGGGTGGTATTCACATCTGCTTGGGCTAATCTTATTAGCATAGGCAGGATGCAGGAGAGTGCCAGGGAGATGGGATTGGCTGAACTTTTGCACCTTCATAGAAATTGATCACTAGCCCCTAAACGGCTCTGGCACCCTGCTGACCTAGATTAGACTGATTATCTCAGCAGAGTTTTAAAATGGGTCATCTGGGTAGATTTGAAGCCACTGTGGGAGCTGAAGGTTGCTGGGAAGTTTTTGACCAGTAAAGTCCTTTTGAAACCTCTTGCATCGCTCTCTCCTGCCTGGTAGCCAATGTCTAGCGCATGTATATTTAATGTGTACCAAATAGCTTGGGTTCCTTAGTAAATGGAGCCACATGATACAGTCCACCATGACTGAAGCTGCTGGGAGCATGCCTGCTCTGTGACAGATGGGTACCCCATCCATGGCGTTCCCCGTCCATGGCGTTCCCCGGCCATGGCGTTCCCCGGCCATGTTCATCCTGGAAAAGACACCAAGCCCCTCCCCCCCTTTCCCCGCCCTGTGACCCAGTATTGGGGAGGTGGCTGAAAATGGATGAATAGCAAAGCACTGGGGAAGACCGACTTCACAGCGCGGCCCGAGCCCAGCCTGACCATGGAGCGCGAGTGTCCAAGGGTTACGGCTCACAGAAATGATTCTGAACTGGCTCACAGCGGCACGTTCTGCAACAAGTCCAGCCCCCCAGCCCCTCCCACTAGACTCAGGGAGTCATTTTTCATGGACCCTTATTTCATAATAAAAGTTCTCTTGCCTCTTAAGAGTGTTCAGGCTCAGGCGTGTATATTAAAACATCCATCCTTCCATTTTCTGTAACAGCTTGTCTTATTTAGGGTTGCAGGGGGTCCGGAGCCCCAGACTCCCTGTATAGTAAAACATTTAATGGCAAAGCTCATTTCTATTGGCTTACGTTCCTACTGTATACCCATGTACATTTTCCTTGATGTTAGTGTATTCGTGCTATTCTGTGTTTTTTATTGGAATAAGAATATATGCTCTTTTTGGGAACAATTAAAATACTGAAACAGCTTAGATTGTCAATAATCCTTTTAGTCATAAAATAAAATTGCAGCCTAACAGATTAAGGTACGGCAAATTAATGGAAACACTGAACAGAATAACAATATGAGGAAATAAACCCCCCCACCATGACCATAATCAGGATACACGATAGATAAAAGATGCATGGCCCTGATAAGCTGTACAGCTACCCTTCAGTCCCTTTGGGATTGCTGTGATTAGCGGGACACAGAACCACAGAGAAACGCCTTCGGTCCTTCGAAAGAGGGTGACGTCTGCTGCCCACGCTCCAGTGTATCATGAATGTTTTATGATATTTAGGTGTGGTGATGGGGGGGTATGGAAATGTTTTACTTCAGGGCATTATCAGCATGGAATATAGGAACATGGAGTTTGCAGCACAGGGAGCACCTGGTCCTGTAAGCGGCCTGGTGTTCTAGGTCCTTATATGAGCACGCAGAGCAGGCATGGCACCTGATCAGACACCATATGAGCAGACGTCCTTTGGCTTATCCAAATATAACCCTGTCCAGTAAGAAAAAGGCTGAAAGATGAGTCACAACCAACAATAATACTTTTTCCATTGCTCAGTGGCCCAGGTTTTGTATTTCCTGTACCATTGTTCCTTAGTCTCAGATACAGGGTTTGCAAATGACAGCTATGCAAGGCCATTATTATATTTATCGGGGGAACGTCCCCCTCAATATTCAATTACAGCCTTGGACCCCCCCAATGCTGACTCCATGGCTACAGTCTTGCAATCGTGCCATAAATTCCAGCTTTGTGAAACTTGCAGCGTAGTGCTTTTGTTGCGACTGGGTCACAGAGGTGCTGATTCATTTTGTAGTAATTTACGATGCCGTGAATTTGTGGTGTTTGGCGGCCACGCCATTTCTGCCTCTCCTTGTCAGTGAGCTCTGACTTGTGACCACTGCTCCACTTTAGGTATGGCTTACATTGTGATGATTTTTGAGACTATTCCCCATGACACATTAAATATTTCTGCAGTTTTTTTACGATTAATGCACCTGCAGTTTGGACACTGAGTTGGACCTCTTTGGAATTCTGCGAGTTAGCGCATGTTACTTGGAAAACTTACAAGTCAAAGTGCCGATTGTCACGCCTCTGACAAGCTGACACATACTGCTAATTGGCGTTCAACCTAATATGACTCACGTCTGTAGCTGCACTTATTGGGATTTATTTACTTCAAAGCTTAAGCGTTTTTCAATTGGTGTTTCCCTTATTTTGTTTATTTGCCCGCTTTCCATCATATAGACTTTAAAAGAAAATTGGTCTTTTTCTGCATTTTTTCGTGATAGCGCCACCCGAGTAATATTATAGGCACAGCGTTTTTTGCTACTGGTTCAAGCGAGGTTGTATTTCTGCCGCTGTAGTAAACGTGGAATACTCCTGCCTTTCACTTTCTCTTCATTCATAAATTTATTATACATCGCCGAATAAAGGTAGCTCGTAAGCCCACAATAATAATATAATAATAAAAACATAACATTTGTTTGACTTTTAAGGTCCTCCTGTAAAATAGTTTATTTTCCAGGTTAATCATTAAATTGTACGACGCTTACGCTCTCATGACTTATACCCTTCCGGGTTTCGTATCGACAGCTGCATCATATATTTCAATAACAAATATCATACCGATATTTAAATATATTAATAATAAAATTAACGGATTCTGCTTTACACTGACGACAGAACGCCAAAAAGAAAGAAATAAAAGCAGGCAGGGTGTCGCCTGCGCGGGGTGACACTGACATTCCCATACTTACCCGGTACCATAATGTAACTGTTCAGTCTCAATGTGACCTGGTCCGCCATACCCTTCAGATCCGCCCGCACGGCGGCACTCTGCTGATCCGCATAACAGCGCGTCGGGCACCGCGTGTACAACCTGGGCTCCTTCTAAACACCAAAATTGCTGCATTGCAACACCTGCTGCCGAGGTAATTTTGTAATAATGCCCCTCACGTACCACTTCGATTTTTAGAATAATACTAGAATAATTTCTTGTGATATAAGGATATACATATACGTGTGTGTTCGTATACTGGAGTAGTAGACGTAGCTAGCAGTTTATGGACATGATCTTTTGTCTTGTTTTTCTGTTATTTATTTCTTTTACTGTATGTATTTTACATTTTTTAATTACATAACGGAGCACGCGTATACCTAGTTATCGAAATCCTTTGCATTTAAGGGTAAATTTGCATAGGAATTCATAACCGTATTTCAATACCCGGAAAACGCGTAAGGATCATCGTATGCTGTAGTTTCGTGAAAATGTGAAACGTGAGAAATATGATTAACCTTGACATCAAAACCGAATTTATATGAATTTCGAATGTACTGTATAGATATTTAGAATAACCTTCAAATGGTGCATCACGGCATATTTTAACCTTAGCGTTCTGTCCGTCTTTGAAGGTCATATAAATATATATACTGTGTCTTTTTCAGTTTTCTTTAACATTAAATGTCGAGCTATTAGGCTGCGTATGCGTGTTTACACACACGCACACTGTCTGCTTCTGTAACCCATCTACATGTTCGTTGCCTTCAGACAATTTATTGGTTTCCATAACCTGCTGCATTATGTTTTTAATTATCTTTTGGGAGGCTGCCACCATTGCGCATAACAATCAAACACCCGTGTGTTTTTTGGTCTCTTTTACAGTTAACCATGGCCGAGGACATACAGACTAAGCTGCAGTCCTACCGCACTGCGCCATTCGATGCCAGATTCCCGAACCAGAACCAAACCAGAAACTGCTGGCAGAATTATCTTGGTGAGTTTTGCCCCCGGTGCGGGCTTTTGGAGAAGTCGGGGCGAGCGCCCTCTGTGGGTCGGCCGCGGAGTTGCACCCTTCGGGTTGCTGGGCCGGAGAAGCGCGCCGAACACGCTGGCCGGTGCTATTTTAGGCCCTTAGGCTTAATTCGAGACGCGAAATCATTTTTGTTGCATAAATGAGGAGGTGAAGTCCCCGTTTAAAAGTGGTGTGAGCACCTCCTCACTGTAACGCACTTTGCACACCATGGCACTGAGTACTAATTTTGAGACAGCCTAAGAAAAATCATTTGGTATTGAATTAAGACTTGATTAAACATAGGCCACAATGAAGTTGAGGAAGGTTTCAATGAATCGTAAAACATCACAACACAGCTGAACTAATGCTTCTGATTTATTTATAGATTATCACCGCTGCCAAAAAGCCCTGACATCCAAGGGGGCTGACATCACCCCTTGTGACTGGTACTTGAGGGTTTACAAATCCATCTGCCCTGGATCTTGGGTAAGCAGCTGATCGCTGTGTGACGGAGATGTGCATCCAGTAGAATGGTTTTGTTAGGAGTTTCAAAATAATGAAAGTTAAACGATTAAGGAAATTCGTTGTTGTGGCCTATTCAGGTAAATGAGCCGCTGATTGAAGTCCCTTATTAGCTCTCAGCATTGCTGCATCCAGACCCGCTGTCCTGTGCATGTTTCCTAACAGCAGTTCAGGGTGCTGCCTGCTTAAATTGCACCCCTGTCTCCTAGGTCTCTAAATGGGATGATCAGAGAGCAGAGGGCAACTTTCCTGGCAAGATCTGAAAGAGATCCAATGATGTGTTCATTCAGACAAGAACATCTGTACTGAGGAGAGGTCCTCCCCAGCCAGGGTCACCCTCTACTTCCTGCGCTGCCCTAAGAGACGGGCAGGCTCTAACCGAACGGTCATTCCTTAATAATCTTCATTGTGTTGTGTTTCTGCATTAAGGTCTCAGGCAATAAATTACATTGGAATGTGCACTTTGGTGGCAGGGCTCAGCAGTTTTTTGTCTGAAATTGTATAAAAAACTACCACTGATTTAATCCTAAGTAAAAATAAAAGAAAAAAATTGGGTCCCATGTGAGTAATCTGCATATCAAAAAAACCATCCATCCATTTTCTATATGCACTTGTCCTATGTAGGGTGGCCGGGGGTCCAGAGCCTGTCCAAGAAGCTACAGGTGCCAGGCAGGGAATAACCCAGGATGGGGGGCGCTACCCATCGCGGGACAGACTCACACACCAGTTACACAGACATTCATACCTACTGACAATCTGGCAACTCCAATTTACCTTAGCGTGTTTTTGGACTTGGGTGGGGGGGGGGACCAGAGAATGCGGAGTAATCCCCACATAAACACATTTCAAACCTTAATCCTTATTGTAGGACACACATGTACCAGTGTGCCACTGGAAAGGTGCCTGAAATGGAGCACCACAGCTAAAACCCCAGGGCCGACAATGATTAAACAGTCTTGTCTCCATTTATGGAATGTACTATTAGTGATGCATTATTTTGCACTGGACATTTTCATCTCCCAGACATTCCTGCTGATATTTTTAGATAAGTAGGGGGGAGGATGTTGCATAGAAAATGAATGGAAAAGTGCTTAGTAAATCAGTGTTCCATGCTGCCGTTCAATAAATGTCACACAACGGAGGTTTTATGCCCAGTAAATGCAGACTTGCTTTTGCACTTTGAACTGGAACATGGCTGTACTTTTCTGTAACGGCACTGTCACCATGGAGTGAAACCTGGGCCTGGTTCCTCACTGTGAAACACATTCACATCACTAAAGAGACATGGGTGAGCTGCCTTATTGTCACACCACCTGGCAAAAAGGACATATATGGTTTGGATTCCAATGAGAACAACTGCTTTTTCAGTAGCTTTTCTAAGCAGTAAACAGAACATTTCTGTTCCATGCATCAGGGCTACGAGCAGCAGCTGTCCACATCAGTTGTAAGGAATACCTCAGTCATGTACTGCGTGAAACAGCAGTGATTCATGGGAAACTGAGGATTAGAAAGGAAAAGGCTATTGGTCACGTGAAAATCATTTCTATCACGTAAATTATTTTTAAAAATAAATATTTATTTACAGAAGACCAAAAATAAATGCAGGCTGTACTGAAATTAGAAAAATGTTGATGATTTTTCCATGGCTGTAGAGATTAGAAAGTGAAGATTTCCCAGTGCAGGATGCAGCTGACTTTATGGGGAAGGTCTCCAGGAGTCCAGGTCCATCCATCCATCCATCCATTTCCTGGTTAGGGTTGCAGGGGGCCCAGACCCTATGGGTACAAGGCAGGGAACAGCCCAGGAGGGGGTGCTAACCCATCACAGGGCAGGGAATAACCCAGGAGGGGGCGCCAAACCCATCACAGGGCAGGGAATAACCCAGGAAGGCTCACACACCATTCATTCATGCCTAAGGGCAATTTGGTAGTTCCCAACTCACCTTAGCATGTTTCTGGTCTGTGTGTGTGCATAACCCAGAGGAAACCCCATGGGAGACTCAAACCCTGGTCCTAGACGTGTGAACAGTACTAACCACTGCAGCACCGTGCCACCCCAAATCTCCGATTCTGACTGTGATACAGTTCCGTTCACATGAATAGAAATTAGCCTGGTTATTAGCACAAAACATTTAGCATCATCTCCTAAACGATAAACTCACCGGTGGCCATATCTACTTGTGGTTTCAGTCCAAAGTGCATTGCAGCTGTTCCCTGTTCACGGTCTATTAAAGCATAATATTGAGACACTTCGTATTGTTCTCTACACCTTTTTATTTAGGTAAACCTACAATAAATATACACTAATATTAAAGTAATTAAAAAAATATTGTAAAATATTTCAACATGTAATGTTACATTTATAGTTTCAGCAACAGAACCTGAAGCATGACTGAAATGTAGTGTGAAATCTAAAATATGCAGCATAGATTTGGCCCAAAAAGCAGCAATACTTCTCTTACAACACAAAATGATCTTAATAAACACACACAGGTGTCCTACATATCCTGTCCTGAATTTATGAGTTGAAGTTGTTGTAGTGGACATGCAACCTAAATATTCCTATACAAGGATTTCCTGGCTGTAATATTACACACCATCACAAGAATTTCAGTCTCTCAAGAATGATACACACATAACTGTTACTTCTCTAGTGTTCATAACTGAGGTATATTTTTGACCTTTGCATATTTAACAGTTGGGCTGTTTCTGCATGTTAGTAATTTGTTAATTAATGAAACATTTCTGTTAAAGCCACACACACACGCACACACATTCACACTTTAGAAATGCACAATCAAGCCTAGTCATTTCCCAATTAGCAACCATAAATTACTTTCAGAAAGACTGTCAACATCTCTATATATACACATGCCTCTTCTATATATGTTTGCTGTTTTGTACTACATTTAATTTTAAAACCACACAGGAGTTGTTTGCCATCTTCGGTCATCAGAGCACAACATACTATACATATACACACAAAGCCTTAATCATATTTGTTCCTGGCAGAAAAGCATGTATTCACACATCTATAGCAGCCATCTATGGACTTTAAGGTCACTTAAATATGGCCGCTCGCTACACCTGCGTCTGAAAACCAGTCGCTGAAGCCTCGAGACACTGAAGCCCAAGCCCTCCAGGCGAAGGACCCACCACAGTTTCAGAAGCTAGCATGACGATACACACGAATCTTTAAAAAGGCTATGGCATATTCAGCATGGGAAACAAGCACAGAGCTTCATAACAGCAGCAGTACAAAATAACTGCTCATCGTCTATTGTGTTTGATCTTCAAAGATGCAGTAATGTTATGAGAGATTAAGGCAGTTTACATCAGCATCAATTGCAAAGGCTGCTTAAATGCTTTATCGGCGTAGGTACATTTCCCATCGTTTTGTGGTTTTTTTGTACTGATTGCACTACAACGAATACAGCAAAACTGCAAATGGGCACGTGGGCAAATTCTGCTGTAGTCAAAAGATTTATGCGAAATGACATTAAAAACAAAAATTTGACAAGCAGTAGATGTCTTAATACAGCAGGGTGATGCCGGTGAAGGGGATCAGGGGAAAGTACGATCACAGTGTCTCCAAATTGGATTTCAGTTTCTGTGAGACATCTGGAAATACTTCAGGGCATATGTGGAGTATGGCAGGGGGTTAGGAAGATCCATGTTGGGGTGGGGGGGGGATTTAATGCTCCACCACGGAAAGGAGCTGGATAATCCGCGGCCAGGCTCTTCCGTGACAGACGTGGTTCACTTTGGCTCTCAGTAGCGCCTCTTCCCAATCTGTCCTCGGTCTGTCATGCAGGTTTTTGGACGCAATGCTGCAACATAAACAGATGAGTCAAACACTGTTAGACATTAAAGAAACTCAAATATATAATAAGCAGTAATGTACAGCTAAGGAAACGAACGTGCAGGCGAAGGCATGCCATTACCAGGATCTGCTGTCGTTTTCTTCCTGGCGTGATGGTGAACTATCTGGTTCTCGTTGGTCATTTTCACATCCTGGTCCTCCACATAGTTGCTACAAAGCAACGGAGGAAAAAAAAAAGAAGTTTAGGCCGATCGTCAGTATGGATCCAGTAATGGTGATGGATATGGACACCACAGACAGCTGTGAGGGAAGGGAGCCTCTGCCGACCAGGGACGAGTCACATGACCACAACACTGTGAGCAAACTCAGGCCTCTGTCTCTAGGGTGGGTGATGGAGGGATATGGAGAGGGGCTGTGGGAAAAGGAGGAGGACAGAGGATGGGCCCTGGGAAGGGGGGGGGCGCTGGGAGGATCTGCACTCACTGTTCCTGATTCCTGCTGCGCTGAGGGCTGGAGTGGAGAGAAGACAGCGTGGGTGAGCACAGGGGCACAGGCCCGCAGCGGTGAGAGTGAGAGAACACAGGGTGGGTGAGCACAGGGGCACAGGCCCGCAGCGGTGAGAGTGAGAGAACACAGCGTGGGTGAGCACAGGGGCACAGGCCCGCAGCGGTGAGAGTGAGAGAACACAGCGTGGGTGAGCACAGGGGCACAGGC
>JAOYFF010000094.1:19838068-19853169 GCA_025773925.1 Cryptomyrus ogoouensis
TGGCTCATCAGAAGCCAAGTGGGACAGAAAACCTACTGGATAGTAGCTCTCCAGGACTGGAGTTGGAGACCCCTGGTATACGCTGACCCGGGGGCATAGGTTTCATATTAGCATGGGGGGGGCGGTGGTGGTATATTGGGATCAGATGCATGACATCACAAAATAAGGTGATTCTATAGTCGTGCTTTATATAAAGTTTTTTTAAAAAATGTGTAAACTATTGCTGTTATTGTTACAATATATATACTGAAATTTATCTTACCATTTTTACCGTTATTCATCTTCACTAATATGGTAGTTTACATGCGTTAATGCCCGCAATTACGCAGATTCTGCCACTGTCCGGCCAGACACTGTGGGAAAATCGCCTCATCTAAGGGTCCACTATGATGCCACTGTAACTCACCTGCACCGTCTTCTCAAACAAACACAGCCTAACTTTCCGGAAAGAATCACTAGCACAAATGGGACACATAAAATAGACTAGGAGATTTTCTCCTAGAGACCTATAAAATATAGTGGATTTACAGATTTGCCAACTGTCACGCATCTGGAGTGGACACTCACGCTTTCTGACTCTCAAGGTAGTGGAACTTTCTGCCAGCACTATTTATGAACCAAATCATTCTGAGTTTTTGGTAACCGAGTAACTTATTTTATGGGGTTTTCCATAAATGTGTGGTGTTTGTTTAGTAGGATTTTCCACTAAATACTACTCCGACGTTTCAAAACTATGTTTTCTTTCGTTTGTTTCTTCAAGATTGCAAATCATTGTGCTACTAGGCCTTGTTCACACCTGGTATTAACATGCGTTCTGGATGACCCGATCACAAGTGGGCAGCACTAATTACAGGTGTGAACACACCCAAAATGGATTGAAAGCACATCAGGATCGGATTGCTCAAACCACATTTGGAGGTAGTCTGGGACGCATATGGCCACATTCTTATAGCAGTGTGAATGCGAATGTGTCCTGGGCTGGATTGAAGGACCACCTACTCAGCTGATGCCCTCATGTGGGCACAAGTATGTACATATACATTAGACATGCAAGCGGTATTTGACATATGATTTACATCAGAACGTCTGTCAGGGCAGAGTGGGCCCTAGTTGCTGTTAAAAGCTTCCAGACAGTCACCCCCTTATCTGCTGTTTTTACACTTCTGCTGCGAAGTGTATGTGTATGACATCACGGCAGGCGGCAGTCACTGTGCTCAGACCCACTGAATAGCAAAAAACTGAGTGGCAGCATTAGCGTTCAGTTGAATGCCGCAAAAACACATCTAAGGCCCTGTTCACACCTGATATTAATATGATGTGATCACAAGTGGACAGTGCTAAATATGCCCGTTCACACCTGGCACTGCCATACGTTTCCGCATGAATCTTGACTGACCACTTGTAATCGGATCTCATTTTCCTGCAGCTTATTTAAATAAGCACATAAAATCACTTCCGTATGCAGAATCTGCCAAACATTAAAAGAAGTCGTTAAAAGCTATTGGCGCATTCCAGGGTAAACAAACAGCTTAAGATGTTTGTAATGAACGTCATAATACTCAAAATAAAATTAATCTATGAACACATAAATATTTCAATAATTAAGGTGCAATTTTATTTTTAAATAAAGGGTATTATATTTCTTAACATTTATCTTCTATGTATAGTCTTTAAATTGCTTTTAGAAATAATGTTGTGATTTTCATTTGAGTCATTAAATATTTTTTCCCCAACATACTGCAAAAGTGATTTCTTAATTCAAACTATATTTCACAATAATGTTCAACTTTTCATATTGTAGGCATGGATTTTAATACCTCCATTTGTGGTATTAAACTTGTGTCCATCCTTACCTACATTTAATTTAGCATTCAAGTAATTTTGTAATCATCAATATTAATAAAGTGTGGAGCAGCTTTGACGTAAATAGGGAAGCTTCATGAACATGCACATTAAAATATACGATCTGTGTAAATTCCAAAACATCTAATAAATCACGGCTTACATAATATATTTTTCCCGAATTTGCATGTAACATTAATGATGCACACTTTGACGTTTCCATCCGAATGGGTCGCAACAGTCCGATACTAAAGAGATCCCAGGAGATTCAAACATTTTTTTAGTGTTGTAGGGAAAAAAATGCGCCGTTGTTCACAATGCAGTTTAGTACACAATGGCCCACTCTGCACTGACAGACATTCTGACGTAAATCATATAAATGCCCGGCCAAAAAAAAAAGTCGCCATTTGAATTTTTCGTTGGGCTGCCTTTAGCTTTGATTATGGCGCACATTTGTCATGGCATTGTTTCCACAGGCTTATGCTACATCTCATCCTTTATTTTCATCCAGATTCGCATTCATTTCTCACCGAGATCCTGTATTGACAAGTGAGCTGAACCACTCCATAAAGCCTCCTTCAGCACATCCCAAAGACCTTCAATGAGGTTAAGGTCACAATTCTGAGGTGACCAAGTCATGCGTGAAAATGATTCCTCATGCTCCCTGAACCACTCTTTGACAGTTCAAACCCATTGAATCTTGGCATCCTTGTCCAGGAATATGCCCATGCCAACAGGGAAGAAAAAAAATCCATTGATGATGGATGGAGGTGTAACCTGGCCATTCAGTAGATTCAGGTACTCAGCTGACTTTTCTTTATTGCTGCATAATGTTGCTGAGCTGTAATGATGATGCAGTCATTGGCTCTTAAGTACTTGCTGATATAAATACAAATGGCGACTTTTTTTTGGCTGGGCAGTGTATGTCAAATACCGCTTGGGTTTCTATATACACCCACACGAGGACGTCAGCTGAGTAGGCGGTCCTTCAATCCGGCCCAGGACACATTTGCCTGCTGCAAGAATGTGGCCATATGCATACCAGACCAACCTCGAATGTGGTTTGAACGATCGTATCTCAATTCATCTTCAATGCGGATTGGCTGCGTTCACACCTGTATCTAGAGCTGTCCACTTGTGATCGGATCACCCAGGACGCATGTTATGCCGGGTGTGAACAGGGCCTAAAATGGAAAAGAGCTGTCGTGCAACTGATTGTGCAAATAGATTTAAAAATGAAACAGGAGCTATATGTTTTTAGAGATTGACAAAAACTAAATAAGTAAGTAGTGGACGTGGATCAGTCACATATGGCTGATACCCGATCCTTCAAATAGGTCTGGATTGGCACCGATACCAATCCAATATCGGACCGGTGCATCTCTACTACATATCGGAAGCATTGAAACTGTGGGGCATCAAAGAATTGCATGGGGGCTCAGCTGATGGGAAAACAAAACTGTGTGTGTGTGTGTGTGGGGGAGGGGGTTGAGCTGGAGACAGATCTATTTGGAAAGTGCAACACTCAGAAATATTAAAAAACTGAACAGATTACGTGCCTGTACACATCTCTGGAGATGGCCAGGCCTTCCAAGGAGCCTGAGCAGGCATCGGTCTATATGGTCATCAAAACCAATGACTGCCACTCAAGTCCTTGGAGAAGTCACTCCAGATTACAAGGGCCAGGGAATTGATCAGTACAGAGGGTCAAGGGATCCGAAGGTGGCCAGAGCTGGCACAACAGTGAGGACTGCCAGGAAATGGGGAGTGGAGGAAGCCATTTTGCAAGCCAAGTCAAGGCTGCGTCACAAGATAATGATGGGAGTGGTGATGCAAGTCTGAGCTGGACTAGGATCCTTCTGAGCCCTACCTTAACCACCAAAGGGAAAATCACCTGGTCCAGATGGAGGTGAGAGCAGCAGTGGAAGAGAGCAGATCATGCTGGGTGGTGGGAATGACACAGCAGGAAGCTTGGTCAAGATGGGAAAATGCATCAGAGAGGAAGGAAACCTGGGCGGAGGTGTGGAAAACTGAACTGAACCAAACCACATCAAGTTCCAAACCACATAGTTGCCTGGATGTTGAATGTGAAAAAAGGAAGAGGGTCATCAGAAACACATCTACAACTGCATCAACTACAACAAGTAATAATGGTGAAGAAGTGACTATCTTGACTGATGAATGAGTAAACATGGTTAATCACTCATTTTTAGACACATCACACACAACTGAGAGTGCAACTTGGGGTCCGAGCAAAGCCATCTATCTGTGCCACACGGATAAAATTTGCCAAACAGGGAAGCTAGCAATCAACAATCAATATAAATTTTATTCCAAAAGATTCAGGAAATCTTACGCCCCACAGTTTTAAAATTATGTACAAAGATTCAGGGAATATCAGTGTTTAAAAGATCCATAGAAGATCTATGTATACAAGATGGTGGCTACAGGCATCGTCATCACTCCAGGCTGCACTCTCCTGGCAGGTCCAAGTTTGCTGCCCACTGTCGTTGCAGTTTTGGATATGACCAATTGCACATTTGTAGGTATAGATTTTCATTCATTTAATGTTTTTGTGAAGCAGTAATAAAAAAAACCATCAAAGATCAAATGGGGTAGAGTAAATAATGACTAATTGATCCTGTTCACAAGGAAAAGCCTCTAATCACCTCTTCCCTCTCTCTGACAATCACTAAGCACTGTTGTTTCAGTTTTACTCCAATTTATCTCGAAACCTGACCAGGTTCAGATATTCAACCTTACAATATGTCTGCAAAAGGCTGATATAGATCTGTTAAATACTTGAGTTAATGCACTATGCAAATATACAAAGTCTGAAAAAGATCCCTGCAATACTTTTAGAATCACTCTGTTCACAAGACCAAGTGTCTTCTGCAGCTGCTGTTTCCATCTTTCACTGCCACACAGTGCTGCTACTTCATTTTTGGGGCAATTTCACTGAAAATAAAATCAGATGTAGATCAGTAATAAAAGTCATCACTACTCATACTCATATTCACAAGGCCAAATGTCATCTGCTTTCACCTTACCTTTGCTGTCATTAAGTGGCGTCACTTCAGTTTTAGGGAGATCTGCCTCAAAATTTAATCACCTCTACTTTGGTACACATACAGTGCTGTTGCAAAGTTTGAAAAACTTCTATCAAAAATTGAGTTTTCGTATTAACGAGATCAATTCCAAAACTTCCCTTTTTTTGCTATCACTATCTGGCACTGCTTCAATTTTTGAACAACTGGTTCAAAATGTAATTTAGTTCCTCACCCATAAAATACACATGGAAGGTTAGAAAAAGATCCCGCAAAAGGTTTTTTTAGTTATTGGCTCACATATCAAAGAGTCTGCAGTGGCGGACCGGTGCTAAAACCATATACACAAAAGTTTTGGGACACCCCTCCAAATCACTGAATTCAGGTGTTCCAATCAGTTCAATTGCCACAGATGTATAAAATCAAGCACATAGGCACGCAGACTGCTTCTACAAACATTTGTGAAAGAATAGGTCTCTCTCAGGAGCTCATAGAGTGGTAACTCTTGAATTCAAGAGTGGTACCGTGATAGGATGTCACCTGTGCAATAAGTCCATTTGTGAAATTTAGTGATATTATAACAAAGTGGATGCGATTGGGAACAACAGCAACTCGGCTGCGAAGTTGTAGGCCACGTAAAATCATAGAGCGGGGACAATGCATGCTGAGGCGCACAACTGTCTGCAAAGTCAAGAGCTACAGACAAACTTCATGTGGCCTTCAGATTAGCTCAAGAACAGTGCATAGAGAACTTCATGGAGTGGGTTTCCATGGCTGAGCAGCTGCATCCAAGCCTTACATCACCAAGTGCAATGCAAAGCGTCGGATGCAGTGGTGTAAAGCACGCCGCCACGGGACTCTAGAGCAGTGAAGACGTGTTCTCTGGAGTGACAAATCACGCTTCTCTGTCTGGCAATCTGATGGATGAGTCTGGGTTTGGCGGTTGGAAGGAGAATGGTTTTTGCCTGACTGCATTGTACCAAGTGTAAAGTTGGGTGGAGGGGGGATTATGGTGTGGGGTTGGTATGGTGGTTTTTCAAAGGTTGGACTTGGCCCCTTAGTTCCAGTGAAAGGAACTCTTAATGCTGCAGCATTCGAAGCCATTTTGGCTTTTCTTTCCCCATGCTCCCAACTTTGTGGGAGCAGTTTGGGGATGGCCCCTTCCTGTTCCAACATGACTGCGCACCAGTGTACAAAGCAAGGTCCATACGGACATGGATGAGCGAGTCTGGTGTGGAGGAACTTGACTGGCCTGCAGAGACTGCAAGCCAGGCCTTCTCATTCAACATCAGTGCCTGACCTCACAAATGTTCTCCTGGAAGAATGGTCAAAAATTCCCATAAACACACTCCTAAACCTTGTGGACAGCCTTCCCAGGAGAGTTGAGGCTGTTATAGCTGCAAAGGGTGGGCCAACTCCATATTAAAGCCTATATATTAAGAATGGGATGTCATTAAAGTTCATGTGTGTGTAAAGGCAGGTGTCCCAATACTTTGGCAATATAGTGTATGTTCCTGGAAAGCTGGGGAGTACAATTAATGGCATATACCACATATGACAGGTACTAAACAGGTGGATCAACACGCTAAATCTGACCGCGTGATCAATCTAAACTTCAATACCTATTTGGCAAAAGGTTCTAAAATCAAAAGCCTGACAACCTCTGAAAATGTACTTATAAAAATTCTTAACATTTTAAGACATAAGCCTTTTATTAAAAAAAATACTGCAAATCCTATGCAATCCTCAGTCTGATGAAGTCAACCAGGTAACATTAGCTTCACCAAGGGACGCTAATCGAATGTTTTGGATTTTAGCTTTGAATTCTGGGATTCTGCGCAAAGTCATGGCCTAAATTGTCATATCATTTAGAACCAGGAAGGAGTGTTATAAGACTCTATTAAAAATCATTGTTCATACTATATTCCCATTCAGATATAAAAATATGTGCATTCACATGATTAAAGAAACCGTAACGCATTATGACTTTAAAATTAACGCTATCTGTTAACACGGTAAATTTCCCAGCCTTAAAAATACAAGATACTGGTACAAGAGGTTAGCAGTAAAATAGCTGGTGTCTGAGCCGAGGAGAGAGGGATGTGTCAAGAGAAGATGAAAGGTGAAAGAGAAAAAAAACTTTAGCATTTAATGCTAAAACACTGGGGCTCATTCCAGGTTTGATACGTTGGAGTCAATCTGAGGTGCTATAAAGCACAAAGGCGAAAGTGTCAAACTCCAGCACAGGGAGCAGCATGTACAATCTGCGGCAGCTACAGAAGTGCCGTCAAGCCCCTTTGACCTTCCCAGGAAAGCATCTCCTGTCCCGAGCAGCGAAGGAGCCTGACACTCAACCAGGCCTTCATTCTGCTCACCTGGCGACACCCCCCCATTCACTCAGGTCATCAGTAACCATGACCGTAACCGATTACAGACGATAAATAAAACAGAATGGCCGACAATGCAAAGGTTACCAATTGACCTTTTAGCTGCTGGCATGAGTGTTCGTGGCATGTTCTGGTTATTGCACAGGGTCAAAAAAAAAAAGAAAACGTTGCCTGTCTCACTGGTCTTTCTTCCTAAATGTGTTGATGATCAAGTTTTAGCTTTAGTTTGATTATAGATTTTAAAATTGGATTTTACAAATCAATCTGAAGGGAGTTGATCCAACTTACATATGTTAATTTGCTACAACATATTTCTTCATTTATAAGAATATCAAATATTTCGTGCATCTCACAGTAATAATAGGCAGTAAGAGATGAGGCACAAATCACACTTGGTGAAACAATATTGTTGTGTCTTTAAAAATGTCATCTTATAAAAATGAGGCAGGGGTCAGCGGCAGCAGCATCACGATCATGTCACGGGACGGACAATCGCTGACATGTTACGAGCTGGCCATTTGCCACCATAAAAACATGAATTCTTGCACTAGCATTATGGGTAACTGCATGTTTTTTTGCTCCAGCCTTCATTTCGCGTGAAGTTGCTTGGCCACCGTCGTTAGCGACAGCCCGATCCCCTCGATGATGACAGCCATTATTCCCCTGCAGTCAACAAACGCTCAGCTATAGCCATAGCGACCATTCAGCACCACCGGGACCCCTTGAGAATCCTCCACTCACTCCCCTCCAGCTGAATTGCAGAGGCGCCATTGCTGGCCACTGACGTATTTACACAGCGAGCTTTCCGAGGGACGTGGCACTAGGTCTATCGACGCGAGAATACCACTGACACTTTTCGGACTCGACACTTTCCGTCCGGCGGCCGCGAGAAGAGACGGCTCGGTCTCTCACCTCGTGAACTTGCACATGGTGGCCGCCTGAAACTTCCAGGCCAGCAGAAGTACGCGGAACTCGGCTGGATCCACGCACAAGTCATTGCAGAAGCGCTCCATGCCCTCCTCCAGGATGGCGTCGTCCTTCTCATCCTTGTAGCAGCTGAAGAGCTCCTCCACGTGCACCAGGGAGAACTCCTCACCGTTGGGCGATGGCTCCTCCCTGCGCTGCTCACCCAGGGGGGCCGGAGAGGGCGCCGTCTCCGCCGTCACCTCCATTGTCTTGGTGCCGTTGGCCAGCAGGTCACCAGCAGACTTGCCGCAGCCCGGGCCGGCCTCCTCCTTGTGGCCGCCGCCCCCGCTCCCCCCTCCGGCCCCTGCTCCGCCCACCCCCTTCTTGTGAGACTTGCAGCCCGACTCCTTGTCTCCACTTTTGCTGCCGAGCGAGGATGACGGGTTCTTGCACTTCGTGACACACTGGCCCATGTCTTGTCGTCTGTCCACCCGTCCCTCCCCCCTCGGCGCCTCAGGTCCGGCTGACTCCGCCGCGATACCGATGCTCTGTGCTGGCCACGCACCTCAGCATGCCATCGGGTCCTGCCAGGGAAGACAAGATGGGCACCGAGTGAGGAGCTGGCACTCGCATGGGCGGCTGCAGATGGCACACAAAGTTTACTGTAAGGCATCAAGCCAGAGATAGCCAGGCTGGCTATCCCCGGAACATACGTATTAAACAATTACCATAAATACCAGAATATTTCTGCACATTGAAGAATAGAAACACACACTATGGCCACAGTAATGTGCAGTAATGTACAAAAAAATTAATAATAAAAAGAATAAAAATGGAGATAGACAAATATAAATGTCCTATTTAATAAATAAACATGGTGATATAAATAAAAGGTGAGACAACCAGATGTAGGTTACAAACAGCTTTGAGGTATGTGCAAATAAGCTCATAATATAAATAATATTATGAAGAGTGTATGAATATTTTACTTTATATATAAATAAATGTATGTAAAAATACAAAAAATAAAAGTCAAGCCTTAATAGAGGACTGTTATCTTATCCAAGCCTCCCAAACAAACTCTCTGACATCCTTTATGTTCAGATACTGTCGGGACTTCACATGTCCATTAGGTAGCATTACAAATTTCAGCTGCCGGTCCACCAAAATGCAGGCATCTATGTTTAGCGTCTGGCTTAAAAAAAAAAAAAAAAAAAAGCACAGGAGGTGCATGACAAGCCCCTGAACCGGAAACACGGGATGAAGGAATGGGCTGTTTCTCACAAAGCAGCAGGCAGCGGAAGCTCTCAACAGGGAGCTGTGGGGCTCAGCAAGGTGAGGATTTGTGCCTGGATGGTTGTGGGTTCAAATCCTGTGGCTGGCAGCGCAACCACATCACTGTTGGGCCCTTCAGCAAGGCCCTTAGCCTCAACTGCTCCAGGGGTGCTGGCTGACCCTGTTCTCTGAACCCAAGATTTCCTGTCATGTTTGTTGCTTTGGACAAAACCAGCCAAATAAATGTAAAAGAAAGCTGTAACATACTGATATAGACCAGGGAGTGACCTGGTCCAGCTACTTCCACTTGCAAGACCCTTAGATGACCTGGGGAACAAGCATTCCACCCCAACGAGTCCCTCTTCATCGGTTTACGGACTACAGAAATGCTGAGCGCGACATGGCGAGCCGCCATCTGGCGGGTGGGAGGTGCAGCGTAGGGGGGGGTAGGACGCTAAACTCATTACCACGGCCTCAGGGCCAGCCAGGCTCACAGGGAGCCCGGCGATGCTTCCAGATTAGCGATCGTTGTTCAGACTTGCTCGCTAAACTCGCGCGATGTGAGGAACACAACCACTTTGCCCGCCGTCATTGAGCAAGTGGGTGAAGCAGGCCATCGGCATGCCGCACCGAGGCGCTGCCAAAACAAGCAAAAGAAAATTAAAAAAACTAAACTGGAGCTGAGGACAAAGGAGAGCATTTAATGCTTGAGCATTGATACAGCAGTCAGGACAAGACGGAGCCTGTCAATTAGAGAGCAGGCTGCAATTACTCTGGCCGATTGAGGAACGTTAGGGAGCGCTTAGGGCCGTCGGCAGATGAAAAAGTGCTCAGGCTAGACACGCGCAATATCCCAATATTACTCCTGCGGGATCCTCAGCACCATTTACTCTCCTTACCTTCCGCGGGCTGCTGTGTCAGAACCACTCGAGTCACCTTTACTGTCTTCCCCCCGACTGGCATTACTGCCGAGCCAAAGCAGAGGCAAAACGCGCTGGAAAAGGCTACAGGTGTTAGACATTTGATGGCTGATCTCTTATTCTGGTGCTCTTAGCTTAATGACTAGCGCTAGGCTGTCAGCACTGCGCTAACGGTTCAAGAAAATCCTCTGGAGGGATTGCCGTAAGCCCCTTTGAATTACAGAAGTAGAACGTAAACAAACATCCCTGCAAGCTGCTTGGCCAGAACCTGGAAACCACGTTTCACGACATCGACTGAAAACTTGGAGGCCCTCAGCTTAGAAACAGGGCGAATAGCAGGATTCTGTGTAGCAGGTTGAGCTAACGGCATCCCTACGTCAAGGGCTCATTGTAGTCATGGGGGTGGGATGCCCCCACAGCGGCCGGCTGTATTTCCACCTTCCACAGACACACACACACACACAGACAGACACACACGGTGGGGAAGGTCAGATTCAAACCCTCACCCGTTATTGAGCTACCCAGAGCAGCACCCATCGAACCCCCTTGGCACCCAATAATGGTAATTATGTCAAATGAAACATCTACTGTGCAGACCGCCTAATGACAGCCCCCAGTGTCACGACCTTCAGCTGCAGCCGACGGCACCGGAGCGCAGCTTTGACGGGGGGTGCAAAATGTGGAGGCAACTAAAACGGCGGCATCACCAAAGAAGGGCTCCGGCCTTAGAAATACCATCACTTACATGGGTCACTTAAACACCAGCAGTATTTATCACAGGGGAAAATGACTATATGCTAATTTGGTACAGGACAATGCTAACTGTCAAAAACATTCACAAAAAACAGGGGTGATATGCAGCCCCATTAAGAGGAAATACTCACACAGACTTCCCTGAACACACCGGTCATAAAGAAAGGAGGAACCATCGCCGATTTCAGTGGGCCGAGTTCGGCATCCACGGCGCTGAAAGGCAGGCAGACAGACAGGCTGTTACTGTCACCGCAATGCTTGCTTTCACTTCCAGAAAAATACACTTTCAACTATAATACACACTGAAGTCATGAGGGAAAGGCAGACGGGGTCCCTCGTGAATGCTGGACCAGCCACAGTAGCCCTGAGTGAGGTACTTAACCTCAAGGGCCTGAGACACATGCAACACTAATCATTACTTAAATCTTACTATCCTGATAAGGTAAAAATGATCCACCTCCATGCTTAAATACCAGGGTATTAAAGACATTAAAATTCACCACCATCTTGTAACCTGAAGATCATTCTGCTAAATCAGTGTTTCTGAATCCAGTCCTCGGGAACCCACAGACAGTCCAAGTTTTTGGTCCCTGGTGGGGAGCAAAAAATGCGGACCGTCTGGCGGGGAGCTCAGAGGGAGCAAAAAGGCGGACCGGGCGTCCCCGAGGACCAGATTGGGAAACATGGTGCTAAACAACAGGCCTATCAAGCAACCGGCACTTCAGAATAAGTGGTTATACTCTCTGGAGCTATGTGAAAGTATTTCACCACAAATCCGGAGTGTTCAATTTCAAGTGTTTAAGTGTAAAGCCTCGTCGTAAAAGCATGGAACGGCTCTTGCGAGACAGAAACAGGGACTTGCCTGGAACAATTCTTCACACATAACCGTTTTTGTTTTTTTTGACGCCTCTGCTGTAGTCGGTGAGTTATTGCCTGGTTTTGTGGCGTTCTGCATCCTTTCTCCCACAAGTACAATTAGATTTAGAAAGCGAGCGACTTTGTTGCCTCTTCCCAGGGTGGGGCTCTGTCTGCTGAATGTTCTACCACCGGCGACGACGATGACGACATTTGGTACCGTTTCCGAACTGATCACCGTGACGACGCCGCAGCCGCCCGCCAAACACAGCACGCGGGCCTCGGGGGCACGGCTCAGCCTCCCACACACAGTACACATGTTGGAGCTCCTACCCACACATAGATATGAATGAACGCGCCTAGGCCGTCATGTCACTAGCACATAATACTCTCCTACAGCATAGCTGCAAGGAAGATTTCTCGCAAACTCTACTCTGCGTTTCTTGCCTTCACCAGCCTGTCACTGTGACCCCCTGCAGTCCATAGGTTTTGCGTTACGAGATAGAATGACAACCTTAATCACCATGCTTAAATTTAGACAATGCTAGATGCCACACTAAAAGCACCACAAAATTCATTTTACCGATCTTACAGGAAGCATGCGTCTCCGGTATCAGGTGTTTTCGTGTGTGGAGGAACCCTGTGAATCGGATGTTGCATCTTACTGCAAAAATCCAATAAAAAGCGATTTAGCCAGGATTGCTGAGATTATTGGAGCTTCTTGCTGACTTTCCAACCTTCATAGCGTAAATTTAAATTTTAAGTGCAGATTCCCATTGGCCATTATAACCTCTACATTCGTTCAGTGGGTCTTGCCACGATTTGGATGTTAATAAAATAAATTAAAATGTCAATCATCTGTATTCTTAGCACTGGCTTCAGAACCATGTTAAACAGTTGCGTTTTATATTAAAATGACCATTTACCATACCATATACTAGCAGTAAACCATGACATGGAAAACAACCGAAAGGGACGTTCATTTACATTAAATGTACTGCATGCATGTAGGCTCTGTTTATTTTAACCTTGAATGCTTTTGGTGATACTGTGGAGGTTAATGTCAAATGTCAAATGTAAGTTTCTCCTCCAGTGATTTTCTCAAATTACATTTAATAAGTGATGAGGGACAGGAAGCTCAGTTTGGACAAGGTCCTAACATCTTACGGAGCATTTTATGCATTATTTACTATATTCACTGGGCACATTCTACAGAAGAAGTGATTAAGGGTGCTTTCCACCACACCAGGTGCCATACTTTTCGTACAGAACTTTTGGTACTTCCCCCTTTTCCACCGAGTACCAAAAGTTCCAAACCAACTGCGGTACTTTGGGGTGGGACTTTCTTTGTCGACTGCTTATGCAAACAGTCTGCCTCTGAAATGCGATACAAACGCTGTTACTAAAAAAAAAAAATTGCAGACTCAGAAAACAATAAAAGCAGCAAAAAAGAAGTAATGGATACGTGGACAAATGAAAAGACCCAATCTTTAATTGCTCTGGTAGGAAGAACAACAAGATCAGGATGGCATGACAAGCAAAGTATTTTGTATAATATACCATGACAGGACTGTATTGGAAAATGTTCAAACATCGCAAAGTGATTTTGTGATCAATGTCATTATTTTAAAGCAAAGCAAAAAAAAAAAAAAAAAAAAAAAAACCTTCTCACACTCAACTAGGAGTAAAAAAAGATTATGGTTGTCACAGAGAATGCATGCAGCACTCAGGTAAAAGCAGCGGAGGTAAACTTCAATCTGATTTTTAAGCATATAGTAGAAGAACTTTAATAGGAATAATCATTAGAATTGCAAAACTTGTTTTTTCCTATGACAGAGTAAAAATGTTTTAGTGAAGCTTAAACTTCCTGCAGTATAATGTCTGTACCTAATTAGAGGTAAAGGGTAAGAAAAAGCCTGATCTTAAGCTGACTAGCGATGCAAGAATTGCATGCACATAACATGTGTTGTTGATATTAATATCACATCATCCAGCCCAATAATATACTACAGCCTCGCATTGTGATGTCATTTGGCGCCAATATCAGTTTTTATGCCAGAGGAAAACCAACATCTTCAAGTATTTCAAGTTAAGCAACATCTTCGGCTTGTGACTGCTAACAGACTTTAAAGTTAGTTGAAATGAAAGGGCTACCCCTCTCTCCCACATTCCCTCACTTCCCCATCCGCACACGCACACACACGTATATCTTTGTGGGGACCGTTCATTCAATTCTATGGGTAAAACCCTAATCCCAACAATGACCACCTTAACCCCTAACCTTAACTAAAACTAAACAAACGAGATATAATGTCTTTTGGCATTTTTAGGTTTCAGTCACAGATTTTTATAAAATTGAGTAACATTCAGTAAATAGCCATTATCCGTTTTATTACCTTATATTTATGTAATAAATATACAAATGTCAATTAGATGGTAACGTGCCTGAAACATAGAAAAAGGAAAAAAATCTGTTATAGTGATGTATTTCACCCAGACAGACGTGAAAAAGCGGATTCCACTGTCATTTATTTTGTTTGCAAGAAATATTTTCTACTTTTTTGGGAACTTTTTACATTAAAACTAAAAATGACCTTTCATAAGACAATTTTATTTCAAGCAATTTCAGTTGTTCAAAATATTCAATAAATAACCATAAATGGTTCATCTGTATTTCCTTCAATTATTTTAGTCATAAAAAATACAGTGTTTCATTAGAAAAAATATCCTAGATTTATACACAGCTTTAATACTTACAGTACAAACCTTGACAGTGAAATATGAAAGCAAGAAAAAGAAAAAAACAAATACAAAATAATCATTCATTAATAGTAAATTGAAGTAAAATACTCAACTAATTGTAATATTGCTTTGTAATCATATCGCCCAGCCCTAGTCATAGCACTCATCCTTAACAAGGACGCTATGCAAGTATTTCAGTAAGATTATATCATTTTGACATAATATGATAAGATTACAAAACAAAGACGGAAAGAATATGCTAACGTTAAGGGTCATTTTTATCAAGGTGGCTTTTAAAAACAGAAGAAAGACATTCTTTAAACCAATCACATTCCTGGTTAGCCATTGTGACATCAATGTTATTGTAGAGGTTT
>JAOYFF010000094.1:19853201-19886050 GCA_025773925.1 Cryptomyrus ogoouensis
GCTGCCATTTCCTTCCTAACAAAATCTGCCTAGTAAAAATCAACATAGAAGGCACCCAAGCAGAACAATAAAGGCTTTTTAAATACTATATATAATCAGGCCATGTTCAATGTATTTGTTAAAGGATGAAGCATAAATGTGGACAAGCTTAAGATTTCAAAGTACATAAAGACCTGAAACATTCCCACTTAGCATTTCATTGGCGGGGGCGCAGAGAAAACACAGTTAAGCCCAACTCACTTTCCGACTACAGGTTTTAACACGGGTGATTAGAGGTACCGGCTAACCAGCAACACCCCGGAGCCCATCTGAAGGTCAGGAACGTCACAGCTCATCCGGTTCTATCTCCAGACCAATGGACATAGTCTCCTCCGAGTGCCGGCAAGCTGGCAATGCTGCCTGAGACAGGGGCCAGCCTGGCTGTCAACCCCAGCCTTAATCTGATAATCCCACCTGACACTGTTCAACCCAATCCCTGCTGCCAGAAGGGCAGCCCCACTGAGTAGCAGGGACACAGAGCTGAACCCCGCCCAGCCCTTCAAGGCGAGATCTACGGCATGGTCTACAGGAACCAAGAGGTCAAACCCAGAGACATCTTTTAGAGGTATAACAGGCAAACATCTGCTTGATGTACATCTACTCGGGAGAAAAAATCTGAGCAATATGGTTCACTAGAGAACGCAAAACACGCACAATTTTTGCCTTCAAAAATTCTTAGAACAGTGTTAAGGATATTGGTAGTAGCAATAAACAATCAATGCTGGACCACAACAGAATAAGCACAAGGTAAGTGCAGACGTGCTTAAACTCTGCTGCCTGATGGCGTAATGTTATCCACAACCGCATATCTAACAAGAACCCCCCCCACACACAACAAAACAGATGGCTGGTTAAGTCTTCAAAAAAAAAAACAAAAAAATCAAGATGGAGATCATTTTCTGATTCCAAAAACAAACCACACTCTCACAACTCATCAGAAAGCCAAAATGCACATCGCCCCGAAAGTCCCTCACAGACAGCCAGGGAAACAAACCCAGCGAGTGGAGAGGCAGTGATGAGCCCTGGCTGCAGATCCCAGGCTCTCCAGCAGCCTGTGGGCCACAGCGACAGACTCACACGCTTCAGAGAACCAACAGCTGGTGGCTCAAACACATCATTATAGTAAATCTTTGACATTATAAAAAGGGAAAAAAACACTATAGCAAGTTGTTCATTCACCCACAGAACAGCCTGTGTTTTTCATACACTGATCACTGAAGGAGAAATCTTCTCGCCATGGGTCATGACTCCAGATAGATGCAGTCAAATTCAGATAAAATATGCCTATGTGAGATTGTAACTACACAAGGCATGATTTTATTAGCGAGAACCTAACCAGCACTGAGAACACTGGGCACAGCAAGTAGCATGAAGTGTTCCATAAAGAGGCACTGAGCACATAGGAGGTGTAAAATTTAACTTTTCAGTATGAATTGGTGAAATTTAACATGCAGGGCTGGGCCCTTGAATCGTACCCCTGCTCTGACAGTGTCTGCTCTCCCTGGGTACTGAATGTTTACTCTGGGAACTCTGGTTTCCTCCCAGAGTTCAAAAAACACACAGATAAGCAAACCGGTGTCTCTAAATCGCCCATATTGTGCGAGCGAGTGTTTGCCTTGTGACAAACTGATATCCTGTCCAGGGTGTCCTCCTGCTTTGTGCCCAGTGCATCCTGGGACAGGTTCCAGGCTGGCTGAGCCTTTGTGCTGCATAAGCAGTTATGGAATATGGGTGGTTAATATTAGTTAAATATAATTAAGACATTTGAAATGTAATTGGCAGCATAAGCCCAGATAGCTAGTCATTGTTTAGAAAGAATTTAGTGTTTTCTAAAACCTTTCATTTACGAAACAGGAAACACATAAACTAAGAGTAACAATCATCATTTACCCCTGCAGAACAACATGCAAATTAGGTGGTATAAGCAGCCCAGATCTCAGCACTACAGAAAACAAAAAGCTCAAAGCAAGAGATTCCACCAACCCACAACTAAAACATGGCACCTGGTTCTCCATCAAATGGCACCCTAACCTATCGACCTCCCAGGCTCTCAGCACAACACTTAGGGTCCAGCTTTGTGTTGCCAGTGTCATCCAGTTTAGCCTGTACCAATTTGTTTTCCAGTGGTTAAATAATGATTGCTTTAGCAGATAAACTGACTGGGTAACGGATTTGGACACACAGATGGTTGAAGAACCCAAGTTTAGAATTAAAAAGAAATAAATAAAATCCAATGACTGTTTTGATTAAGAGCTTAACACGCAGGCATAGAACTGGACAGCCAAAGGTTCCTGATGCTCTGCGTCAGACCTGCTGTTAGGGTGATGTAACTAGTGTGGCTGCACTGGGCACCACCCTCTAGGCTGCCACGCCCAAAAGAGAAACTTGCCTAGATAATGATCGCCTAAATAAAAATATTTAAATTATTTTTTCCCCGCTGATTGAATGCAGTCACATTTCATCTGAATATGTCAGTTTTCCTCACTAGAAATCCACTTAACCTAAATCCTGCCTGGGACATGTGATCCCATAGTCTAGGTTAATGTAACACGGGTGGCCATGTTACCGTTTGGATGTTGCTTCAGTGCTGGATTACAGAGACTTAACCAGAGAATGTCTTGCCAGGAAGCCCGTGAGAGGCACAAGGTAAACTGTCAGCAATTGGAGAGTTATTCTTCATGACAGTGGCATCTGTATTACAGTGACCAATAAGACACGATCATTTTCATTGCTTGGTTAATGTCAGCCTCAGTTGAGGCCCCAAATAAATTGACCCTGCCTCTTTTCAGAGACAGGTCTGCTCTGTGTGTCCCCACAGCCAAACCAGGAGTCCATATATCGCATCTCACATCTCCAAGCTCAACGTACTGTTTGGGGTTTTCTTCTGGTTTCAACACTAACCTGTATGTGGATTGTTTTGGCTCAAGCATAAAAACCCTGCACATCACACTGCAGATCTGCTGCTCCAAAATGGACATTCTGCCAATGCCACGCACTGTGTCCTCTTGCCTCCAGATCAGCGGTGAGGGAGCCGAATCGATCCAAGCCTCTCTCAGTATGACAGTTAATACCTTTCAGAAGCCTGTCAAAGTTGCGCAAACATCTCTGTATACCCCCACCATACACACACTTGCAGCTGACTTCATGCGCCTGTCCGCAGTGTCATTACTGCCAGGCTGCTGTCTACACAAGCTTCCTGCCCACCAGTTACAAACCATACACGATTCATAATAACTTTGCATTCCAAAAGCTGCCATTGAAAGGCCTGCAAATGAATACATAACGTGAACCAAAATCAAAACGTTTAGAATACGTACATCCAGCTGCACGTTTAAGTTTGTTCAGGCTTACAGCAAATCGATCGCAAATAATACTGAAGTGTCAGCTGTTTCAGAGATCAGACCACAGAAGAGAGCTCTAATATCTGTAAACCTAGATCTCAAAACTGCAGCTTCAGCAAGTTTAAACGTTACTTCATTTAGAACTGGCTGTTTTGGAATAACCAGTTACGTTAACGCAGAAACACTGTAACCAAAAGAGGACAACAAGCGGGTCGCCATAACGGCGTCAGCCAGGGCGCTAAAAGGTCACCGCCTGACACGGATTTTAGGCAGCGGGATGCTCCGCTGGGACGTCACCTCGGGAGGCGGCTTAATTACAGCGGCCGCCCCGCGGGAGCGCGGCGAGGCAGCGGCCTTTGGCACAGAAAGATTTCCCTACAGCCATGTCAGCAGCTCCGGGATGGCCAGCGTGCGCGCGCGTACGCGCCTGTGTGTCGCTGCAATACAAAACCTCCTGGAGGTTGGCCACGTGACTAGCCCTGCACGTATGAATTAACCCTGCATCACATTACATAGGCTGCACCCATAGGGACAGAATTACTTGTTGCAACGCTATATAATTAATCATAATCATGCTAATTTAGTGAACGAGTTAATACTGATAATTTCCACTTTACAAACGCTAAGCATTGTACCTGCCTCAAAAACTGCAATCCTGTTTTATTTCTAACCACCCTACAAATATCACAGTTACGTGGTTACAACGTAAACGTTAATAAAAACCTCGGACTTTGCTGTAGTGGGGGTAATATGAGGGAAAAGTTTCTCTAGTAAAAATCAGACAAATGTGCAAACAAGCAGGTAAAGTTTGCATCCCTAAATCTGGATATGCTTAACTATGAAAGCATCAACATGAAATGTATGCAAAACAGGAAAAAAGCCAAAGAACAAAACCTGCGCATGCCAATGCAGGACAGAATGGTTCACAGCCTGAACGGCAAGTAATTCATAAAATAAAGCCATTGGCTGTGAAATTGGGCCTACAGTCTAATAGCTGGATGCTGTGCTAGCTGAGCGTAACACGGGTCCAAATTGGGACCAGATGAATTACATTCGAAAAAGTGAATGCAAGGAGCGCGGACACACGCCTGCTGCGGGCATGCCCAGGCAGCACTCTCAGCCCATGAGGTACGCTCCGATTCGGCGTGGACCCCATGATAACCGATGAGGCACTCATCTGCTGCTGCCTCACAGTCGAGATGGCTTCCTGACTTGTTCTCGAGAAAAAAAAATCAGTTACAACGTCAGATCTCGTACGGATACATACGGCGTCTCAGTCCGATCCCACCCCGAGTCCACGTACTTTTGCAGTCGATCGGTCAGCAAAACGTGACAAAACCACAACACACCCACCAAGTCACACGACGTCGCCGGGCAAGCCGCACCGACATCTAAAAGAACAATTAATAATATTTCAGCGTGTCAGAATGGCGACTGGGAAGCATCTCAGCTGAATTAGCTAGCCGGCTAGGCAGCTACGTTCACTAACCCGAACTAGCTGGCCGACGTTTGTCGTTTTTCTTTCGCATGCAGCCAGAGCTTTCCTGTTTGGTAATTAAACAACGCGGAGATCATTGTTTAGCCAGGAGTCGGGAGGTTAATTCACTTAGCCAAGTGGGTAACAAAGACATTTGGATGTAGCAGGGTCACAGTAAGCAGCTGCTGATGGTCATCTTATTCATTTGTATATATGATAAAAGGAGTGAGGACATTTTACCAAGTACTCAGCGAGCTTCTTAAAAGTGGTTCATGTGTCGAAAGTTACGAAAGGGGCCGCCTGCCTAAATACAGTAACGCGTCCGTAGTTATGAGAAGCTATTTGGCAAGCTGGGGGTACCCATCCGCACCTTCGCCCCGCCGATCGCACCACATTCTCCTCCGCAGACAGTTCTGTGAAGTTCAAACTACAGCGACAGAAAGTGTCAAAGCTCGTAAGTAATCCAACAGAAGGTGCACGGCCCCGGTAACAGCGAACTTACCTTCTAGACCGTGGTGAATACCGTGAAACTGACACTCATCGCTCCCGAGGCTCAGGCTCACTCGGGGTTAGGCGACACGGAGCAGCTTCCTCATCGAAATCACCTCGTTTCCGACGTCCTTTACTTCGGCTGTGTTACGCGTGTGCCACTCCCGCGGATCCTCGTGTGTAAACTGCAGATACCTGACTATAAATGCCTGTGTTCTCTGCGATTACCCCTTCCTTCCCCTTTTCTCCGTCTCTACGGAGTGGATAATAATGAGAATTTTCCCCGCATCACTTCCTGCAGGGCATCGGCGTCGCCGCAGCTCCCACGGCCTGCGTATTACGTCACGGCAAACGTGTCTGTCGTCATAAGAAAGCGACAAACGCCGCTGAGAGGGTGTAGCCAGCGAGAGGTACGAGAAGCGAACGAGGTATTTTAGACATTTAAACTGTCTCCGGTGCTGTGCTTCTTCGTGTTGTTTTCTCTATTCTGTGTCCGTATTTTATTAACTGCTGGTTGTCCATAAATATCCTATAAAATTGCGAGCCGGAGGGATTGTTTCTTATTTATGTTCTGTATTAGAATATATCAGTTATTGGTACTATTAACTTTACACGATTGTAGTAAGTGGGTGAGTATTCGTTACCTCAAAAGTGCTTTAGTCATATCAACTAGCTATCCAATCTAAGTTACTCATGTTGCTTGTTATACCAGACTACATCGTTTGCCATCGAACAGTAACCAGGATGTATTACTAATTTTCCAAAACTGCTTACTTTAAACGAATAAATATTTGTTTCTGTTTTCTGCAATGTGTTTTACATGCTTTCTTTTATTCTATGACATGCAGCTATACAGATAATGCTTGGTCTTATAAGTTAAAAAGCAATACATTGCCACCTAGTGGTTCTGATTATAATATGTACTTCAGTGCGAAAATGCATTAGAATTAAAATGTGCGCACTTTCACTTATTTACGTTTCTGTTTTTCCATTTATTGTGTAGTTAAGAAGTGACGACAATGCGAGTGTATAACTGAAAACATCTCATCTTTATTTGTTTTAATTATTAGATTTTTTAATGACCCACGATGACGCTTGGCACACGGCAAGAGGTTCTGTCACTGTATAGGAGGATACTGCGAATTGCTCGGAGCTGGCAGACCCACTGTACGCGTCCACATGACACGGAAATCGAGAAAAACTACATTGTCCAGGAGTCCAGGACACTCTTCCGGCAAAATAAACAGGTACTGAGTATTCCCCTGTTGGTTTTCATGAGAGTAACCAAAATAAGTTGGTTTCATTAAGCATAAATCTGTTTGTAGCTAACTGATGCTGAATCCATCAGGAAATGCATAGAAGAATGTCAAGCTAGGATTGAAATTGGTGAGTTGGACTGAAACATCTTGTTGCAATGCTTTGATATATAGTTATTCTGATATGTACCTGAGAACCGTATTTGGAAATCCATCAATTTTTCAGCCACTTGCCCTGAACAGAGCTGAGGTGGGAGGGTCTGGATCCAGTCCCTCGCAGCATAGGGCACACTAGATGGAACACAAATATAATTTGCTTACAAATAACAACTTGTGGCATCTGTACAGATAGTATGAAAGAGATGAGATGGTATTTCATTGATATTTTAACTTTTATAAGTAATGTATGTGCAATGCTTTTTAGTTAGAGGAGTGTTGATGTTAACTTCACAGTGATGCACAGAGAGTTTGCTGATGACTGTTTCCTATTCATTTTAAACAACAGATTCTCAGTCTAAAGTGTCTCTCATAGTACACAGCATAAGGCAAGGTATATTTCAGATATAATACCCGACATTGCATGGATTTTGTGCATTCTCACTTGTGACCAGTCTATCAGAACTAAACAGTCAAGCATGTACACATTTTTTGTAAATGCATTTATTGTAATTTGCAATATTAAAGTGAGCTGACAGTCAATTCTGTCCTCAGTCTGATATTTCACAAACAATCCATTATTCGTAATTAGGACAAGAAAAGGAAGTATTTTTGCAAATATGTTTCTGATAAATGGGACCTATGAGTTATATTATTGAATGAGGGTTGGGGATGGCATGAGGGGGGGTGGAATTCTATTTTACTCTGCTCTTATTCTGATTTACCTGGAAATGTTATCTTTAGTCGTGATATAGAATAAATTCATGATGGCTAAACTGGTTAAAATGTGGGAATGTGACATCACAGTTATAGGTGACACATAACACAAATTAATAAATGAAAACACACTTTGGTATTTCACAGGTCTTCACTACCAGAATCCATATCCAAGGCCTGTAAGTAATCTGATCCCTACTCACAGCACTATGTAATTATACAAGTCTCTGATGATCCTGTTCTAAATCAAATAGGCAAATAATTCTTGGGGGGGGGGGGGGGGGCTGCTTCACTACTTGGTTGAAGAGGCCCATATTCTGTGGTATTCTGATCTTGATGTATCTTTTGATGTCGTCTTAAAACACTTTATGATGGCAGGGAACCTATTAGCTTTTTTCATTTTTTCATTTTCATTGGATAATTTTCCCTTTCAGATCCACATTCCACCAATGGGACTTGCCAGTCAGAGGGGGAGGCGTCTTCGCGCCCAGGAGAGGCTGAGGAAGCAGGCCAAGCCCATTTATTTAAAGTCACATGATGAAACGTGAAATGGCGCGGGTCAGAATGTTAGCCCCGTCAGTCTCCTTCACAATGCACTAGTACACACTAGTACAAGTGTATGCTTACATCCAATTTAACTGCACATGGATTAAGGAACTGTATATTCTGTTCATTCTCAATTTTAAGTGTCTAATATATTGGTATGCTTGTTATAATTTGCCATCATTTGATCACATCAATGAAAGCCATTTACAACGGTGTACATTTTTTATACAAATGATGCCTCTGTGGTATTCAATATTTAAAATGCAATATTATTAGCCTGTATAAAGACTCAGCCACCCAGCCATATTCCAACCCGCTCGTCCTACTGGGTCGCGGGGGGTCCGGAGCCTATCCCGGAAGCAATGGGCACGAGGCAGGGAACAACCCTGGATGGGGGGCCAGCCCATCGCAGAAAGAGACTCATATTCATATTTTAAAGATAAAACGATAACCCTGTACCTTTACTAAGACAACTAATTGTGCTTCATTTTTGATGTTCTTTAAAACAGAAAGATTATAACAAAAATATAAACTCCACTTTATTTTGTGTGGCTGCTCTATTCTTAAATGTCTAAAAACACAAATGTATGCCTTTATTTTGGTCGTCCATCCTACCGCTACTGTAATGATGTGTGTATGTTTGGCACAAATGATACCCGTGTGCTAATGTACTGGTCATGTGCTTAAACAGGGTAACATGCTTTCAGGGTTATTGATGGCCGTTGTGACAGTTGCACTGTGTCACGGGGGCGCTAGTCATCGAGCTGGCAGAGACATGCTACGCCCCGGTTGGTCCAGTGCTTCTGAGGCCGGTCGGAGGGCAGCTCCATGGACAGAACATAGTTTGTGGAGTGGCCCGTAGTGGATAGTGTTCCTCGGCGGGCACTAGTCTTGTAAACTGGGCAGACGTAGGTGTTCTCATGGAGAAAGGTGGCCATCTTCCCTGGCTTTAGCCAGATTATGGGCAGGGGGTCAAAGAGAATCTTGGGGAGGGACTCTCCAATCACCATGTTGTCTCGGTCCCAGCGTGCTCCCTCTAAGAAAAGGCCCGTCACGTAAGCGCCATCCTCAGGCTTCTCCGCCATGTGATTCTCCTGCTCAGTCACCTGACCAGACACAAGCACTGTAACTACTTTGATTGATTATGAAATAACTAAAGAACATATTATTATTACTGCACAGTATGTGTTTCATGCCCATATTGCCTGGATTAGCAAATTCATGCAGCTGTTGCTGACATTGGTCATTATGGGTGTCAAGCCAACATATATTCCTTGGAAAGCTGCTGCCTCAGTATGCAGAAGAGTCACAGCTGAAGACAGACAGGTGATGCGTGGCCTTTACCTCAAACTCAAATCCAACGTAATCAATTGGGATGCTGTATTTACGAGCAAAGTTCTGAGACACCCCTGTGAGAAAGGACTGTGTGAAGTAAAATCCAGATAGCCAGAAGACACTGGGAGGTCCATAATCTATCCAGTCCTTTGAAACAGACAAAATGAAACGTCCGCATTAATAAAATAGCAGCTAACTAATAAGACACCTGAACTATCTTAGCCAGTGCTGGATAACAAATGTTAATTAGTATACTTGCCTATGGTCCTTTGCAACATTCTGAATGGATATACTGATTCACTGGTGTTATCTGCCAGTCAGATAGAATTGTAGGGAATGTTACAATATTCTGGCAACTTTTCCCTTACCTGTAGAAACTGTAGTCTGGCCAGGAAGTCAGAGACATAGCTGCCCAGCGGTTTGAGGGAGGGGTATGACTTTGCAGCCCACATGGCCGGCACCATTCCCACTAACATGCTGTTAAAGACATTCTCCAGTTCAGCTGACATCACTACCAGGCCTTTCAGGGCTTTCCGGATGCTTACCAGGCTGCCGCGCACCACGCCAATCAGTCTGTGGGGAGATGGTCACTGTCAGTAATACTGTACTGCACAAAATCAGCCCCTGTGGCACAGATCACGTGTCCATATAATTCAGTTAAAACTGTCATTATCAAGGCAAAAAGTTCTTTTTGAAAAGTAAGAACCTTTCAGGGACCTTTTTTCAGCTCAATATCTATGATCTGTTGTATAATTGTCTTAAGTAGGCAGATAAAGAACAATACTGCAGTCTTTGTCGGTAGTCCAAGTCATTTGCCATCTGTCTACTTTCTATGTAAGTTGAGATCACAGTAATAACATTTTTATCCCTCATTCTCAAACAATGATACATACTTGATAAGGCCAGCAGGGTATTTTGAGTTTGCAATATAAAAAAAGAATTCTATGCTTATTGAGGTACTATGCTATAATAATCTTCGATTTTCAAGCCCAGTGGCAGAGAATATGATTGATGAGCTGATCCATTTTAATTGCTAACCAATGCAGAAACTGCAGTGTTTCTGCTGATTATGGATTATTTTTGAAGGTAGCCAAAAATAGCATGTCACATTTAATGAAAGCTGTTAACTACTTAAATACTGAATTATGGAAAGTCTAAATTTTGACTGGACATTTTTCTTTTTCAGTAGAACATGGTGGAAGACAGAATATAGCCTGAAAGACAAAGATCTATATAGAAAAATGTAACCATACATGAATATGTCTTAATTTAAAGATACACAGCTTTTATTAACATTTTTTGTGATTAGCATTTTTTTTTATTAGAAGATATAACAAATCATGAACATATAAACCACACAATACAGTACAGATAGTGACCATGGTCAATTACAGATAGCTGATCTTTTAACATAAGAAATTAAATGGTCTCTCGGGAATAGTCATTTATTTTAGGTCCCTTGTGTTGATGTCATAATGAATGAATGATTGTACCTGTTAAAGCGAATTAGCTCCTGTCTCAAAACCGTGTTCATGGACTCCTCATAGATCACAGGATACTTTTTCATCACCATCTCCATTTTAAAATCTGCTGGCAGTTTAGACAGGATGTCATCTGCCAGCTCATTAACTATTTCCTGAGAACATCAAGAGAAATAAG
This sequence comes from Cryptomyrus ogoouensis, assembly GCA_025773925.1. Classification (NCBI taxonomy): domain Eukaryota; kingdom Metazoa; phylum Chordata; class Actinopteri; order Osteoglossiformes; family Mormyridae; genus Cryptomyrus; species Cryptomyrus ogoouensis. Next base: position 19,864,217 of record JAOYFF010000094.1, read on the forward strand.
ATAAGCATTTTCTGATGATAAAAAACTGAACTGCATCTCAATAACAAAGTCAGTAACAAACCTAAAATTATGACATATGAAACTATCAGTATATATTTTTTGCCTGTAAATTCTTTATTTAACCTCTCTGTGTTGAGTAATATGTTTCCTTAATCCGAGGCATTACACAGGCTCAAGGTTCCAAGCTTTCAAAGTCCTCTGTGTACCTCACCTGAGGAGACTTGACCCCCCTGCCTGATTGCCTGGGTAATGTAAGCAGCACTCCACTTAGTAGCTGATTTGCCTCCTGGTTGTCTTTCGTGATGTCAGCATTGCTGTGCAGCCTAAACACCCCAGGGTCAGCGCTGATGGGCAAATTGCGGATATAATCTACATAGGTCTGTAACAGACGACGACCAATTAACAAGGCAGGACTACCCCTTGTGAAATGCTGATAGTACTTATGAGTAGGACTGAAGGCAAAGACCTGCTTATCGGACCTTATCCTTAGTCACATTGCCGTGGAAGATTTGCAGCACTTAATGTGTAAGCCCATACCTGGTAGGGACCATGAGGGGGGATGAAGTATAGGTCTCCTTCTGTCAAGTAGTACTGATCCTGGTCAATTAATTCTTTACAATAGAAGCTGGACAGCAAGGAGAGCAGCAGCCGCCTGTCTTTGTCATCTGTGACCCGTCCTCCATAGTTACACTCACCTGAAAAAGATAACGTGAAAGTTAACAGTTTAGTTATTGCATATTGTGTCCAGCAACAAAGCTGTAATTAATTTTGTAACAGTGAACAGTCTCTTACCAGTTAGGTAAGTCAGAGCGTCCAAAGGGATCTCATCATATTCATCCAGGAACATCTGGATTTGCCTCATGCTGATTCGCAGATCAGAGTCATTGAATTCATAGGGAATGTTCCATCCTGAAGTTAACATGGAAAATAGCCTAATAGCTTTTGGTCACCTACTTTACAATTCATTGTGTTGTACGAAGGTGTATCATTTATTACTGATGCACACTATACTTAATTTATGAGATGAAGTGGATAGAAAGAACAGAAAATATGTGTCTTACCAAGTGGCCCAAAGTTCCTCCTCTCCTGCACGAGAGCATGATAGAAGCACAGACCAAATAACAGCTTCTGCCAGACCTTCTGTTTCTGGGAACAGCCGAAGAAGGCGGGGTCAGAGATGGGGTCATTAAGATATGAACGTAGAAGGTTAGCACGCAGGCCTTTGGGAGGCTCATTGGTCATCTTCACTCCATTCTGTAGAATGCTGACGGGAAACTTGTTCGAAGGGTAACTGGTCAACCATAACCTGCAAGTACAATATAACAAAAATGAAATTAATCATAAACATCAGTGCTAATTTCAGTGTGTTTAGCATGCATTTACTGCGAAAGCCATATGCAGTCACCCGCCTTTGCTGACCTGAATCTCGGGTTGGTGTTTTCAGGTGTGATCACCTCCTCGCAGATCCTCTCCAGTGTGGGCATCCAGCTAGAGGCAAGGTGGCAGTTCTGCAGCACCACCCATGTGCCCTCCTTAATGGCCACCTCGATCATCCTGGCGGCAATGGGGCCTTGGCCCTGGCCCAAAGAGATGGTCTGAGTCCTGTTCCCGCCCATTTCCAGATCATCCGCAAACTTTAACAAACCTGAAAACACACAACAACAGACATAACTGCTCACATTAAATAGTGATAATTGTATGTCAGGTACAAAAACAAATAACATACAGTAATAGGTGCTTTATAGTCCTGTGTGTTGTTTTATTGTATTTAAAATACATTAGCATTAGAAGAGCCTGTTTTTTCCTGTCTCCAGTTCTTACATGCCATGTATAAAATTATTCTATTTCCAGCTGAATTCACTCCTTAATTAATGCACAGCTAACCACAGCTAACTTAGTCACATTAAGTGATAAAATCATTTTTCTTCAAACAAATACTTTAACTGTGTTTTGCATTTAGCATGAAAAGCAAGAAAGTATGAGTCAAAGTCAAATTTATATCCAGTATTGCAGTTTTTCATTTCACGCTGCTTTTTGACACTGAAGAATCATCCAAGGTCAATAGCTGAATTATCTAGGATAACTCTGACCACCAATTACTCATTATTCTTGCAAATTTTTAAAAATTCTTTTGCATCAGTGGAAAAAAGACTATCATATGATTTTATCAGCCAATAAGAAGATTATTGAAAACTAATACTAGTATATCAGAGTTGATTATAACTTCCCCATTTTATAGCGCCTGTAAAATATGCAAAGGTGGTTCATTGTGATTGTGTATGGGTCTTTGATTCATGAATTACAAATCCATCCATTTATGCATCTTCTCTTTGTTCATCCTGGTCAGGGTTGCAGCATGAATAAAAAATATATAATTAAATCCATCAACACACCAGCATTTTAGTCTGTCACTGACGGAAGTGAACCCACTGCATTGTTCACAACAGTCAGTAATCGCTTTGCAGATATGTCATAATTAAGTCCCTAACAGTACAATTAGTACTGTGCCTGTGCCGATTATCAGGTGTTTGCTCAACACCTTGAGGAAAGCTGAAATGCCGTTCATCAGACTTCATGTGGATGTAAATATAAATGACGTGATTATAGCAGTAATTGCAGTAATAGTCGGAGTGTATGAAAAATGATGGGTATGTGCATTACCGGCTGTGGGATCAGACCCAGGAGAAAGCACAAATATCAAGGGAGAGCAGCAGCTGGAATCCCTGTAGCTGCCAGCCAAGTCGAAGGTTGGTGGCTCGACAAAGTTCCTGCCCATATTTTCTATGATAAAGTCCTGCACAGCAGGCACCAGTTTATCAGGTCTAATGCAACGGAGCACCACCATGCGGTCCATCCCAACCAAGGAGGCCCACTGGTCTGGCAGTTTCTCCTCATGTGGTTTGCTGGAATCATAGATCTTCTTCCAGTCATGTATGTTGTGCTGCACATGCTCAGAAAGTCCGTTAAGATTCCTGAGTTTCGAGGCTCGTACAATCTCCGACCAGGACTTGTCTGATAACCATGCAGGGCCCGGGTTTGGCTGTGGATTGTCCAGTGCAATTCCCCCTGTTAAGAGGAATCGCCACACCTCATTGTCCACTTGACCTTCACCCTGCATGATTCCCACTGTCAGCAGCAAAGAGAAGAGAAGCTTGTCCTTCTCAAAGAGTGACCGGCACACATTGTTGTAGATGCTGACTGTAAAGTGTTCAATTATATGCACAATTCTAGTGTTAAGGTCCTCACTTTTCACACTCTGAGCAATTGACTGTATATAGAGGTTTATAAACCATGTCAGCGAGTACTGGTACATGGGCTCAATGTTAGCAAGATCTGAAATGCAGAAAAACAGGATGGAAGATTGCTTTGCAACTGGGCGGTATCCAATCCGGGTACCGTCTATCTCTTTCTCTGTAATGCTGGCAATCTTCTGTTTTTCTGAGATTTCTTCTGAGAGTACCTTAGAGGAGGAAAGAACTTTGACTGCAGTCTCATCCTCTAGGATATTGCCCTGGGAAGAAGACAGCACCTCCAGAATTTTATCCTCAATCTCTTGCAGCTGTTTCTTATTTGCAGCACTCTCAATTATTAGCTGGTTTTTCTTCTCTTCAAGTTGAGGTTTCTCCATAGCGGCCACAATGCCCAAGAGCTGGTCTTCCAGCCCTAGAGGTGTGATCATGAAATTCAACAAGCAGACCCTGACTGCAATCTCAGGTAGATAATGTGGGTTCCTGAGACAACTGGTCATATAAAACACAAAGTCTTGGGAGTATTCCACTATATTCTCCCCAAGCTTCATGTACTCCACTCCTTGCTGTTTGAAAGTTTGCTTTAGTAACACCGGTTCCAGCACAGCATCCAACTCCTCTCCAACATTTTCCAGCAGGACAGGAATCCCAAACTGGATAGCATTTTCTAGAGTCCTCACATAGTTTCCATCTGAGAGCTTAATGACAACTAGCTTGTTAGCCTTCTCCATGTTCTTGATCCATTTGTTTGCCTGACCCTGGGGGTCTATCATCAAGGGCCATCTGCGGGAGTTGGACAAAATGATTCCATTGTCCGTGGAAAAAGAGTCAACAGGCAGGCCTGCTATCTGCCATGTTCTAATCATTACTGGATTCCCCATTGTACTGCTGAGGGAGAATTCTTGTGAGCATGGCATATGCTTCTGCTCGCAGAGTAAGTGCCACTTCTTTTGGCACTCTGTGCGGTAATCCACTGTGAAAGCCCCCAGATAGGCCACCACGCCCGCAGACAGCAGCACGTCGCCAGTAAGGTTAACATACTGCACCCCCAGAATTCTGGCAGCCTCTGTCCACCGGTCTTTCTCCCCACCAAGACCGCCAATTAACTTCTCTGCCCGGATCAGTTTCTGTGAGCACAGTTCAATGTTTCTTTCCAAGTCCTTCCTCTTCTTGGTCATGGTATTAAAGGTGTCATTCAAGGCCTGAAGCCTGTCCTCCACCTCCTTCAGCTCTGCTCTTTTCACTGTCAGATTTTGCATCTGCACCGCAAGCTCCTCCTCTGCTTCTACCAGGCGTTCCTTTTTGGGAGCCACTACCTTGGCCACACGCTCGTACACCTCCATGGCCCGCACCCATTTACACAAACCCTCACAGGCTGATGACACATTTTTGATTATGGAAGGCTGAAAATCTGGGTGGTTGATGAACTTCTCCCTGATCTTCTTCATGTTAGCTGCCGGGATATTGTCTTTATCAAATGCTTTCAGACTCTCCAGGAACTTCATGTCACCAAGCAATTTTTTTGAGGCACCCCAGTAGTCCTCAATCATTTTACCTAGATTAAAATAAAAATGACTTGTGCTTTGAAATTTTCAACATTCTGAAACATTAATTCAACCATTTATACTCTTTCTTTTACACTCTTTCATGGGCAAAATATTATCTCTGATGTGAAAAATCTTACCTGAACCACTAGGATCTGGCTTCCTTTCAGGTTTTATTCCCTTCATAACACAGATGGACTCCATGACCAGCTTGACTGGTCCAGGTGGGTTCTGCATGGACTTCACCACTGTTATGTCAGCAGGCTTCAGGGTGTCCAGGGCTGCTAACGCAGCCTCCAAAGCAGGCATAGCTTCTGCTAAATCCCCTTCACACTCATCCTGCACACAGTAATCTAGACCTTAGTGTTTTTCACTGTTGACAGGACAGCTTGCATCCTTCACTTTTTGATATTACACATCAGGTCCAAAAACATTTGCTGTATAATCATCATATTAATTTAGAACACTTTCAGCAGAAATCAATAACTAATGTGGAATACGTAGCTGTAAGGCTTTGTCGTTACAATTCCGTAAGCATGAAATGACACCTTAATGGCCTTGGCTGCAGCTGCTGCCTCATTAGCCACAGTTTCATCAGCAGACACCAGCTCTTTCTTAGCATCCACCTCACCAGTCTCCTTCTCAATCTTAACCATCATCTTTTCCGTCTCAGCTGATGTCTTAATCAGCTCTGGCTGCAAGGCAGTTAATTCCTGCTGCATCACCGACACCTGGACCCAGAGGAATCAGTTAAGGATCACGTGGTATGATTCAAGATCCAGAATGTTTTACTTCATGCAGTTTCCACGTAGGATAATAGTCTCGGACCTAGGCTTGGGTGGTGTTACGGTTCATTTTGGATATGCTACAGTATTTTGTAATCATGGTTCCGCATGATAAAATTTGCCATTTGCTGAAATATAGTGTGGGGATCCCCCTGCTTGGCGAATGTTACTGTGCACCCTCACCCCTGGTAGATTTTATCGTAGGGAACCCCCCACTCTGCAAATTTAATCACCAAGATTTCAAAATACAGTAAAACCGTGGATTGTGAGTAACTTGGCTTGTGAGTGTTTTGCAAGACGAGCAAAAATTTGTAATAAATTTTAACTTGACTTTAAAAGAGTGAGGTCTTGCAATATTACGTATATGCTCTGTCTGCCTAGCGTCACGTAATCACAACTGAGCTGATGGTTCTTCTCTCTCTCTCTCGCTGCGGGATTGTGGATAATCATCTCCCATGCTCAATCTCAGTCGGCGTGCCTCACTCGTATAGTCAAAATTTAGTAGAAAAGCACCACGCTAATAAGGGTGTAACAATGCGAGCAATTAATCCGTTTAACAACAATGCAATGTCCACATTTCCGCGAAACCAAAAAGGAGGCTAAAGCGGCTGTCATTGGATAGGTTCCTTGTTAAAGTCGCACAAAAAGAAAAAGACTCCATGAGCTAACAGATAGCAGTGATTCCGTTAGTTATAGTGAAAGTCGTCCTACAAAATAACCCTCCTCTTCTCCTCTCTCTCGTCTCCCTCACACCATCGACGATACTTTTCAAAGGTAAAGTGCAGGTTAATTTGTTTTATATATTTTTACTTTATATTTTGTATTAATCATTTATATATGAATATTTTTGGGTTGTGGAACGAATGAGTTTCCATTATTGCTAATGGGAAAATTTACTTTGATATATGAGTACTTTGGATTATAAGCACGTTTCCGGAACGAATTGTGCTTGCAATCCGAGGTTTTACTGTACCAGAATAGCGTTACTTTTGAAAATAACATCAAAAAAACTATGTGGTGCAGTATAATGTCCAGAAAGTATGAAAAATGAGATACTGCTCAAGCCTACTCTGACCCTGTGTTTCTATATATTTCAGAGAACAATGCACCATACTGAAATACACAGTCAAGCAAAATGGCATCTCTACATGACCTGTGGTGTGTGATTGGGTAAAATGTGTCAATAGACTAGGTCTGAGTTTAGGGTGTTTCCCTGCCTTGGGCCCTAGCCTTCCACTAGATAGGCTCCAAGCTTCCTGCATCCCTGTATTGGGTAAGAGGCAGCAAGTTAGATGGATGGAAAATGTCACCTGAGAGGCTGCAAAATCCAGCTTTTGTAAACCTAGTAGGTAACGGTTTCTCGCAGTATCCACTTCTTTTCTCTTTGAGTGAAGCAAGACTTTGAAGGTGAGGATAAGTTCAAGGTAGGAAGTTGGTGTTACATAGTTATGCCTCCTTAGCCTAGAGAAGTACTTTTCTGACAATTCCCTCACACTCTCATGGAATATTTTGCACATGTCCACCACTCTGCAGAGAGAAACAGGCATCTGTGCTTCAAATTCATGCAACCAACACTACAAATAAATGCAACAAACATGTACACTTTTATGAATGAGTAATGAAACAATTCATAAAGAGTGCAACTTCAGCACTAACTCTCTTCTGACGTCATCGTCTAACTCCACATCTGCCAGGAACTTGTTTGCTACCATCTCAAGTGCATCAGTGGGCCAGGCTTGGAACCAGTCAATGGTGCAACAGTTGATCAGCGAGGGAAACATGCGTAGGCGGTTCCTGAAGGCATCCCCAATTGGGCTCATTGCTGGAGAGGAACACACAAATGCAGTTAAGAACAACAATTTCCCAATTTCAATGTAATCATATGATAGAAACAGATACGGTTGGTGTGATACCTAGTACAATATGTAGGTTGGCTTTGACTCGATCAACAAAATAGTTGTACATGGAAAGAGGTGTGGGATCGATCTTCTTGCCCTCCAACCGTGCGATACCTTGCACCTTGTCTATGATGTCTGCACGCTCGTCGGCCGGGAAGATATCAGGTACATCAGCAGTGTTGAGCAGCATATTGATATCTTCCACAAAGGCCTCATCTTTGATCTGGCTGTCACTGAACAGGAAGACTGTTCTCTTTCCCTGAATGCCAGCTTGTAGCATTACCTTTTTCAGATCATCCCTCCACTCAGCCATCCCATAGTTTTTAGTCAGCTCAATCTGGAAGAGTTCATAATTACTGATGAAGGTACTAAGCTTGGTCATACTCTGTCTGCCTGAACCGCCTATGCCCACGAGCAGCAAGTGACCGCTGTCTTGCTGGAGCACACGACAGATCCGCGAGATGTGCTCAACGGCAAACTTGAACATGACGAGTGACATGGGTGCCTTGCTGACATTGTTGAACTCATCCAGGTATAACTCCATCACAGCCAAGAGCTGCTGAAGGTCTGTGATCTCATCATAAGCCTTGACATCTGAGTCAGGCGTGGCATAATTCCCAAAGAAAAGACTGTGAATGGCTTCATCTGTCACTTTTCCAGCCAGGGCAAGATGACTCAGGAGCTGTTGAGGAACATGGAAATGCTTTGTTCTCATGACTATACTTCTATTAGATTTAATAAATTCCTCAGAACTTTTCTCAGACATTTTTTTGCTTAGAAATAAAAGAAAGTCCATTACCATGTCCATACTCTCCTTGAAAATGCCAGAAGTTCTCTCCTTGACAATATTGAAAAAAAATTCTCTGTCTTTGTTGTCTACAAGACGGTCGTAGAACACACGATAAACCTCATGTATCCATAATCGAATCAGCTTGTTTCTGTCCTGTCAATAAATATAAAAATATAAGTGCCAATTAGTAATTTAATTCACACTGAAACTTTTTTTTTGTACAAAAAAAAATAACTGTTTGAATAGTCTGAATACAAATAGAATACAAAGTGTTGTTTCAAGAACATTTCAAGTTGAGATTCAACAATTCATATAACTATGAGTAATTAAATTCAATTAAAATATTCTAAGAATATGTAGGTACATTCATGAGTTATTACATATACACTGCATACTCTATATTCTATTAAACATCTACAGACACAGCAAAACAGCTAAATTGTTGAATCTCAATCTGTTGAAATGTCATAGTATTTATGTTAAAACTGTTAAAAAGAAGATCCTCTGTAGGCTATACAAAAAAGTGTTACAAAAAATGTATGTTATTTTTGGTATTGTACAAATGACTAAATAACAGAGCTAAACCCAAAAATAATAGAAAGGATTTCTATTATTACATTAAGGCCATTATATCCTATAGGGAGAGACTAGAGTCGTACAGCTGAAGTCAAAGCTCAGATGAGAATGTAATTTATAGACTGACTCCTGTCTGTGCATACTCTACCCACATGTCATCAGCTGATTAACAGAGTAAAAAAAACGCGGCTGGAAATGGCAGTGACTTTGAGATATCGCGGTTTGCCACCTGCCATTGTCTGTGACTGAATACAGAAGTGAAATTATTCAAAATCTCTGAAAACTAGACATAAAAAACAGACGAATAATTACTCTTGACAAGTGTCAAGAAATCACTCCTGGATATTTTAAATTACATCAGGCAGGTAACAATTTTGCCTGTTGCTATTACTCAAAATGATAACCTTATGTAAAATGACACAGGACTATGTAAACCTCAGTCAGATTATCTAGTGTCCATAGCCAAACTTTTTAAACTGCAAAAATCAGAATGAAGTTTGAATTGAATACTTTAAAAATACTTTACATTAACTGCACCTTCATAATGCCTTTATAATGCATTAATTGAACATTCAGTGCACCTTCATATTGCACTCGTAGAACATTCATAAGTAGCATGTAAGTATACTTTAACATCCTAACATACCTTAACATCTGTAATATACATTAAAATCAATCATTATAATTATATAATGTTTGTTATTAATATATTAAAGGATTAAAGGTATACTTACATTCTGTTTATGAATGCATTATGAAGGTGCAGTTAATATAAATGTTACTGAATTAAATATCAAAAACACATGGGCTAAATATTGTAGGGAGGGCAGTATTTGTATCCAGAAGGTTGAAGCTCTTACAATGAACTGCTACAGTATAACATCTGGCCGTAAAATAAAATTGAAATTTTCCTTAGATAAAAGTGCAAGCATAGCATAAAATACGTTTGTGTGTAAACGGAGCTGAGGGCAATGGTGCGAAAACGCTGAAGGTAGCACTTCTGCCGGCTGTAGAGAGCGATGAAAAGAAGCCTTGCCTGCAGATGGGAGTGGGGACACAAAAGCACGCCCCGGATCACCCTGGCAAAGTCCCGCAAGTTAAAGATGTAGTGGGACTTCGAGGGAGTGGGCAGGAAGTGGCCTGTGGCATCCTTGTACACGGCCTTGGTAGCCTGCACCAGTGTCATCCCCAGCCTAAGAAACACAGCGGCCTCAGCTCACATGAATTAATTATGAGACAGAGCTCTGTGAACGGTGTGCAGTGTCAGGTATACGTGTGGGTGACACAGGTGTGAGCGCTGCACAATTACAAGAAATAGGGCCATTTCAGACAGAGCTAAAGAACGCTAAATGTATTACCTGCTTCTTAAAGATACATGTATGGTTTATAATACATTTATATTATAAACAAAAAGCTGCAGAAATACATAATGTCATGCAAAATTGTTTTCTAAATATTTTCTAAATGATTTAATACTTAAGTAGTACCTTTTTTTAAGAAATAGAAACATTGCAAAATTTGTTTCTTGAATTTGGCAATGCATATCAGTGATTCAAAAGTTGGAGGGTAAAGAAATATGCAGCAAGTAAAATATATGCATAACATACTTTAAAATACTGTAAATGTGCATAATTCATATGATAATCAAAGTGGTATCACACAAACTGCATATAAAACATGCTTGTTATTTAACACATTTTTATAAAATTAGATCAAAAGAAGATTAACTCTCACCTTTGAAAAGAGGGATCAAAGCCCTTCTCAAAATGCCAGTCGGTGATGGATGTAAAAATCTTAGTCAGGGTCTCATCATCGAAGGAGTCAATAGCAATGATGTTTAGGTGCCGTGTGAATCGCCCTTCATTTAAAAATAGATGAGTAACCATATTCTTGGATGGTCAATTAAAATTTCACTAATATATTCATTAATATATTCGTTAATAGTCTGCTACTTAACTGTGCTTCTATTTATTTTTCACATATTGACTAATTTTAGGAACGCAGCTGTATTATGTATAAAGTATCCACCTCTGTACCTGTAATGTCAGTCCGACCCCCACCAGGGGGAGCCATCGCAGACACAAAGAGAACGTCGACTATGTCCAGCCTTGCAGTGTCCCTCTTGTCATACCAATGGCTGTGGTCAATCCACTGTCGTAACAGTTCAATGGGTGGTTGGGCACCGTAAATTTCCTTCGCAGGCATGTTGAGATCATCTAAGAAATCAAAAGAAAAAAAAAGACCAATATAATATTGAAAACCTTTATGTACCTGTGTATGTGTATGTACAATAATGTAATAATTAGAGTACAACTACATTAAGAAACTAAATTCATAAATGCATGCCAATTCCTTACCTACGTAGAGCACACACTTCTTTCCCATCGGGGGACCGAAGACACCTTTTCTTCTGCGGTCCAGCTTAGACATAATGATGTCCTGAGTTTGGTTAGCAGAGGTGCGGGCGGAGAAATTGATGCAGTTTGGGATGTACTGTTCTTTTGGAAGCTGGAGCAGGAATCTGTTGTTGATGACGGACTTGCCCGTGCCGGTAGGGCCAACAAACAACACGGGCACCTCATGGGCAAGGTACGTGTGCAGGAAGAAGGACTGGCGTGCAGTTTCCACAGTGGGTATGATGAGCTCAGATACCTGCCAGAGAGGCAGAGGTAAGGAATGGATGTGACACATGGCTATCAGCAGGAAGTATTGATGTTGGATGCATCAGTCTGATCTGTGATGGGGTGGAAATAAAATTAAAAGAGAAAGGAGAAAAGACTAACATTGGCCCCAGGACAGATGGTGGATTCCTCCTTTGTGATTCGATCTGTCCACATGTTCCATTGTCCAGATGCCTGTTTGTGGAAGTAGTAGTCATAGACCATTCCTGAGGACACAAGGTGTATTAGATAAAGAGTACAATAAAACTTTTCTCCAATGATGGTTTTTAACTGAGAAATCAACCACTGAACCTCTTTCGGGGAAGACATTGTTCTTTGTTAGCTTCACACTTCTAGGCCGGGGATGTTTGGCACTCCTGCCTTCCAGCAGGTTACGGTAGAAGACATCAAACTTCTTGCGGCTTTCTCCGTTAACAGTGCCCCCCAAGCTCCAGACAACAGCGAAAAGGAAGAGGCCTTGAAGCCACAGTGTCATTTGTGGGCTGGACATCGACTCCGCCCCGTGTCTTCCTGACTCAGCAATCTCATCTGTCAAGGAAGCCAGAGATAATGAAACATGCAGCTCATCTCATTTCCTACTTCTCATTCTAAGCAATGTATGTCGCATTTAGGGCATTGTCCACTTTGTTATTGCTATACTACAGAGGAATTACAGACACTTTGCATGCAGTAGTTTCTAAGTTAGGACGACCAGATAATCCATGTCAGGAAGGACACTTTGAGCTACTTCAGGTTTTACTTTTACTTTTAGTACTTTCGAACTGAAAGGCTCCCGTGTTTGGCTAAATAGTTCAGTTCTTCTTGTACTTTGACTAGTTTGTTTCCTTGACACATCCAGCTGTTTCACATTAACATTATTGTCACATGCATGATTATAAGAGACTGACCAATCAGCACACAGCAAGGACTCAGTGCTTAAGCGAAATTCAGGTCCTTTTGATTGAAATGGTAGTTTATAAATGCTGTCCTGGCTCAAAGTGTCCTCCCTGATATGGATTATCTGGTCACTGTACCTAAGTGTAATTTGAAAATCCACCGACTAGCTTCCTTCACTCTTGTAATGATAGTTGTTACAAACCCAGAAGACAAGTATAGAGCTTCATCAGGCTATAGGCCAAGTGTGTGGGAGAGCTCTGCAGAAGGAAGCGACATTCGCGGTAAATGAAATCCAGGCATGGTTGCACCAGCCAGTTGAACAAGTCCTCAACCTACAGAAGAAGTAATAACAGAGCATTCCTATAAGACAGGAAAATAAGCCAAAAATTCAAACCAAAATCTGATTTTTCAGCTTTTGTTGTGTTTCTTGAAAAATAAAGTAAGATAGTAATGTGTCATTATTAGTCTGAAGGAAAAACAGCTATAAATATAATTTTCACCAGTTCTTTGTGCTCTGAGCTCAAGCTGTCTGGTAGAGTGTCCATATAGGAGACCTTTAGAGGGGCCCAGCCCAGCTGATGTGGCTCCATGTAGATCATACCACATCTGGAACACAGAAAGCAAGGGCCATGTCTGATCAAAGCATGTTCATGGCTTTGCAGGTACCGTTTGTAGTTCCCCTTGGTTAGCCTGACCTGCTGACAGTGGCTGGGGAGGCTTGCTCCAAGTCAGCTGGCTCAAAGATTAGGCTCATCTTCGGGCTCATCTGGATGATCTCACCACTCATCAGACACAGCTTGAATGGGACAAGTAGAGCACACAATGCCAACACTTAAACAGTTTTCATTACTATTTTGTTTAAAAAAGAACTAATATGCAACATTCAGTCCATTATGAGTTAAGTGTATTCCAGCCATTTAGTAATGATCTCACTATTTTTCACAAAAAGATATTATAATTATCAATTATAATAATGATCATTAACTATTCAATAATTAGTAATTATTTAGTATCCCATACCTTCTTGTTGTCGTCTAAGACAGTGTTCATATTTTCAATCCACACAGCATCGATGGGACCATCGAAGATTATCCATTTTCGGTCATCTGATGTGGATACCGCCTGCTCTCGGAAATAGTTGGCCAGCACCCCGTCTGACCACTCATGGCTGACGGGATCAAATGAACCGTAGAGCTGACCCATAGTAATGGCTTTGGGGTTAATGATTCGGAAGTCCACTGCAAATTCGTCCATTAGCTCGGCTTGGGGTGAGATAAAATGGACTCAACATCAGCAGACATCCACCTGGTTACAAACTCACATTCGGAAACCAGGAAGCACTGGATTACATTCAAAAGGAACCGATTTGAAATTAACAGGTCGTAAAATGAACAAGAGAAGATCCAAAAAGAGAAACCTTCATGAAGATCACTGAGCGCTCCGGCAAGGACTTTATAGGCGGAGGTCTTCCCACCCAGGGGCTCTCCCACAATCATGAACCCGTGACGGACCAGCATCATCTCATAAACCTGCGGGCACCAGGGAGGTCACAGCTCAGCATAGTGATGTCCACCATCCCCTAAGCATCTGACTGACTTAAGCTTCTCTTTCAGGGATCATCTTTACAGTGTCACCATGCACCTGGATTATTTTGCCAATGAACCAGGGGATGGGCTGAAGTCGCAGCTTGGCCATGTTGTCATTAATGGCCTGGAGAAGAACCTCATAGTCTGGGTTAGGAAGGACTACCCCTGGGAAGAGGTCTGAAATGATACCCTGCGGTGCAAGCAGACACAATCACCGAAGAAAACAATTGTATGTCATACTGCCTATGCATCATGATAGTCACCCCTACAGATTCACAAATTTGACATTGCTGATTGTTATTGGTGAATTGACCGTGATCAGTTATACGGGAATATTTTTGGACGCCATGTAAGCTAAAAATATATTAACGAAACAGAAATTCATTTGGGTCACATAAAATCATACAATATTTTAATATGAGTAATAGGTCTACGTAATATTTGTTAGTGTAAATGAATACTTTATCTTTAATAATAAAAGTCTTGGCTTGGCTACGCTACACAACTTTGTCTCGGTAACCAGCCTCACTCACGTGTTAGCTGTCTCTGTGACCTTGAAGTGAAGCATTTATCACAGTAACTTTTTAAGTTAATTTAGCATTTTTAATAAAAGACCCAGAGTATTATTTGTGAATTTTCACATTTGTGGGGATCTTCCATTCCATCCTCACGAATTTGAACTGTACGTCACTGCAATTTGATGTTACATATCTCACTAATATCATTCACGTCTGGGGAGAGCTGTGCACACAATACCTGACCTGGAAAAGTGGCACATCTTGAGCCAGAAATTTAGCCATGTTAACATCCATCAGGGCTCGCAGCAGCAGTACGCTCTCGTCCTCCTGGGGGTATTTCAGCTTCAGGCTCCCCGCTGCTGTCAAGACCGACTTCACTGCTCGCATCCCGTAGTCATAGTGATTCTGAGAGCTGAGCTGCTCCGAACACAGTCGGTAGGTGGCCACAATTTTCTGCGCAAGACTACGGTCAACATAAAAGATGAGAGGGGAAAATGTAGATAACATCTCAACTTTGTTGCTGCTTTTACTGAGGAAAAGTGCACTCTTTTCTGGCACTTTCAGTCTTTCAGACAGTTTTTGATAATTTCAACCATACAGTAATGCCCCCGTACCCGCGGGTGATATGATTAGCCGAAATCGTGGATAATGGTGAACCATCCGTGGTTATGATTTGATTTTCTTGTACATACATATGGTAAAGTTAAGTTGATACATTATGCACAGTAAGACATTACCAACATTAAATTCAGTAGTAATAAAGTACATTGTACATCTTTGCACAGTACTGTACTCTCTCTTGAATGAAAGGGATTCTGACAGTTTTGCCTAATTCTCAAGAGACAACAGAGCCATGAAAAATATGTATCAAATCGTGGGGGTCATTGCTCCGTATCAAAGGATGACGGAGCAATGAAACTCAGGATTTTTATACATTTTTGTAGCAATTTCAGGAATTGTCTGCTTTTCTTGGACTGTGTAACCTGCATACAACTGAAAACTGTGGGTACTGAAACCATGGATACACATACAAATACTGCAAATCAAACATGAATCAGTTAATAGTTGGATTTATAATATGGATACCTGCGGGATTCAATAAATCCCATTGAGTATAGTGAGATCTCGCCAATAAGACCATAGTCTGGCACCATCATCGCCACTGTGCGGAAAAGGGCCTGCAAACACAGAAGGACCGGCATTCTGCAAATACTGATATTTCAGGTACATCATTTGTATATTTTTCTTATTTGCAATGCTATGATTCTCTGCTTTTACGGGACTGGTGCTAAACACCTTGAGGTTGTCAGGTAACTCAGCCCTGCCGGCATAGCCGGGATTCATGGTGATGAAGACTGAGCAGGTGGGGTTGAGTGAGAGCTCTGTGCCCTCAAACAGGAAGGTCCTGAGGTTGCGGGCAATGGCCTGCTGGATGCTGAGGATCTGCTGGGCCACCACAGACAGCACCTCCACCTGGCATGCAGAGTCAGGGAAGACGGCGGCTTTAATGGGCTCGGGGTTCTCCGCCTTGGAGGTCCCTGTCTGACCACTCACCTCGATGCGATTGAACTCATCGAAGCAGGCCCAGGCTCCCGACTGCGCCAAGCCTTTGAAGAACTTGCTCATGGCCTTATAATCCAGGCCGTCAGAGCAGTTAAAGACCACACACTAGGAGAGAAGGCACAGACCGACAAATACATAAATCAGGAGAAGAGATAACGTACATAACAGTGACCTACAATTCCTTTAATCTTCTACTTCTGATCATTACGATGAATGTTGTAATTAACAGCAATAACAATAAGAATCCACCTGCCTTTCTAGTCATCTTCTAACTACTTATCCAGTACTTATCCACTTATGTGGAGAGCATAGTGCCTATTCCAATAGAGCCATCTTTCGAACCCTGGCTACAGCTTAATGTACGCTGTGACACACCTGCTTTGCCAGCGCTTTGGCCAGATCTTTGGTGGTCTCTGTCTTCCCAGTTCCTGCAGGCCCCTCCGGAGCACCTCCCAGGTTCAATTTCAGGGCTCCCATTAGTGTCCTGAAATATTGTGTGTAATATCCTGAAATACCACTTTATAGGTCCTTAAAGTCACAGCTAGATCCCGTTTCTTGAATTAATAACTTAGCACATAAATGGTCTGATAAAAGAATATGCTAAATGTTATTTAAAGTAAGTTAACTTATTAAATAAAAGAATGCTCTATAGGTCAGGTGTTGCTATGATGGACCTGTAGCAGCGGTCAGTCAGCGGAGTGATGACGAGACGCGGGGAATTCCCCAGGTACTCGTAGCCGTACTTCACGGTGGTGGTGATCATGCGCACAAGCACGTCACCATCTTCCCAGAAATACCGAAGCTGGGAAATCCACTGGAAGTCACTCAGAGAGGAAGTCCCATCCTGGGCCAGCTTTGCAACCACATCCCGTGCTGGAAGGGGCACAGAAGGGGTTCAGCATTGAGGGTGGGCCTCAGTGCCGAACTCAACCGACAATGGCGGCAAAGCGACACCATAGGATGTACCGTGAACGTCGATGACAGTCAAAGCCCCCAGGGTCATACGTGCCCCGCCTGACAGCTTCCCTCTCACCAGCTCCACTATGGCAGCTATCTGAGCATTGCTTTTCTCCAAGTATGCCTTACAGTAAACAGAAAACCTGTGATGTTAAATAAAACCTCAGCAACAAAACAGCAGGGTTATTAATTGTAATGATTAGGAAGAGAACATAGTGGTACAAAGTTTATACGTATGGACAGAGATGACCAGCAGTGGGAACTCACAGAGAGAGTGTTCTTCTCAATGGCATCTGACACTTCACTGGTCCAGAAGATGGAAGAGGCGCAAATGACAACCTGCCCTGGCCACTTCAGCACCCACTTCTTCCTCGGAACCTTCAACACATTTCCTGCACTTCTTAAACTTTAATGGAACTGAACAAGGGGAATTTGAAAAATGGTTGCATGTACAGTACCAGGCAAAAGTTTGGACACACCCACCCATAGACAGGTGTATTTGTACTATTCTCTACATTTTAGAATAATTATAAAGACATCAGAACTATAAAATAGCATAAATGGAATTATGCGGTGACCGAAAAAGTACTAAAAAGGATTAATTTGTTGGGGAGGGGGGCTGCTCTGTAGAATGGGACTCAGAAGGTTGCCAGTTCAAATCCCATGGTCGGCAGAGTGATCCCACCACTGGGCCCTCAAGGCCCTTAACTCTAATCGCTCCAGGGACTGGCTGACCCTGCTGTCTCCTCTACACTAGTTTCATGAGGTGGCCTCCTGAAATGCTTTCCCAGCTGTCCTGAAGGATGTCCCACATATATACTGAGTACTCACTGGCAACTTTTCCTTCATTCTCTTGTCAAAACCATCTCTGGGTTTAGGTCAGGTGGCCAGGTCATGTGATGGGACAATTTGTGATGCGACACTTTGTAGAAGGCTTGGTGTGTCCAGCCAATTGACTGGTACATGTCTTTCAAGGGACTTGTTCCTAAATGACTGATGATTTGGCACCTGGACATATTCTTTGACTCCATCATGAATGACAGCTCTCATACTGCTCAGCATCGCCTCCTCCACCTGCCGCAGCCACTTCTCCACCATGCCCTGTGCGAAACAATACAGGGAACGGTGTCCTTTGGAAATGACGCTGAGGTATGAAGAAGCATCAACACCAAAATAGGTGTCAATCAGGGTTTATTACAGGACCTTGTTAAGGTGGGGAGCACCTTAAGTATTTTATATTTTGAATTGGTGAACGACAGAGGAGGGGCTCTCCAGGGGCCAATCAGCTTTCAGCTGGGGCCAGTGCCCCTGTTCCCCCCTGGTATAAGCCCCTGGTGTAAATACATAATATATACAGACACAAACTTCTAAATAAAGCTCTGTTTCAGCACTTGCACATCGCTGACAGACACCCCGACACCTTGGCCTTAGCTGGGTAGATTTTGCGGACGAATGGAATAGTTTCCTTCTCAGAGCTGATCATGCCAGTGATCTCCATGTCCTCTGTGAACTCGAGCTTAGCGATGCCTTCGAAGCACTTCTTGAGGTGAGGTTGGACTCTTAGTGGATCCTTAGTCTCTGAAAGGATCTCCAGAAGCTCGTCATTTGACAGGAAGAAAAACCTGCACATCCAGCGATGACCAGAAGGACCAGAAACGAGAGGTGACATGATTTCTCACATGAGCAATTGCTTGATTATAAAAATATTGAATCAGTCATCATGATTAATCTGTACCTGCTGCTCTGCATACCTGGGGAAGAAGAGTCTTTTCTGCTCCAGATAAGTGTTGAGCCCCTTTTGAATTTCCTCCAAAAACACATTGGAAGCCTTCAATCTCTCCAGCATGTTGGGCTGGGCTGTAGCTACCAGCACTCTGGGGTCTTTTACCTGCAAACACAAGTTGGTGCCACAACATGGTTACTGTAAAAATCTCTTTCCGGGGTTCAAAACACTATACAAGAGGTGCGTAATCAGCATCAAAGCTCTATATATCTTTTGCTCTACAGTTCCCACCGCTTCAGCAATGATCTCCTTCCAGTGGTTATTAACTATGGCAAATTTGCGGCCTTCTTCTGGCATTTGGGCAATGATGTCCTCTGAGCTAAAGATGGGCTCCAGGTACAGCCAGCTGGCTTGACACTTCAGCTTGGCATCAACAACGTCCTGGATCAGCAGTAACATCTCCTCCCATTGCTGTGTGGAGAATTGGGTGCATTTAGGTTGGGGAGAATCTAACATGGTGCACACATTCAGAAAGTAGATGTGCATCCCACCTTACAGTCAGTCTCAATAGGTTTGATGAACGGAGATCCACGCATGGTCTGGGTCTTGATGATGTGATCATCAAGGAGCACCTGGATGTCATCTACTGCACTCACAATGCTTGTACCCTGCCCCCACAGATACATTACAGAGGCTCAGAAAACGAGTCCAGGTACAAGGTATGGTTATGAGCAAACAAACACAGATTTGCATACACAAATAACCAGAGGTGGAAAGTTCAGATTCAGCAAGTACAAATCCAGACCAAGATTTTCTTTCAACCAACCGGTGGAGTACTCTGCGAATGAAACTCTTAATACTCGAATGGTTGGTTGAAACAAAATCTTAGTTTGGATTTGTACTTTCTGAACCCGATCTTTCCACCTCTACGACTAACCAATGGTATGGCTGCTATCATTATGATTGAATATGCAGCCATCTAACCTTTCCTACTGGTTAAATGATAAAGTCAAAGTAATGTTGCGCTGCACAGCACTGGAACATGATTACTAAGTAGAACCCTCTGTGCTGAGAAACCCACTCACCGTGTCTCTGTATGGGGTGAAGACAAAGCGAAGTTCAGCCCACTCTGACCTCATCTTGTCCAAGGATTTTTCCAGGGAAAACTCCTTGCTGGCTTCAGCACTGATCTCCTCAAGCCTGGAATGAAAGAGTAAATTAAAGCTTATGTGTACGCCATGGAAGGGTGCTCCAGAAATATATGATATTAAATATGATGTGAGACTGCTATAATTCAAAATGTATAAATCAGGGGTCACCAACATTGTGCTCCCGGGCACCAGGATGCCCGCAAGAACCACATGAGTCACCCATGGACCTGTTCTAAAAATAGCAGAACTCACCAGTGAGCAGTGTCTAAAATTTTATTTTATCCTGTTGCTATTCTTCTTTAATCACATTTGCATTTACATAGATTTTAAAATGACAACATCTAAAAAAAAGCATTTAAAACATGTTTATTATACATGAAGTTTAGATAAATTTAGGAGGGCGTTTCAAACTGGTAGCCCATCGTATGGCTCAGTACCCGTGAAGTAGCACTCAGTTTCAAAAAGGTTGGTGACCCCTGGTCTAAATCATCATTTTTCAGAGAAGCCTATCTACATAAGTTCCATCCATCCATTCATCCATCCATTTTCTGCCGCTTATCCGGGGTTGGGTCGCGGGGGCAGCAGTCTAAGCAGAGATGCCCAGATATCCTTCTCACCAGCCATCTCCTCCAGCTCCATTGGAGGAATTCCAAGGCGTTCCCAGGCCATCTGAGAGATATAATCTCTCCAGTATCTCCTCGGGGCCTCCTCCCAGTTGGACATGCCCAAAACCCCTCCCCAGGGAGCCGTCCAGGAGGCATCTTAGATAGATGCCCAAACCACCTCAACTGGCTCCTTTCGATGCAGAGGAACAGAGACTCTACTTTGAGCCCCTCCTGAAAGTCTGACCTCCTTACCCTCTCTAAGGCTGAACCCAGCCACCCTGCTGAGAACACTAATTTCTTCCGCTTTTGTCCAATTTTATTCTTTCGGTCACTACCCAGAGCTCATGACCATAGGTGAGGGTGGGAATGTAGATCGACCGGTAAATTTAGAGCTTTGCCTTCTGGTTCAGTTCCCTCTTCACCAAAACAGAACAGTACAGCATCTGCATTACTGATGATGCTGCACTGATCCATCTGTCATTCTCCTGCTCCCTTTTTCCCTCACTCATGAACAAGATCCTAAGATACTTCCTGCTTGAGGCAGTAACTCATCCCCCACTAGGAGAGGGCAATCCACTCTTTTCCGGTCGAGCTCACAGCCCAATGATACCAATAGGACAACATCATCTGCAAAAAGCAAAGATGCGATCCTGAGGTCCCCGAACCGGACCCCCTCTGCCCCTTGGCTACACCAAAAAATTTTGTCCATAAATGTTATGAACAGGATCGGTGACAAAGGGCAGCCCTGACAGAGTCCAGCACTCACTGGGAACGAGTCTGACTTACTGTTGGTAATGTGAACCAAGCTCTCATTCCATTTTTACAGGGATCTGATGGCCCACAACAGTGGACCCCATATCCCATACTCCCCACAGGACACCCTGAGGGACATGATCGTATGCCTTTTCCTAGTCCACAAACCACAAGAAGACTGGTTGGACAAACTACCATTGAACCCGCCAGTATCCGTGTTAGGGTGAAGAGCTGGTGCTTGACACGTACGCACAGACAACCGTTAAGAGTCTGTCTCCCAACAAGAAGTCGATGGGAGGCGACTCTCATTCACCGGGGTAAACTCCAATGTACTGGCACTGAACCGAGGGCTATAAGTAGCCCCACCCCTGCCCAGAGCCTCTCACCAAGGGCAACTCCAGAGTGGAATAGAGTTCAGCCTCTCTCCAGGAGTTCTACAGCCTGAGCCATGTGTTGACATGAGCCCAACTACATCTAGTCAATTTCTCTCTACCCCCCGCCCTAGATCAGGCTCCTTTCCCACCAGAGAAGTTACATTCCATGTACCAAGAGCCAGTAGCCCAACGATCGGTCCGCAAAG
>JAOYFF010000094.1:19886150-19907498 GCA_025773925.1 Cryptomyrus ogoouensis
GCACTTAGTCTGGCCACTCACCGGACCAGTTTGCCTTGGGAGACCCTACTAGGGGCAACTGCCCCTGACAACATAGCTCCTAGGATCATGGAGGCACACAAACCTCTCCACCACGATAAGGTGGTGCTTCATAAGTTATATAAGCTAAAGAAAAAAAAGGTCAGGTGGCCAGGTCATGTGATGTGACATTATCACTCTGCTTTGTATGTAGCTTGGTGTGTCCAAACTTTATATAACTAATATAGTAAATATAAATACTAAATACTAAAACAAAGACAAACATGCCTCAACAATAATATTCCACTGGTATATTTATAATATTCCTCACCTTCCTCGCCCACCAAATGATTAATGTGACCAGTGTATTTTACCAGTGGCCTTTCTTATGTTTTGGTGCTGTTGTGCATTGCTTATGATGATGAGAAAATCCAGTATGACGCATCAGACATACTTGTCAGCAAATTTGGACAGGCCCAGCTCCACCATGTTCAGCAGCGACGTGTCCTCATCAGGTTGCACAGTGTAGCCCACAATGGCACTGATCTGAATACGGAAATCAGCACAAATTATTCAAGTAATTTGGGAAACTCCACAAGTTTCAAAATGAAACAAGCCGTAGAAACAAGTGATAGATCCTGTATGCATTGACCTTTTCCCAGTGTCGGCCTTTGATGCCAGGATTGCAGATGGTGGTAAGTATTGGGAGGTGCTGTTTGAACTTTTCAGTCTTGATCCTGAAGCTGTCTGCAACTCGTCGGGGGCCAGGCAGGTCCGCAAAACTCTTGGTCAGCTTGTACATGGTTCGCCACATGTTGTCCAGCTCCTCAGAGATCTCCTCGGCATTCAAGTGTACGAATGGACCTGGTTGGGATTCGAAGGTGGAAAACCAATTTCTAATTAAAGCTAGCTAAAGATTATTTAGATTAGGTAGAATAGATTAGTACTCAGACAATGAAGTTTGGCATCTAATCTGAAAGTGCAAATGGTGCAACAGAAATCAGAAATAGATAAGATTTGATCCCCCTAAGGAATACGATGCTGTGGTTACTGACAGCACATCCAGGTATGAAGTGGGGGTGCAGAGCAAGCTATGAGCAGGTTTGACTGAAGATTTGTGGTTCTGCTGGGAGTTCAGCATGGAGGCAGCTGTGGGGAAGATGCTGTTTCTCAGCCTGCTGGTGCAGGACCGAAGGCTTCTCTACCTCCATCCAGATGGGAGCAGGTACACAGTCTACTTGCACCTTAATTAATTAAGTCTAAGATTACTGAGATTATCCATCCATCCATTTTCTAAAACCGCTTGTCCTATTCAGGGTCGTGGGGGTTCCGGAGCCTATGGGCATATGGCAGGAAACAACCCACTGCAGAGCATGCCAACACACCATTCACTCACACATGCACACCTACAGGCAGGCAGGTAACTCCAGTTAACCTCAGAATGTTTTTGGACTGTGGGGGAAACCAGAGCACCCGGAGGAAACCCCATGGAGACACGGGGAGGACAATTAGTCTTCATGCCTTCTCATCCAATGTCCATTGTTGTGATGATTGAGTCCATCCATTATTTTGCTGCTTACTCTCTTCCTCTTTTACCTTCAGCTTTTCCAAGCATTAGGAGACTCTTCTTTTAATGTTGGGAAAATAAGAAAATTTCAGTCTGGTCGTCTGCGTGAAAGTTCAGGCTTGATGTAATGAAATAACCACTTCAAAGGCCTCAGTATCCCTCCTGTGATGCTGCTTCATTTTCCAGCTTTCTCTTCCATAAGGAGTGACACTAATGTTGTTCTAAGAGATACAGCACAACTTTTGTTTTCCTAGGTCCTTCATCACCGGTCTGTGACATACTTCATGAAACTAAATGCTTCATCCTTTGTTGTTGTTGATTGTTCCTTGGAGACAAAAGCTGTTTATAACCTTCATGTCTTCACCATGTCCACTAAAGTTGCATGCAATTCCTGTGGTTTTACACTTTATTTTCTTTTCACTCCCAGCTGTTCCTTGACTTTACACCATATTGAAATTGAAATGTTTCTTTCACCAGTCTAGAGTCTATACTGTCTATACCTCCAATCTATATTCTGCATTAAAGTTCAATAGAAACAATGACAGAATTGTTGTCTAACTCCTTTACCAATAAGGAACCAGTCAGATTCTCCATATTGCCTCCTAATTCTTCATAAAGCTATCCTACACCCGTTACCCTGAGAATATTGTATAACTTTGACATGGTCAGAATCATTGTGGTATTCCTTAGTTGCTTAAAATTATAAATGAACCAAAATGCTCAGGATGCATTTAGATTTGTTTACCATTCATCCAAAACTCTGATTTGTTTTGGAAGTTAAGAGCAGTGGTCCAGAGGTGGTCATAGGGTTGCTTGTTGGCTAGAAGAGTCTGCAGATCAAGGAATTGGGTCTGTTCTTTTCCCAAGAGATTCTCCTCCTTATTTATGTTCTGAAGGAACACATGAAAAACATTTTCAGCTTGATCTTAATCAGTGTTGCACAAACTTCTGGAGTCAGAAGGATAGTATCACTCTTGACCTCGAGCTCCGCCACTGCAGCATCAAGAAAGGCTGCTACTTCACTCAGTTTCTCCACATTATGCTTCATCTCTTCAAGGCTCATTAGCTCCTTCCTTTTGAATGCTTCAACATCTTTGCTGATAGACTGTAGCTTCTGAACAAACTTGGAGATCCTGAGGAAAAGGGAAAGCCAGTTTGATACAGTTCATAACTTCATGTGCCTGTTTTATTTCTGTGCAACAATGCAAGCCATTCCCAGACAGGCAACTTATCCAGTTAGTGAAGTGGCATAATTACCTGGCAAGGATGACATCTTTGGCGCGATCCTTACATGTGGCCAGGCGGCTTTTGTTAAGTTCAAACACGGGGAGGATCTTCTCTGGCCAATGGAACAGGCTGCTGTTCAGCTTCAAGTCCTCATCTGGAGAGAAAGACGTAATAGCTCAGGCCCATGATGCATTACTGTCTCTGTGTCAGATTTAGGAAGATGCAGGAGCCCTCAAAGGACAGATCCAGATGCATTTGATTCAGGATTTCCAACTTTGGTCAGGTGGCTGGCATGAGATTTTCAATTTGAGACAATTCTGCACACACATGCACATGTGCTT
Source organism: Cryptomyrus ogoouensis (assembly GCA_025773925.1). NCBI lineage: Eukaryota > Metazoa > Chordata > Actinopteri > Osteoglossiformes > Mormyridae > Cryptomyrus > Cryptomyrus ogoouensis. The sequence continues at coordinate 19,889,283 of JAOYFF010000094.1, forward strand.
ACGTTTATGTTACAGTTTTAATACCTTGTAAATACAACCATGGCCAAAAGTTTTGAGAATGACACAAATATAAATTTTCCCAAAGTCTGCTGCCTCAATTTTGGCAATTTGCATATGAAGAGTAATCAGATGAATTGCAATTAATTGTGAAGTACATCTTTGCCATGAAAATGAACTTAATCCCAAAAAACCCATTTCCACTGCATTTCAGCCCTGCCACAAAAGGACCTGCTGACATCATTTCAGTGATTCTCTCGTTAACACAGGTGAGTGTGTTGATGAGGACAAGGCTGGAGATCACTCTGTCATGCTGACTGAGTTAGAATAGCAGACTTAAAAGGAGGGTGGTGCTTGAAATCATTGTTATTCGTCTGTTAATCATGGTTACCTGCAAGGAAACACCGGCAGTGATCATTGCTTTGCACAAAAAGGGCTTCATAGGCAAGGATATTGCTGCTAGAAAGATTTCACCTAAATCAACCATTTATTAGATCATCAAGAATTTCAAGGAGAGAGGTTCAATTGTTTTGGAGAAGGCTTCAGGGCGCCCAAGAAAGTCCAGCAAGCGTGAAGTTGACTCAGCTGCACACAGTGAGGCAAAGACTTTTAGAGGATGGCCTGGTGTCAAGAAGGGCAGCAAAGAAGCCACTTCTCTACAAGAAGAACATCAGGGACAGGCTGATATTCTGCAAAAGGTACAAGGATTGGACTGCTGAGGACTGGGGTAAAGTCATTTTCTCTGATGAATCCCCTTTCCGATTGTTTGGGGAATCCGGAAAAAAGATTGTCTGGAGAAGAAAAGGTGAGAGCTACCATCAGTCCTGTGTCATGCCAACAGTAAAGCATCCTGAGACCATTCATGTGTGGGGATGCTCACTCACAATTTTGCCTAAGAACACAGCCATGAATAAAGAATGGTACCAAAACAACTTCTCCCAAATGTCCAAGAACAGTTGGGTGATGAACAATGCCTTTTCCATGGGGATGGAGCACCGTGCCATATGGCAAAAGTTACAACTAAGTGGCTCAGGGAACAAAACATCAACATTTTGGGTCCATGGCCAGGAAACTCCCCAGACCTTAATCCCATTGAGAACTTGTGGTCAATCCTCAAGAGGTGGGTGGACAAATGAAATCCCACAAATTCTGACCAATTCCAAGCTTTGATTATGCAAGAATGGGCTGCCATCAGTTAGGATTTGGCCCAGAAATTGATTGACAGCACGCCAGGGCGAATTGCAGAGGAAAAAGAAGGGTCAACACTAAAAATATTGACTCTTGGCATAAAGTTAATGTAATTGTCAATAAAAGCCTTTGACGCTTGTCAAATGCTTGTAGTTACACTTCAGTAAACCACAGAAACATTTGACAAAAAGATCTACAAACACGGAAGCAGCTTTGTGAACTTTGTGAAAACCAATACTTGTGTCATTCTTAAAACTTTTGGCCATGACTGTAGTCTGTAGGATTTAAAAACTACCCCAAAACTTTTGATGGAGCTAATTTTAGGTTTATAATGGATAGATTTCTTGTGTAAATGTGAGAGTCTGAAAGCGGTAGTGTCACGCCTGATATGTGAGAGTCAGCAATCCTGTTGATTTCCGTTACACATACTAGAGAAGGTGGCAAAGTCCAGCAGAAAATGGAGCCGTTTAACCGCTTCACCGATTTCGTCCCTCAGCTGATGGACAGTTACTTCGGTGGTGCGCTTCAGGTACTGGTCCAGGGTCACCAGCTCCTCTGTGTTACTTGGGACCCCGCTAATAATCTCAGCTATTTCCTCATAGTGTCGACAGGTACTGCAACATACATGTGCCAGCAGTGGTAGATGAGACTGAGCAGACAGCTGATGCAGGAGGATAGATACAGCACATTCGAGCACAAGCAAAAACACTACATTATTACATTAAATGCAATGACAAAAACAGCCTTAGCATTAAACTGTTTTACGATGTATATCAATGCTGAACATTATACTTATGCAATTAAAAAAGAAGATTGATTATGCATGCTCATACTGTAATATGGAAGTGCTGAGTCCATGGAACGTGAGGTCTATAAAGATGCAGTGATTTAGCGGCTACTACAAATGCAGGGAGTGCTGAGCCGCCGCATGTACAGGCTCCGCCATCTTGAAATTGGCATGCAAAGCAGAATATGTAGGCATAATGTGCTTAAGTCTTGTATGTACAGTACAGTTTATATTCTTAGTTTTTGAACGTATGTTTTTTATTTTTAGTTTGCAGTTTATTTTTATAAGAGCTTCGCTCAGGTAGTGCTCCTGAATTTCACTCAACAAACTGACATCTAGAATACCTAAGGTCTACAAGGGAGTGATTGCTGCAGATGGAGGACTCTGATGAAAGCAGTTTGAAAAACACAATTATTATATTAAAATTTCAAAAATGATTATTTCTAACTTTGTCAATGACTATTTCCTATTTATTTAGTAGGAGTGCACAAAAATCACGGTTCAGTAAGTGGAGATAAAAGAAATAAAACATAAATTGCTTCTTTTTTTCTGTCATGCCCTGCCTGTCCAATCCTCCTGTGTGCCACGCCCCCTCATTAACCTCGTGTGGAATCCCCGCGTTTACCAGCTGTTTCTTGTTATTTCCATTAAGTCCGGTGTATTTAAGTCCATATCAGAGTATGTTTCCCTAGGTCTGTCATTGAAGTCTAGTGTTGAAGTCTGACGTCTTATGGCGAAGTTGTTTTTTGTTTTGCCCTGTATGCCGCTTTGTTCACTCATTAAATCCCTATTTCCCCGACCCCTACAGCTCTGGCTCCTATACTTCCCCAGTCAGTGCTCAACACGTCACAACATTTTCTTTATTAAAGAGCGGTTTACTGAACAAACTATGGCTGTCTTTCTTAAATAAAAAGTCTCTGTCGATACTGCTGCAACCTACTAATAAAAAAGTAAAATTTACTTAAAAGTAAATCAAAATAAATATTCTGTCATATAAATAAAATAAATATCCATCCAAAGTGCACATTTAGATAATTAACTGCACCTGATCTGTACTGTATTCATATTAGCAGCCTTCAGCTTCATATTAGAATGGTGCAACATAAATAACAAAATAAATATCCACTATGGTGCAGCATTAAAAAAATTCTTGTGCTGTACTTGATTCACATTAATAACTTCCAGCTTCACACTGGGACGTTTGCACGCATGCGTAGCAGCGCGGCTTCATCCACCCCTTTCCGAATGTTGCTCAGGGAAACATTCAAACACACAATGGTTCTGTATTTGCTGCATTCGTTCTGTATATATGTGTACTGAACCTAAAGACCCATACCGAAAATTTTCAGTACAAATACATGTACCGTTACACTCCTATTATTTAGCTATACTTCCTATTCAATCTCATTTCATCTCTGTTTTCATGGGAAACCCCAATCTTTTGAACAGTAGTGTATATGGCATTGATCAAATAGAGTGTGTATATAATGGGGGTCTGCGGATGGCTCTATGAGTTAGGAATGTGTGCCCCTCATCAGAAGGTGATTGGTTCAAATCCCATGTCTGGCAGAGTGATTTCACCAATGAGCTCTAGAGCAAGGCCCTTAATCCCAATTACTCCAGGGGCTAGCAGACCCTGCTTTCTTAATTATCTGTGGCTTTGGATAAAAGCTAATTAATTAAATTCAACATATTCTGGGTTCTATTGTGAGAAATTACACTTATTGCACTAATGCTACAGGTACAGCAGAATGGAGGGAGGCCCTTACCATTTGTTGAACGCTCTGTTCTCCTCCACTTTGAACATGATCAGCCTCTCTTTCAGCCTCTCAGCACGACTGCAAAGTTCCTCATTAATGCCCGAGGCATCCAGGTTGAACGCAGCCAGGGGGATAGTGCTGCGCAGACCGGTGATTTCTTCACACAGCTGCTCAATGCTTTTAATTTTCTGTGACCCAGAGAATTTACCCGTAATTTACAACGCAATGCTGTAGTTCAGAATTACATTAAGATAATTAAAAGATGTTCTGTTCTTTCAGGTTGTAATCCTCCTGGGTCAGAAAGCATACCTGAGTGAAAACTTCAAGAGAATGCTTGTCTTTAAGGAAGAAATCGACGTCTTGATTAGCATTGCTGTTAAGTAGACTGCTGAATTTGTCGTAAACATTCAAATACCTGCCGATTGAAAGGTAATAAGACTGGTAGTAAAGTAATATGTGATTTTAGGAGATACACAACATTCTCTAAAGCGCTCTCTATATATGCCCTGGATCAGCGTAACATATACACTCAAAGATTAGAAGGCTGAGTGACTAGTTAGTCACAGACCTGAAGTGATATCGTTGAGATCTATATAGGCACAGTGACATTGTTGTAGTGAAGAGTTCTAGCTGTAATACGTCATGGAAGCTCTTGCAGTACCGTTTGGGTCCTTCTATGTTCTTCTGGAAGACCTCCATGGTTCTGCTCACCAGCTCAGTGACCAGCAGCTCATCTGGCCTGACTGTGCGGAGGGTCATGTCAGGTGTCTGGATCTCAGGAAACAGCTCACATTCCACCTGTGTGCAAAGCATCACAACACAGACCCCACTGCTATTCCATCTATTCATAACAACTGCTTGAGTGGGGATAAGTGTCCAGATTAAAGGTGAAATAAAGAATTCTAAACTTCATATACAACTGATTCAATAGCTTTTAGAAAGTTATATCACACAATCAATCAATCAATCAATCAAACAATATAGCACTGTTTTAACCACAGGGTTACAAAATGCTTTACAGACATTTAAAAGAAAGGAATAAAAATAAGCATACACAATAAATAAATAAAAATAGAATCAGTTTTTAAAAATAAATAACAATAAATATTATAATAAAAATACCACCAAAACGTGGAGAAGGCATTGGTGAAAAATCTTGGTGCGCCTTAAGTGGATAGGAACAATAATAATTGTGTTAATTGCAGTTTCATTATTTACAACTTGTTAACAAGCTAATACCTAAATATCAGCTGAAACCTTTTTCCAGACTGAAAGACTAGGCTGTGCAGTGATGGAGTGAGCAGGCATAGTACCCTGGACAGACCCTCTGCGCTCCTGATGACCTCCATGAAGCCCGTGTGAATCATCTCCCAATAGTCTTGCAAGCAGGGCTGGAACGCAATGTGAGGCTCCTCAACCTTTACACGTATGGTGAGTAGCTGCGGCCGCGTGAGGCTCAGATGATCGCAGGGCCTGAGCAAATTGCCCCCCCCCGGGAGGGGCACGGAGGGGAGAGACTTCCTTCGGTGGCACGGGGCGGGGGGGGGGGGGGGGGGGGGCGTCTCAGTGTGGCTCTCACATTATGCATTAAGAAGACAGGCTACAGCTGACGCTGGAATGCGCAGATGTTTGGGTAAATACTGTAAAGACAGAGTGCCATCTCTCCTCTCATACGCTTGGTGGGAGGGGTGGCTAAGAACTATTAAAAGCAGTTATAAGGAAGCATACAGACGTGCCTGGTGCAGCAAGAAGAAGTCCAGCAGCTCCTGCAAGGAGGCGATGACCAGGCTGCGCAGCTGCAGAGACATGAGGGCAGCTGCGCAGGAGAAGAACTCCTGGGCGGAACCTGGGGCCTCCAGTTCACTAGGGGCCACCAGCGTGAGCCAGCAGTCTTTATGAGTGATAAAGAGAGAGGCACATCTGGGCAGCCATCTGTATGGGGGATGACATCCAGATCTTCGCATTAAAAAATACATGTTTGTAAATTTTATAACCACAGACGTGAGTCTGCTTAATAGAAACGATGTCCCATCATGCAACATGTGTGTCAAACACAATCATGCCAGCATGGGATGAAATGATCTGACTGCATTAGCTGAGGAGTGACGCTGTCGCTCACGTGCTGAGCAGGGCATCCCTGGCTGTTTGGCTCTGTCTCCGAAGCTCAGCAGCAAAGTCTTCAGGGAGCAGTGGGAGGTTGGCAGAAAGAAGGTCCTCCAACCTTACAAACCTTAGAGAAGCAAAACTGTACAGAGCAAAACAGAAGCTTAGACTCACTACCTATTGTGAACTTTCAGAAATAAACCATTATGTAGGGGCATTTAGCTATAAGACTTAAAAACAGCAGTAATTCTCAACAGCAGTGATAAACATAAACATACAAGATATAAAACATGAGAATCAATAAAATCTCATTTTTATTTGTTACATATTGGCATAATATGCACCGTTTTAAATATTACTTGTAGAAGTTCTACCTTTATCCTTTTATAAAGCTGATTCTTAGGCACCTTGAAATTTTATTCCAAAATTCAGACCATATTGCCATTTAAGCATAAATATACTTATAGAATATAAGCAAAAACAAACAAACAAACAAATTAAACCTTAAATGCAGAAATAGCTCCAAATCACTAAGTCAACTAAGTAATAACTTACCGTTTAAACTGATAGTCCGGGGTCAGTCTAAAAGTACCCATCCCCAAACCAACACGTGCGGCAGTAGATGCTGGGACTCTCACCTGTCCATCCAGAGCTCCTGCAGATGCAGCATCATTGGGTTGACAGTGAAGAGGTGCTGCTCCTGCCAGCTGTGAGCCTCCCTGTAAGCTCTGCTCCAGGGAACCGGCCCACGGATCACCCTCACTGGGAACGGCCGCGGGGTCCTGGAGATGAACAAGCGCTTCCTTTCCAGTGGATCTCTCAAGATGTAATCCACTAAAGCCGGGACGGAGAAAACAGACTTCATGAACAAAAGGCGTTCGCCTTCGATCGTAATGAAAACAGATTTACCACTTAAAAACATTAAAATATAAACATTTCAGAAAGCATAAAGTGAATTCAAGAAAATCTACAATGACAGCAACCTGTCTTGACTTTAAAAATTGAAACTGTAATTAGAGTCACTTATGATCCAGTTAAGGTGTTCCACGATGTCTCACCGATGCTTTTCCTTAAACTAAAACGGTAGCTTTTCTGCACTTCCTCTAAAAGCTGTGACTGTAGCTTCTGAAGGTCTTCACTGTTTTGGGCACAGTCAGGGAGCAGTTCCAGGATATTCTCAACCTGCTGCGGAGGCTGGGCAGCCAGCATGTGGTCCTTAATTCCATGCGTGATGTAATACATGTATCTCTGTAACAAATGAGAAGCAAATTAAACGACTGAACGGATCTTAAATACTAGCATGTTTGTTACGCTCTTATGGTCCACTTTCAGTACTTCCAGGTCCCTGTCTGATGGCTCTTCCCCTGCTCTTGACAGGCGCATCTCCTGGCTTCGAATAATATCCAGCTGCTGGATGGGTGTCATGGGGCGGCTACTGGAAGCCATTGCAATCCCAGCTGAGTGTGAAGATAGAAAAACTGGATTCCTGTAGGCCAAATGAAGTCAAAATGCAAGTTTAGGACAGTGTTTCTCAAACCAGTCCTCAGGGACCCCTAAATGGTCCATGTTTTCGTTCTCTCCCAGTTCCCTGGGAGTTGGGAGAGAGCAAAGACGTGGACCATTTAGGGGTCCCTGAGGACTGGTTTGAGAAACACTGCTTTACGAGGTTCTCTAATGGCTTTTGTGTGCTTCCACTGGGTGGTGCATAAATAAATACATTCCAGTGACACGTGCCTTTTATTTTGTTACATTTTCAGTCACTTTATTCATTAACTTTCAAAGGCATGTCCTGTAATATTTCTAGAATATTCCTCAAAGGTAGTTTACCTGATCTTTGGCATGAGTTTTCCCTTTTTCAGAACAGGAGACACCACTCTGTTTACTAGCGACTGGGCTAAGGAGAGACTTATTTACTTATTATTCTCAGTCTTTTACCTAGATTATGGTACAAATGTATATCCAAATGTTGTGGAGAACTGTCCCTCCATTCATCATCCATAATTGCTAATCCTAAAAAGCACAAGCCAAGAAGGAGATGGTACATCGCAGAGGTGGATAGTTCAGGTCCACAAAGTAAAAATCCAGTCCAAGGTTTTGTTTCAACCAAACAGTTGAGCATAAAGAGTCACAGTCACAGAGTATTCATTTGGTTGGCTGAAACAAAATCTTGGCCTGGATTTTTACTCTGTGGACCTGAACTAACCACCAGTAGTCTGTTGTAAGGCGCACAGTCACACATGGACCACAACAAAGCTGCTCTTAAATCTAAAAGCTTTTATATACAAAGGATTTCAGCAGCACTGTCACTTTATAAACAGTACTGAGCTGATAAGGATACGGGATACGGGTGGCGGGACTTCAGCAGGCACCCGCGACTTTCGATGCAGGTGACGGATTTTTAGGCATCTAGCAGCTGGGCTGTAGTTATTCCCAATGGATTCGCTAGGAGTGCGGTGGTAGCGCTGCTCTTTGTAGGGCACCGCCAGGGTCCAGCATGTGTCCTGAAGGATGGGTGGGTACTTACTGTGCCGGAGAACAATCTATAAGGGAACAAGAGAAGGGGCTGCTTTCAGTTGTGGTCCCATATGGGATCCCAAACATCAAACACCCGCTAAACAAAACATGTAACTTCCTAAAAATACAACTAAAGCCCAAATTAACGTATTTAAGATCATAAGATCATGTTAGCAAGGTGAATAAGCGGATTTCACCTTATAGAGTTCAGAAGGCCCCGCTGTATCCCTTTGAGGCAAAGGGGGCAAACTGGGCAGTCCCCTTGTCTGGCTCATATTATGTATTGAGTCATTTTCCAGCTGCAAGTAAACACGGAGATTATTCGGTCATATCTGCGGTCACATCGACAATACTTTAAATCTATCAAGGTTCACAAAACAATTTAGAAATATTAGCATAGTGGAAATCTCGGAAGCATACCTGTTTTAAGCGATCCATATGAAGAACCTAAATATTGGGTGTTCGGGAGATCTACAATAAAAAGAAACTATATCTAAATACTGTAAAACTGTTGTGCTTTACAGAGGGTAGGAAATAAGAGGAACTGTGCAGTTTACAGTACAGCAGGCGCTAATAAGAAATGACAGCCTCAGAAGCGGGTAATTATAGACGGCAGCAGTTCAATGCGTCTTGGTAACGGCGACGCTTGCAATGTTATAAAAAACGCCCTTTTGTCCGCAGGAACTTGGCGTTCCAGTTTGCTAATAGCATGCGTCATAACTTTAACTCATTGGTTATTTAATGTAGGCCTAGTTGTTTGTACAGTGAAGTTTATCTGCCTTTTATCTCTTTTTAAGTTTTGTTATTTTCTTAAACCCTGGAAAGTTCACTTTCTTTTTTGCTCACCATCAGCCCGCCCGTTTATAATCTGTAACACTGAATTGCCCAAAGCATACGGTTTTGTATATTGTGAAACCTACAGACTGTAATAAGTAACAGAAAAAGTTAGGCAGCTAAGTAAACATTTAAATAGATGTTTGTGTTGACTTCTTTTAAACCATCAAAATGGGGAATGTCATTAACGTATTAACCGTCAAACAACAACTATTTTTATATTGAGTCCATTTTAATCTTCACTTTATTGCATTTTTTCGCCCATGTTCTAGGTTTGGAAAGTATTTTTTTAAAAAGCTGTTGAAAACTACACTATAAACATCGATGACAGTTGCCTTTGGTAACCGCGTCCATGTTTCCAGACAACATCACTTCCCCGAATGGGCTATTGTAGTAGGCCTATGCAAACAATTTAGTGACACTTTCGATTAAACAGATATATAAAAGCGCTGACATACAATCAATGTTATTAATTATTTAGATGCTGGAATATGTTAACAATATAAAACACGAAGTGGTACCGCATGTATTATCTCAGTGAGCATATGCTCTCGTCCCTGTTGCAATCCATATCTACACTCTCCCCTAGGGGTCGCCACCTCATTTATAAATCTCTTCTCAAAAAACGCACTCAGAACGTAATTAGCTTCTATTACTTATTTATATATGTTGTACCGGTGTATAGATTTAGAAATCTTTCTGATGTAATTTCTGGGGGGTGTTTCCACGTAGGATTTCTCAGTTGGCTGAGTTAACAAACTAGATGCCATGATTGTCCAATAGGAATGCTCCATACTTAAAGTCTTATTGGACAATCATGACTACCAGAGAAATCCTGCTTCGTGGAACAACCCCCTTGTGTTTAGAGCGTGACAGCGAGATTTTAAATGCAAGACTCTATCTATCTACATAACTTTTGTTAGACAATAAACACATTTTATTTTATGTTAATTCTATCTTCAATACATGTATTACCTTTAATTTTTGAATAAAAGATATGGATATATTAGGCTATCTACGTATTTCATAATTAAGTCTTTTCCGTTTATTTATTGATAATATTAATCTAAGTCAATAACTAGTCATATCTTTCATAATGATTATAACGGCGATAGTAAACCATCTGCTGTACTGCGCCTTTTTAGATAATTAGGTTGAAAAATATGTTTGCAGATAAGAAAAGCATGACAATCATGCAGGATATGTTTACCGATCTTTACGATATGTAAATATTATGCTGTTTATTCAGGAGCCCATTTGACACACAGTATGCGTCCATTCTAAAGAGCAGAGTTGCACATAGTCTTTGCCACCGGCATACTTTCTAAGAGTGTCATTGCTGTCAACATCATCTTCGGCGTTTATGCTACTTGATGGGATTTTTTGATGGGACCTTTTTTTAAAACAGTCTTGTTATTTTTAATCTACATAAGAAGAGTTTGTATCTTTTTTCGTATTGTTCACCATTACAATATGTCATAGAAATGCTTATCTCCAGCAAATGCGATGCAGTATTTTAAAAAAATAAAGTTAGTTGTTGGCTGTCAGTACATATGTTAACATCTGCCTAACCTCCGTATTTTATTCATTCAAGTACATGTAGCCTAACAGAATGTATTTTGTCGTAATTGCAAAAAAGGTATACGTTAGATTAGACTGTGTGATTTATGCATGCAAAATCTAAAAGAAATCCGTATTATGTAATGCTTGATTTAAACACCGCTGCAGGAACGACCTTTTATGTGAGTGAAAGTCTAGCAGACCATTAACTAGAAGGCACATGTGTTGCGCATATGTTTATGTAGCTCATGATATCTGTCAATCTCAACATTAAGTTTAACTTGACTTAGATTACAGGAGGCAAAGAAACAGTTGCTGCATTCTCAGTAGGAGGGTGGTCTCCTCCGTCACTCGTGAATACTGCACGTAATCGAGACCTTGGACTGTACACCATATATGGCATTTGACGCTCCACCCTACGTATTCGGATTTTCTATTGGTAGACACTGTCCGTGCTGCATAGTTAGAAGATATGTCGCTTCTTCTTATTGGTTAAGAAGACTGACAATCAACGCCTTCTCGCTTTTTAAACCCCCCCCCCCCCCCCGAAAAAAAACTGGTTCCCAGTGGGGTTGTTTTTTTGCTACCAGTTTGGTGCGTAAGAGTGCGGGTTGCTTTCTTGCTGCCAGAGAGTGCGACACTTCCGAGCAGTCATAACCATGGGGTATTGGGTAGCTGGCCGGCTGTCTATCTAAGGAGACCACGTCACAGACAAACTGCAAGTCAAAATGCAATAATCAAAGGATGGATATCTTCATTATTTAAATGATGTTATCTATGCTAGGTTGCGAAACAGACAGCAGGGGAATATAAAAGACAGCGTATTTTTTATAATTCGTTTTAAAGCACGCAGGTACAGGGAGCAGCAGGGTCTGCGAAGACGTGTTGATGCTGCGCATTCGGACGAGCAGCTAGTGTGAGCGTGACAGATGAGTGCGGGTGGCGTGTTAATGCGGTGTCCCCGAAGGGGCTCGTGACTGTCACCGTTAGGGACCGGCCGAAGAGTCACCTGCGTCCGCTTCATCGCTCGATCGGACTGCGGGGGACACGCCGATGCAGAGCAGTTTCTACCGCAGCGGCGTAGGCGTTTTTTTATACGCCGACATTGACTTAATATAGGAGCGAGTCCAAAAGTTAGCCAAACAGTCGCTAACCCTACCTACCCCTAACTCGCTAACTACCGACTGGGCAGGGATGATAACGGTGGGGCGCTTTCACTCATCTGGGTAGCTAGCTGGCTAATAATGGCAACACGGAGGTAATCATGGTTTTGACTAAATCGTCTTGTAATTTGTCAAGGATTTACCAATAGTTTAGATAAATTTTTCCTTTTTTTTGTCTGTCGCAAGTTTTTCTCCTCCCCGGGATATTTGGCAGGCACCGTGATCGGCTCCACACACACCTGGGATCCGGGGATAGTTGGCTGATTTAACGCTGGCCACCGCAGTCCCGGGGGAACAGCCGAGAGGTGGAAGAATCTGCGCAGTCGAAAAAAAAAGGGGGGGGGGAAGCAACATTTTTTAAAAGGAGAGCGACTCGGAACTGCCCTCCGCGGACTGTCGGCTCCCGAAAAGGACAGTCAATCACGGTACAATGTCTTCCAAAGACAACCCGTGTCGGAAGTTCCAGGCCAACATTTTTAACAAAAGTAAATGCCAGAACTGCTTTAAACCCAGAGAGTCGCACTTACTGAACGACGAAGATTTAAACCAGGTAAAAACCGCTCGTTTGACATTTTCAACAAGTTACGGGCTGGAGAGACCGCAGCGCCGGGGCACTTTCACATAGACCTGTTTGCTACATATGCGGCTTTCGGCGTCTCTTAGATCTTACACCCCCCACACATTTCCCCTCACTCTTAACCTGTAACTACAGCATTTTTGTGAAGGTAACATGTTCCATTGTGCATTTAGACCCATGATAGGGGTGACAAAGGTAATGGCATAAAGGCAGTATGCGAATGACACCACCATATACTGTTTTTTTTTTTTTTTTTTTTTTAAATATATATATATATATATATATATCCGTGCATTTCGTAAATGAATGGCTGAACAAATTTTTTTTTTCGTAAAATTGCAAGTCATAAGAATTCTGTTAAAAAATGCCAGTCTTTACCCACATATGAAAGTGTTCCCTTCCAGGTTTTATTTTGGTTGTAAGCCCCAGTGGTTCAGTCTAATTTTCACATTAGTGTGGTTAATTCTTCTGGCTTGAGAGTTTGTGTTGGTGAAGTCCTGTGTAGGGTTTATGTCTGGAAGTTAATGAAAGGATAAATGAGTAGCCCTGGGTCGCTTTGCTGGGATCTCGGTGGGAGGAAAGTTCGGAGGAGCTGAACCCGCGCCAGAGAAGTCCAGCTAGCAGAAACGCTTTCTTAACTTTTACCAGCTTTTGAAAAGGGGGGCGGGGGTGAAAAAAACTAAATGGAAATCAGATTTTGTTGCCTTGTAGTTTATCGTCTCAAACATGGTTTTGTTTTGTTCCCAAAAGTGATGATAAATTGGGTCACCCCGGGGGGGTTGCCGTTGTTGCCGGACCTCTCGGTGAGACTGATTCTGAAGAAGCAGTGGCCATCGAACCGATTTTTACGAAATATCCAGTCGGGTTTTAAGCTCAGGGGGCATTTTACTGGACTCGGCACCCCCCACCCCGTTATACTTAATTTTGTGCCCATTTCTCCGAGGATGCCCCCGACGCTGGCGGGCCTCGCTCCGGGCTGATTGATGGGCCCCACCGCGGCCTCGGGATAAGGAAGCGTCCGCAGAAGCGCTTCATTTTCTAACTCGTTACGTCCCCCTTGGGTTTATTAATCATTTGCTCTTTTTCCTTAAGGAAAGCTTATCACTTTTCTGAATGAAGAATTATTAACAAGGAGACTGATTCTAATTAAGTCGTACCGTCACAAACGGTTTGCTGTTTTACTGCTGGCCTGCTGTGTTTTTGTCTCCAATATATCATAAATCAAGTGCGTTGTATCATTGTTCTGATGGCAGTTGAATGGCTTTCTAAATGTTGGGGGGGAAAGGATAGTCCACAAGTTTAGGGTTACTTAATTTGTGGTCTCCAGTTGTTCTCTCCTGACGGATGATTTCCAGCTGGGGGTGGGGGGGGAATGTAGCTCAGTTCTTGTCTAGGAGCAAGTTCAGAACCAGAGGTAAAAAATGCAGTATTTTCTGTCCTCACGGTAGCATTTCTGAGGCAAATGGAAAGGATGGTACTTCTGCATATTCATTGCCGTAGGTCTTTTCATTTCTGCTTTCTCTGTTTATTTAAGTTTTCAAAATGTTCCAGTTTCCAAACATTCCTCTGTTTTTTTAATGCCACACACTTGCAAACCTGTGGGTAGCCCACTAAAGTTGAAGAGCTGAGAATGCAGGAAAGAGGTGTTGTTAGTTGACCCATTTCCTTTACTAAAGTGGAATCTAGAGTTCCCATTTTTTGATGTCAATTACAGTCCAGGATTGACATTTTAATGAGTATACCATAGAGATGCCCGTTATCTTGCATAACAGATGTGCTGAAAGCATTTATGTACGAGAAACTTAAATGCCAATCAGCATCCTCACAAATTTTGTTTAGCTTGTGTAGCCCGATTCTATAAATAATCAGGGGTTTTTACTTCTCATTTTTGCTTTTTATTTCTTCTAAATTAAGTTTCTCAGAACCCCCCAATCATTTTGAATTTTATAAATTAGACATAATGTTTGGGTGGGGTTGTTCAAAAACTTACACAGTGATTTGTTGTCATATGAGGGGGAAAATGTGGCCTAGATCTGGCTCCCCTGGCCTCTTCAAGCATGAAGCAGCAGATGATTCAGTAATGAAGTGATTGGGTTTCTTTCTCAGAGGCTTTTACCGCTGTTTTGAGGCAGCCTCTAGCTGATGTTCTGACGGCTCCTTTGTTGGTCCTGACTAACTACACATCACTGAAATGAAAGTGATCTGATATTTTTATATGGGGTTTGGATGTTTGTCTGAATGAGTAGTGCAGTATGAGCTTAATTGGCCTCGCCTCCTTTCCTGGTCTTTCTGCTGCTCTGCCAGACCTGCCTCTGGACAGGTCTTCCTTCATAAGGTGAACATTCAAATGGCTTCCAGTGGTTATTTATTGCTCTTAAACTACACAATGCAAAAGATAACATGCATTGTGAATGGTATAGGTTAAAGAATAATACGAGACAGGTCAATTGTGCATTCTTAATTTACTAGTTTGTACTTTATCATTGTTGTCCTCTGTTAATTGTGGTTGTGATAAGTTGTTGTATTAATTTATTCTTTTTTTTCCAGGCAAAACCAGTATATGGAGGATGGCTGCTTCTGGCTCCAGAGGGGACAAACTTTGACAATCCATTGCACAGATCACGGGTAAGTGAGAAAATCACTCCAGCAATTCATTTAGGGTTCTCAGTAGGATTTTATGGTTACCTGGATTTACTTATGCAGCAGGTGAAAGGACAAACTTTGACACAGTTTCTTGTAGATTATTATAAATATTTGAATAAAGAAGTTGTATCTTATTTGCTTAGTGTCCAGTCTGAATTCAGTTGTTACTGTCCTCAGGGCCCGTGTAGAGATCTTTGCTTAGCCTTGTTCATTTGGCTTCTTGGTTTCACACAAATTTCCTGGTGACATTTGATGGAGTTGTTTATCACCAGTGTTGAAGTAGCTTTCGTAGTTTGTCCATTCAGGTAGAGTTTGGGAGGACCTTGTGCTCTGCGTTTTTGAATCTCCGTTTTGTGTTTAAACGTTATTGGTATGTGCTCAGTTGGTATTAATCCACACTTTTGGGTGCTGGTTTGTTACTGGATTATTGTATCTCTGCCTGAGAAACCATTTTTACTTGTTCATCCCTGTTAAAGCTTTATTTAGCCGGCGATGTTAGTAAGGTATTAACCCGGCCTCTCAAGTTAAAGTAGCTGTTTTTTTAAAAATAAATTTTAATTTCCAACTGCCTCACCAAAGTTGAAGTCCTCAGTACCTCAGGCTTGGCACATGGCTCTGAATTGATACCAAGCTGTTGTGGATTTTGCTATCTGATGTCTAGGTTTAATGCTGTTCATAAAACTGGATTTATTTTCCCAGCATAAGCTACCATTTAGAGCCTAAGGATCCCTTGCCTTTGACTCCCTTGCCCTCCCACTTGCAGTTTTGAGAAAGTTCACTGCAAGGAAGGGATGTATGGTCTGAGAGCCTTTAAACCTTCTCGTCGATTTCTCCGCTGAGGGTAATCTCCCCTCTTCGTCCAGGCGGGGAAGAGAGGAGCCTCCTACTGTATGTGGCGTTCCTCCTACACACAAGATACTGTTAGTGCTTCCTGGAGGAGGATTACAAAACAGCCCTAATGTCTCCCATATGGATGCTGAGATGTTGTTCAGGGGAATGTGGAGGGCAGGCAGTGCTGTCAGTTTGTGTGGCTAGTGCGGCTCCTATTGCCAGGCAAAAAGCTGCTTTTTGGCCTGTGACGGCTGGATGAGGCTGACAGGGACTCCTGTGGACACCTTATTTTTTTTCTGCACCCTGATTTTCTTCCTCTTTCCATATTTTTTTCCTTCTCTCTTTTTAGAGATTCTGCCAGAGCTCTAATTGCTTTATCAGCCAGCCTTCCGGGGCCCAATCCGAATTCGTAATCGCCTCCCAGGTCAGCCGTTTAGCATCTCTGCGGACGCCTGATACGGAACTAGGCCCAGGCTCACCCTGCCCTCGCTCTTTGCTGGACCTTATTTTGGACCTTGCTCCCCGAGACGTTTCCCTCTGCTTCTGTCTGAGGGGGCGGGGCCTGTCCCGTTAATGCACGACAAGCACACTTGTGGTGCGATTTAGCATTTTTGCTTGGTGCTTCAGGGCCTGTTGAAGCCGGACTTTTGTAGGTCAGCAGGGTGGGAGAGAAGGCTTCGATTTATCTTTTATTTATGTTAAAGCACTTAGCACAATATCCAGTGGCTGCGGAGTACCGTGGGAACACCAGCTGTGCACCAAGAAGACATAAAGTGGGGTTTTATTGTGCTGGGGGCTGGGAGCTGGCACCTAATGCGTGCACTCGCTCCCTGAAGCTCCCTGAAGCTCCCTGACACTCCCTGATGCTCCCAGGCCTTTCTGGAAGGGCACGCTGTCAGACTTCAGCAACAGAGTTCCTTTTGTACATCAAGATTTTATCCAATAACTTGTTTTTTTAATTTTTTTCTTTTGGCCAAGGAACGCAGGAAGCAAAAACCTTTTGGGGAAAGTACATAATACCTTAAAAAAAGAAATACGAAAGAAGAATTATTGCTTATTTACCTTCTTTGTATTGGCTTAAAAGTCAGGAGAAGACCCAAATTAAAATAGCTAAATCAAGTACAGACCCTAGACTTTTGGCAAACATTCATTCCCCTGACATGGGATTCTGTTATCAAAAGGGAAATGAAAGCAGAATTTATTTTTCCTAATCTTGATGCTGGATTGACAGCGTAAAGCTCCCCATGCCCATGTTTGGCTGGTAGGCGGGGCTTCTTTTTCCCCCGATGCTGATGTTAAGTCCTCGTGGTCTGGCAGCTGCCAAGCCCATGTCAGAGCGTACCACGGGGTCCAATCAGTCATCCATCTGGCCTTGTGTGTCAGCTCTGAATGTTGGTGGCGCGTACGCCTTTCTCTGGCACACTCCTATCCCAGTACAGCCCTCTCCGCCACCCTGACGTGTGTCTTTGCTCTTTCTGGCAGGCTGAGAAGTTCCGTTTTCGGTTTTGCTCCTAATATAGGCCTTTGATTTATTGCCCCTCTGTTTTTGGGTGGGATTACATCAAGACCTTTGAGAGTGATGGTGTGAGTAGATGATGAGTGTTCTGTCCCTGTTTTGGGAGTTTGACAGGGAACTATTGGCTACACTGTGGGCCAGCTCTGTGACACGCATTGGGGTTTCTGTGCTCTTAGGCTTTGTCGGGGCCTAGCGGGTTTGCCCCATCTTGTGTGCTCATGACTGTGAGGCTGGGAGCGCTGCCTCAGGTCCCGTGGCTGCATAGGCGAGTCAGAACCTGCCCTCTCTCCCTGGCCTGGGGCCTGCTGAGCCTCTGTGGTTGGATGCCACAGCCGGGGAGCACGGACAGTGGGCGAATACTCCCCCTTCCGCCCAGAGTGAAAAGGGGTCTGTCAGGGTGCCATATGCATGTCCCCTATAAGCCTGGCTTTTCCTTTCGTTTTCACTCCTCCTGTGGGTTGAAAGTAAAAGGTTAAATCTTTTGAAGGTGAACAAGCCGAGTACTTGACTGGTCCTCTTGAGCACCCCTCGATGCTCCTCCCCTACCTTCTGCGGCCATGGCTGTGTGAATGTGGGAGTGGATCTGCTGACGACCCCCCCCCCCCCCCCCCCCCCCTCCCCCCCCCCCCCCCCTCCCCCCCCCCCCTCCGTGGGGTTTGTGTGTTTTTGGTTTTTTTTTTGTTTTCTTCTTTCTTACCCCCACCCCAAATTTTATTTCCCCTTTTTCTTTTTTTTACCCCCCC
>JAOYFF010000094.1:19907508-19919718 GCA_025773925.1 Cryptomyrus ogoouensis
CACCCGCGCAATGCCGTCGTGCCCTCATGCCCCCCTCCCTTCTCCCCCCCCCCCCCCTGCCGCCAGCGCCGTGGAAGTGGGGTCGCGGCATTCCTGTCCCCCCCCCCCCCCCCCCCCCCCTTTCTTACAGAAATGGCAGAGACGCTTCTTCATCCTGTACGAGCACGGCCTGCTGCGCTACGCCCTGGACGAGATGGTAAGTGCACTTTGGGTGTCACTCTGTAGCATGTCCGCGTGAAGGTAAGTCTTGCTGGTACTGTCTGTCCTGGATGGGTCGGGTCAGCTGGCACGTAAGCTGGTCCTGCGTCTGCCAGTCTGAGCGCTGGCTCACACACGGATGCATGTAAGCGGCTGCCCTGTGTCTGGTTGCGGGCCTCTGATCACTGATCTCCGTGCAGGCTGCGCCAGTGACAGGAATGCAGGCTCACAGTCACCTGACTGCAGACATTCTTGGCCATGCCCATTTCATTACCTTGGGCGGGGGGCGGAGTTTCATAGAGAGATGTGCCTTTGCTGTAAAATATTTTGCTTTGCCCCCTGCCTGCTGAACCACGCACCTGGCCACGAAGCACTTTTCCAGGCATATATCTTCTAATCACCTAATTTTAACTGTTTACCACGATTCAGCCCCCTGTGAATGGGCTGCAGGCGCGCATGCCTCTTATGTAACGGCCTGGAGAGGGAATCAGATCCAGCATTTTCCATATGAACTGACAGGCCTGTTGCATAAGAGATGAAAAAAATGCGTTGGATCGGCCCCCCCCTCCCCGTGAGCGTGTGCTCAGCGCTGCCAGTCCCCAGGAGCGATGCTCGCTGTCTTTATGTAAGAGAGCCCATCAGAGTGGGTGGTGTGATGATGTGGGCGAGGGAAGCGGCCCCAGACGCCCCCCCCGCCGCGGCTTAGAGCTCTATGCTGGTTTTCACAGAGCAGGGACAGGGAAATGTAAGGTAGAGTTCACGACAGCTTTAAGGAGACCGGGAAACGCATGTGAAATATGGCAGGCGGCTATATAATTTGGCAGAGAGGTATGTGCTCCACACATTGGCCATTTTTGTTCTTAAATGGATGTGATGAAATGAAGCCTCTCAATGAACATGACTGCCCCCCCCACCCCTGTTTTCCCAGCACTGATAGACTCCCGTTATATTTAGTTTCTTTATAAGTCACTTCCCGGAGCCCCGATGTTGAGTGCCTGGCTGTCACTGCTGACAGTTTCCTCGTGTTGTTCTTGGACCTGGCTGGCCGAGCCCCCACCCCCCTGCTGGCTGTCCTCCCCCATTCTGGTGGCTGGCTTGAACCATCCTCCCTCTCTGTGCCTTTTAATATCATAAGAACCCGGCTGGGTCACTATCGCCATGGCGCTGCTGACAGACGCGCTGCCTCACACTGAAGGCAGGGCGGGGGGCGAGAGGCAGGCAGGATGGTCCTTGCCAGGCTCTAACGTGCCGCCCTCCATCCATATGGCACAGCAAGGCTGCAGGAGCCTCCCTGCTTCTGTATGCAGCCTTTCTAACGTTACTCTCCGATCAGCTTGCCTGCTGGCTGACCTTCAGTAGGCATTCTCCATCCATCCTGACTGACCTTTTCCGCAAGAAATATCCCGCGTCTCTATTATCTGTTGTATTAAGAGCCAAATGAGGCTGCTGATTAAAGGCAGCGTGTGTGTAGCGTGGTAATGGCTGAAACAGGACCTGGCTCCACTGTACTGGGATCTGTCTCCTGGGGGGTATGGCCGTGGGAGCGGCACCCCCCCCTTGGCCCCCACTGTGGCGTCCCTCTCCCCAGTGGGGTCGCCGGCCTTCGTGCTCGGCTTCAGGAGGCTGGCTGGTTTGGGATCCGGTGTCGTTCCGGTGGGTGAAGGCGATGGCGGGGCTGCTGGCAGACTGTTGGCGTTTCTCTCCGCTGGTTATTCCGCTAAGCTCACGGAAACGGGTCAGTGCTCTCCGGATGGCCCACAGCCAGGAGGAAGGAGAAAATTGGGAAGAAGGGCTTTACTGCTAATACGGAAATGTGCTTTTTAAAAAAGGATTCATATCCTCTTATGCTTTTTTGGTTTTCTTTTACTCCTACTCTTTTCGTGGGGATATAATGGAACTCTGCCAGTGTACTTGTATATTCTGTGGTTAAGGAAAAAATACAAATAGGTGGTTCTTGAAGCTGTATTACTCTGGACAGAATCGTGGGCAGGGAGACGGACCTTGTTTTCGAAACAAGCAGTTGTCTTTCATAGCTGAATTCCAAGGTAGGAACTTCAGGAGATGTCTTTAAAACTTTTTTTTTTTCCACCTGAAGTGAGCCTGATGCAGGACTCCCCTCCCATTCCTGTGCATCTGAACTGATTCAGGCGTGTGTCTGCTTGGGATCACCATGAGGCAGAAAGCATAAACGTGACCTCGCCAATTTGCCAAGTCAGCATATTGTGAGCAAGGGCAGGATAAAGGACGAGAGAGAGAGGGAAGGGGAACCAGTGAGATTCTGTCGCAGTGTGATCTCCCTGCATTTGGGTTCTGCCTTGGGCGCGTGTTGTCTTCATGTGTTTCTGGCGGGATGCTGTGCTTGAACACTGTCCCAGGGAAGCTGGGGCAGCGTGATCCTCTTTGGCCCGCCCTCCTCGGACTTCCGCTCAGAAGGGAAGAGTTTTGCTTTTGTGATTTAATTACTGCCTCAGTTCTTGATAGAGATGCACCGATACCGATAATCGGATCGGTATCGGCGCTGATCCAGACCTATTTGACGGATCGGGTATCGGCCATGCGTGACCGATCCACGTCCTATACTTATTTTAGTTTTTGGCAATCAATCGCACGACAGCTCTTTCCCATTTTACATGTGTGTTTTTGCGCCATTCAAACCAAACGCTTTCACTGCCCCTCAGTCTTTTTTGCTACTCGGTGGGTGTGAGTACAGTGACTTCTGCCTGCTGTGACGTCATGCGTGTACCCTTCGCAGTACGAGGAGCGTAAGATAAGACGTGACGATCTGGGAGTATTTTACGCTTTTAACAGAAACCAGTAGCGCAGCGATTTGCAATCTATGTAAAATAAAGTTTTGAGAGGTGGGAATAGTGTTTAATGGACAATCCCACTTAACAAAGCGCACGCAACTGCAAGACAAACAAAGCAATGGATGATTTGGGAGTCGCTAACCTGGACTGTCTTGCGAATTCGCTGCAGCTTGTGCTACAAGAGGGGCTGCCATCGCAACAAAGTGTAACTGAGCTGACGCCAATGGGAGAAAAACTGTGTTAAAATTTTAAGCATTCGCCACTTGTGTATACGTGCTTTGAAGATATTCATATTGAACTGCAAATGCCTCAAAAACTATTAAAACAAACAAGGTGGAACACTACGTTATGTATGTTTGTAGTAGCCTAATATTTTTTGTCATACATTTTTTCCATCTGTATTTACTAGCTTAATAAAATAATAAATAAATAAAAATAATAAAGTATAACAAAGTAAAAAGAACTCTTGTATCGGTATCGGCAGTTGTGTATCGGAATCGGATCGGAACTGAAAAAATGTGGATCGCCCATCTCTAGTTCTTGAGAATTGTGCTGCCGGTTTAATCTCTTCCATACATGTCACACTGCAGTACATTTCTGTGCTATTTAATGTCAATACTGACCCAAGTTTCCTGACTAGGATAGAAAAAACCAGGCCCCTGGTCGTTGACCTGATGGGGACTCGCCTCCAGGCGGAGATCCAGGCCTTCCAGCTGGGCTTCTCCCCTCGCATTTTAGAGGACATTGAGTTCCTCAGGGTCAGCCGTTAGATTCACAGGGGCAGCTGACGGTGCTGTCATCACAGGTCACAGCCATCTGAAACTGTGCCTTGAACTTAATTTCACTCTTTCTGCTGTGTGGGTTTTTGCTCTTGTTTCGGCACAGTGCAATTGGTTGACCTTGAAAATGGCCTCTCTAGCCCATATGTGACCTGGTTAAAAATGAACCGCTCGCTGCAGACATTCTGTGTGGCTTTCGAGGCTGTGTTTGCACATATTCTGTCCCGATTGTTAAATCGTGGCACTTCAGCCCTTGGCGTTTGCCTCTGTGGCTTTTGTTCAGATATTTCTAGTTTATTTCTCGCCCAGACTGGAATGGGAGCTCCAGAATGGCCTAATTTAAGCTGCTGGTCATAGCAGGTCAGAGTCTTTCCGCGCAAACGGAGTGTGTTGTGGGATTGTGCAAGATCACGTGTGTGTTGGTTTGCACAGGCAGCGTGCCTGAAGCTAGCAGGACTTTCAGGGAGTCAATTTTGCATGGCTTCTCCGGCTCCTGGCTCTCCTCCAGCACGGGAGCGTCAGCCTCAGCCTTCGGCAGCCGGTTGCTGGCACGGATCGGAGAGCCTTTTATCACGGCAGCAGTTCAGGATCAGCAGAAATGGAAGATGTTATCTCATGGAAGGAGGGGAGGGAGACGTCTGTTAAACAAGTGTGAGCTGTGAATTCAGAGCCTTGACTTGACATGCTCCAGTTGTGAAAGGATCTCTAGCAACGAGTCAAGGCTTTTTTTTTTTTTTTTTTTTTTCCTTTTACATTTACAATTATAGATTTATTATTTATGTTTATAGGAGAGATGTTGTAATTGTGGCCACTCTGTCTTCAGGCTGTACCCCGAACATGTAGCCGACTTAAAACGTGACTGGGGAATGAGGCCCAGGACAGTTTTGGACGGTATTATTATACCTAGCGTGGCCCTGAAATAGCAGGCATGCAAAGCTTTTTCAAATCATTCATTTTATTTTTAAAGACTGTCAGTTAATGAAGCACAAAAAGGCACTTTGTATGTTTTTCTTGAGGGCCAGATCATGCACACGTATGTGCTGCCTCTAAGCTAAGAAGGCTTCCTAGGATTTCTGCCTCTGTTCTCATGCCTCTTCTTCTCTGTATGGCTGCGGGGTTGGCCTTGTCACAGCCTGTTGAGGCTTACTCACCGTTTCCCCTGCATTCCTGCAGAGTTTTGTTTGGAGTGATCAGATCTGCCGCTTTTATCGAGGCTCGTTCTATGCTCCCCACGTCCCCACATGCTTATTTAGGCTTGTGGTGTCATTTAAGACGACGCAGCCGCCATTGATTTCCTGTGACTTCTTAAGTGCTTTCATCAGAGCAGATCTAATTTGGCCCGTCGAGGTAAAGGGTGTGTGAATGGGCAACATTCTTCCCTCAGGAGCCACACTTGAGTGACTCGCATTTAGCGATTAGCTTAATGTACCTTTTATTTGTAACGTCAAATTAGTCGGAGCGCTGCTGCTTTCAGACGATGATGGAAGCACATGACTGTGGCAACTGTTTATGCAAGAGAGGGCCGGGACTTCTATAGGAAATCCTTTTTTGTGTTTTCAAACATATGTTTCCAGAGGATCTCCATGGCTCCAGAATAACATAGGGCATCATGGAGCCCACTGATCCACATTCTTCTGTTATCTTTCCGCTCTCTGGATTTTGCTATAGCAGTACTAGCACTGAATAGCTTTTGAGATTTTGTACTTGCAGCACTGGCACTGGGTAACTTGGGATTTTGCACTGGCAGCACTGGCACTGGGTAACTTGGGATTTTGCACTGGCAGAGCTAGCACTGTGTGACTGAAGGCGGGCTACATATGGGTACATGGGAGAAATATGAGTGCCTTCAGGTCAGAAGCATCATACTCTTATGGTATCAGGCTGTGTCCAGTTGGTCTGTTTCATTGAGCATGAAGTATTTTTGTTTCCCCTTTAAAAAAATTTGGTTTTGTTTCTGTTATTGCAGTGGGGTTGGTGAGGTCATTTTGAAAATTTTCCAAGAGAAATAGACCTTATCTAATGTACACATGCATTTGTTCGCCGACCTGTCAAAACATTGATTGGTGCTTCATCATCCGAGCCATTGTGTTTTACAGCAGTGGGGTGAGGTAAATTTATGATTGGGTATCAGTGTAGAATTGTGTGTGTGTGTGTGTGTGTGTGTGTGTGTGGGAGAGAGGGGGAGTTTTTGCCTTGGAACCTCGTGCGGGGTAGCTTTTTTTTTTTTTTTTTTTTTTTTTTTTTAATTTTTTTTTTATAATGTAGGTATCTTTTTGGCTTCAGATGAAATGAAATGATTTCTATTGAACTTCCTCTCAAATTTTGACTTTGCATTTGAAGTTAAGATTGAGAAGGCTGGTCAGAGACATGTTCCCCATTTAACAGAAGCTCCTTGGGGCACATTTGGGTTGAGGGGATCATATGCTCTTTTGGGCCGCCTTGAAGTCCCTCAAAACGGTGGCAGGCAGCATGTGCAGGGTTGGGTGGTACTCAAGGTACTTAAGATGGAATGCTTTTTGTTCAATTACCCAAGATGCCCACATATTAGGTATAGATCTCTTCTCTGGACCTTTCATAAGGACAGGAATTGTACTTGTTTTTGGTAAATTCACATTTAGGCCTAATAGTATGCATTTTTCCCCGTAACTCAAGACCTTTTTGTCCTTCTCTTTGGCTTATCTGGAGATTATAAGAATTTTATTCTTTTCCAAGCAGTAAATGCCCCTACCTGAAACCGAAATTGGAAGTTTGAGACTCAGATCTTGAATGGTAGAGGTCCTGCTTGTATTTTGGAGCTTGAGAATCCAGGGAATAATGCTGTATTCCATTTGCCTTGCCTTGGATTCCGATATTACGTCACATCCGCTAAAAACTCGGGAAAACTGGCTCTGATGCGTTCCATTTGCCACAGAAGTAGCAATACCATGGGTCCATATGAAAAAGCAAGATTTTTTTGCTTAGCTGGACAAGTTGTCGGATTTAAGGTACCTCAGTTTAAATTACCTTTATCTTCGTTCACTTACAATGAGCCCGAACTACCTTAAATCTGACCAATAATCCGACTAATCATGAAATCCAATTCCAGCCCGGTTAATTGTTAGCCATTGTTAGCAATATCACTTGATAACGCATTACACGCGGTGCTTCATGTATAAAACTCCGTAGCAGCACGTCCACGGATAAGTTGGACAGTATAGTGTGTGCGACCGATTTAATGAGCCACAAATGAGAAGTAGTGCTTAAACAGGATAAAACTACAACTTTCCCTTCTGTTGATAAAAGGCGCAGTCATCTTGGATTCTGAACTCGGGATCCTCTGTGCTGTCCGAGATATTTCTCGGCTCTCCGAGAAACGGGAGCGTACGTCGCCACTTCCGGCTTCAAAACTGGGAATCCGAGTTCCGAGGGCAAATGGAATGCACGATACGATCTGACTTGAATCTGGAAGTGTTGCGATGAATTCTTATCTCCCACTACTTTGGCCGGTGTGTCTTTATGGGTAGTTTCCTCTGATTAGCATTGCCAGCTTGTTTGCTCAGTGAGTTGTGTAACGTTTATTCATGGGGTGATGTCCTGGAAGTTGCATTGGGCTTAATGCAGTCCAATATCCACACGTTTGATTCTTCAGTGTTGACTGTTTGATTTTTATAGCTCGTCCCCGCCTCTTGACTGAAAAGGGTAGGGTTTTGCTTACTGTTGCTTGCTTACTGATTTATGACCAAAACATTTGATGGTTAAAGTCCCAAGAATGGCTTAATATGGCCCTTTAAGTTACTCAACTGGGATGATGAAAAAAATGTGAGTGCATCGACAATTTGTCCTGTAATGACAACTTTTTTTTTTTCTCACCCCAGTCCTCCCTCTTTTGTTAGAATTTTGTCCAGACAGTGTGTTCTTCCATTTCAGTCTCCTTGGGTTTGGACTCAAAACACCACCACAGACGGTGGTTCTCCAGGCTTCAGCTCCGTCCGATTTTTCCCAAGGACAGTATCTTGCCACCCAGGCAGAACCTCGCTGGTGTGACCAGGTGCTCAGGTTTCATGGAGGCCTTGTATCAGTCAGGCTGAATGACTGTCACCGTGGCGACAGAGCCACAGCAGTTCCAGAAAGCGGTTCTGCAGTTTGATTGGTTCGGGTGTTCATGACCCCTAGAAAAAGTGCCATCCTGCTTGTTTTTAAGGGGATCCACAATAAGGGCCACTTGCCCCCATGTTTGCTTACTTCTGCTGTTTGTCTTGTAGAAACATAATGGCAACTGCAGTGTCTGAACAGACAATGTCCAAAAAGGTGTTTTTTTTTTTTTTTTAAAAACTGCAGTGCTCCATAACACGTGTCCAGATGCTATTGTACAAACCCCAGCTAATATTGTCCTTTATACAGTCACGCCCCTCTCCATTCTTGAGTCTGAGACCTTCATACTTGCACAAGGCCACTGCACTGCAGTTTCTGACAGATTTTGCCTGGAAGACCCGCAGAGGTAAGAGGGCCGTATTGCAGGTCCTGGACCATAGACATTTCCACCAGGAAGTGAGTGGAGTCCGGCTCAGCTCCAGAAGGGCCCCGTTGTTTATTAAATCTGCCAAATTCTCTCTCTCGCTCGCTCGCTCACTCGCTCGCTCTCTGTCTCCTTGCAGTACAATGGCATGTAGTGAAAACCAGAATTCCAGAGTTTCAGCTAATTTTTTCTTTTTTCCCCCTTTCGAGTGCTTTTCTCAAAGTACATCAAGTCTTTTTATTCCCCCTCCTCCCCTCTTGCTGCAGGAATCATTTGAGAAACAGGTGGTGTCTGGTTTCCGAGTGGGTCTGAGAGGAGCCCGACCACATCAGTAATGGGCTCGGAGAGAGTGATGCGATGTGTCAGTACTGCTTGCATTTCAGGCCATTAATTATCTCTGCTGCTGAGGGAAGCGCTCACTATTCAGTTGGCGGGAAAGATCATATATATCTAACACAATTTAGTTATATAAATAACTCGACTCTATATATGTGATTTCGGTAACATCTTTCAAGATGTGTAATAGCTTGTGGCTGCTTTTAGCTCTGTCGCCCTGAGCTTCGTCAGCCTCTCTGGTGGTATAACAGCGGTCAAGCATCTTCACCCCTCGGCGCCTCCTTCAATGGGATGGGCTGGGTTTATGGTGGGGGTTTAAGACCCAGAGAGGCCGCAGATGCTAGGTTTGGCTCCTTTAATTGGTTGCAAATTGAGGAACTAGAGCTTTGACCACTGCTTTGTTTTAGGCAGAGGTCTGACCGGGATTTGGAAATGGCTCTATCTAAAACAGGACTTTTTCTTGATTGTCCTGCATTTTGTGTTTCAGTTTCTGTCATCCTGTAGGGTCTCGGGGGAGCTTGCACGCTGATAAGATTGATCAATCAATGTGGACACGGGTCGACCCCTCTCTGTCGACTGGAGCCCATTCACTGGGTTGCTCATGTAACAAGCCGACCTTGAGAATGCTCTTGCTCTAACCCAGTGTGACCTGGTTAAAAGTGAGCCTTTCACCGCCTGCTGATTTCATTTTGAAGCTGTATGATGGCAGGCTGTGTTTACACCGTTTCTGTCCTGATTGTTTTCTGATGAGCTTTATGGATTTGGTTGCCTTTGTGAAATTCTTCTTTGTGTGTGTTCCTTTTGCTGAGAACACACTTCATGCTGTTTTTTTCCTCATTTTTGGAAATTTGACATCTAAACAAACAAAAAGTCAGTAGAAAGGACATTTTGGCTGTAAGATCTTTCATGTAATTTATTTTTCTGAATGGAGAATGATTTATGCTTCTGTATTTTACTCAAATCATTTCATCTTTAATAAACTGTAACATAATACATCTTCATGTTCATTTGAATAGTAAGTGCAGCAAGGTCATTCGAATACAGAGTTGATGCCTTTTAAGCTAGAGGTGCCAGGAAGTCCATCTCGTCCTAAATCTGTTAAGCAAACTTCTTGGTTGAAAATAACTCTGGTTGTTAATATTTCACTCTTCATTTTTGCTAGCAGCTAATTTTTAACCCAGAGAAGCTGAGGCAGGGTACTGTAGTGGATGGGTGTAGCCGAGGCAGAGCGCTGGTCACACACACGGCCGCTGCTCCATGGGCTTTGCTGTCTGCATGGGGAGCCAGAGGGTACTGCTGTGGCTGCCCTTGTCTATGCCTTTGCATTCTCTTCTTTTCCCTCTTTTAATTTGTTTTGGGTCTCTGCTGGTCATCCTCTGTAACATTAAAATGCCACGGTAGTAGCTGAAGGGCGCTGGGCCCCAGGAGTCCCTCCTGCCGAATCCGCAGGATCCCTGCTTTCTTGGACGACACTCCAGGACTGTCCTTGAGACTGAGGCGTGGGTGCGAGGCTTTGTTTTTCCTGTAAGCGAAAAGCCGAGACAAAATGTCATAAGGTGATGTTTTGCAGGTACCCTCCCTGCCTGAATGTGAGACGGCGATACGCGGAGGGCAGCGCTTTATCGTCCTGATCACCATCTCTTCCTTTGTCGCTGGGGCCCAAGGGCAGGTCATTCACTGTAGTCCTGTGTGTCCTTGAGGCGGCTGCAGGGTCGCTGGAGCTCAGTCTCTGTGTCATTTCCACCAGCCCTGCAACACGCATCCCCTCATTCTTGCTTTTTTTCCCTTTGTATTTTTGGTCCCCCCCCCCCGCCATGCTGGCTTCCTGCTCCTGCTGGCAGAGGGTCATCTTGCGCAGATTTGTCTCCGGGTGGCCTGTGATGTGACTGACCTCCCTACTGTTAAGCCGGCTTCCAGACAGCCTTGCGGCATGATTGAGCAGGACCATGGGGAGTTGCTCTGGGGGAAATGTAACATGCATTACTGTTGTTGCTGAGGCCAGAGAGTGGGACCCCTTATAACCATTTCTTTCCTTGGGATGTAAACCGCAGCAGATTCTGCAGCTCTCGTTCTGTGTAGTCATCTGCTTGTGTTACCAACCGGGCCTCTGATTCCTACAGTCTGCCTTCTCAGAGCTGCGTGTGTTTCCCTGAATCGGCTGTATCCAGGCTCTGGTCGTAGCCATCTGCCTGAGCTTCATAGTCCTGTCACGCCTGCAATTGTTCTTGGTGACCTTTTGTGCGGTTCAAGATGCGGGGTGGTAGTGACAGGACACGGTAAGAGGATGCGGGTACCATGTGGTTCAAGGTCGGCGTGACGGCGCACCTGCTTTTCCTGTTTCCTCCGTGTCACCTCAGCCTGCTGCCAACGTGTTTATCTTTGCTTGTGAAGGACGCAGGGCGACAGGGAGAGGGCACGGTGAGAGGAAACCACAGAATCCGGGGTGCAGGGTGGTTGTGTGTGTGTGGTGGTCGTGTTGAGAGAGAGAGAGAGATAGAGAGAGAGATTTTATATATAATATATGCTGGTTTCAGCCCATTTGCTGGCCAGAGTGCATAGGGTAGCCGTAGAGCACTTCTTTGCTCTGCGTTTACGCAAAGCCGTAAAGTGCGTTTCCAAGCTGCCTGCCCTCTTTCCTTAAGTACTCGTACAGGCAGTCTGTCAGGAAAGCTTCCCTCCAAACTAGAATGTTTTTGAATATGCCTCCTTTAATCTGTGTTCTTACATCAGCATGTACCGCACAGAGGAGCAACGCCACTCCTCCCCAAGTACTGCCTGTCACTCCAGTTAAAATC
Organism: Cryptomyrus ogoouensis; assembly: GCA_025773925.1. Taxonomy (NCBI): domain Eukaryota; kingdom Metazoa; phylum Chordata; class Actinopteri; order Osteoglossiformes; family Mormyridae; genus Cryptomyrus; species Cryptomyrus ogoouensis. Next base: position 19,918,919 of record JAOYFF010000094.1, read on the forward strand.
AGCGTGCCCCCGCCCCCAGCCCGGATGTGGAGGGGCTGATTATGATCTTATCTGCCAGTGTGGTTTGCTGTATGCACTCTTCTATCTGTTCTGCAAGAGCAGCTCTGTATAAACGTCCCAGCCAGAGCCTGCTTCCCGGTGGGCACATTCCGTCGGGCAGAATTCCCTGCCGTTACGAGCCGTGAGGTGCCTCCATGGGCTTCCTTTCCCACTCATCTTTGCTTCCATACCAAATATAACCCTGCCCTCTAAGAGCACCTATAATTAGCAATTAGTTCCCTTTCCAAAATTACTTTAACTCTTGAAAGTGTTTCAGTAACCTGTTGAATTATTAGATTGTATTCTGTCTGTGATTGCGAAAAGCGTTTCTGTCTGTCGGCGAGATGTCTTTAGTTTTAAACTGTGTTCAGACATCAGATTAGCCACTGGAGGGAAGTAGCCCTTACTGATAGAGGCCTTGATGGGGTGACCTGTTTGATGTAGTCACATGGTCTGAGGTCGTAGTTTTGTGTATTTGTGTTCCTCGCTCTCCCCCCGCGATCCATCTTCATGGGAATAGAAGCAGACTCCCAGGCCTGCATGTGTTCCGGTCGGCCTTTGTGGAAACCTCGATGAGTGGGGGGGTGGGTGTGACCACACTCTCTTTCATGCGTGCCCAAATATAGACATGTGGGACCCCCTCCTTTCCTCCCCCCCCCCCCCCCCCCCCCGTGTTTTGGGGCCCCGCCTCTTTGGGTTTTTTTTTTTTTCCCTCACCCTCACGCCCAGGGGGTTTGAGGTCTTGGGGTTTTTTTTGGGGG
>JAOYFF010000094.1:19925895-19956332 GCA_025773925.1 Cryptomyrus ogoouensis
AATGTGCTTAGATGTGTTTAGTACAGTATATGCTCTTGTTTTATCCGGTTCATTTTGTGTTTAAATGCTAAAAAAAAAAACCACACATTTAGGTGTAATTTTTGGGGGCTGGGAACCAATTAATTGGTTTTCCATTATTTCTATTTGATCAGAACTCGAACTTTTTAGGATTCAATCTGGAGGTACTACTGTATATGGGTTTTTACTGTCCTAGATGTATAAGACCATTGTCTGATTAGAAAAACTGACGCTGAAATCTTATTTTTAAAAGAATAGGCCCCCAGATCAGTTCTGCTTGATGTTTCAGCTTTTCCTGACCTCACTGTTTCCTGTCTAAGCTCAGTCATGTCGTCACTATGGCTTTGTGCGGCCATGTCGAGTCGCTGGTGTTGTGGGGATCAGCTGCCCTGCACGCTTGCATGCACAGTGCTCCTCTGTGCGGTCATGGGCCTGTTTTTAACACTCACTGCTATGAGATAAGCAGCCCTTCCTGTAGCCACTGCAACAGTAGTCAGCTCTGACCTGAGCTTTTGAGGGTCCCTCCCATCCCCCCATTCTTGCGCACAAAAGTGCACACACACACTTGTATTCATATCTTTGTGGGGACTGTCCACTCATTTGATTTGATTACAGTCACAGATTTTTATAAAATTGAGTTTCCCCAAAAGAAATGGTCCTCAAAAAATGAAAATGACAAGTTTTCACATTGTTGGGACCACAGTCACACACACACACACACACACACGCACACAGCTGTGGCCTGTACTCCTTCATTTTGAGGGCAGTTTAAATACCATGTTCTTTAATTATCACCCAGTTTCTTCTGCAGCCAGGATACTTCCTTATACTTCCCAGGATGCTTCCTGCATGAATTATGGTCTAAATTAGCCAGTTTGATTTCCAAAATATTACTTTTTTTTTTTCTCTCTGCAGCTCCCTTTTCTAAAGCATTTTATCGATCATACAGGCAGGTTGTGTGAAGTACGGCAGCGGGCGTGGGGCAGACTCTGCCGACACGTCCTGCTTCTCCTGTCCGGATGAACCCGTCCTCCCTGGCTGTCATATACGGGGATTGCTTAAGCGAAGCTGCAATTACAGGCCGCTTTATGAAAACAGCTGCTGCCGGCTCCCCCGGCTCTGAGAGTCGGGGTGAGAGTGGGGGTGGGTCTCGCGGCACGGCCGAGTAGCTGAGTACGCGGCTGAATTCCTGCACAGTCTGTTCCTTTGTGCCCGAGAGGCACTCGACCGGCTGATTTAGGACCCTGGCGACATCTCGGAGTCTCTCTAGTTTATATTGCTTTTTCTTTGGCTGCCAAGTCTCAGGGCCGGCCTCTTCAGCAGAGCTCTTTCACACGCTAAATCATCTCGTCTGTTGCTCTGCTCCCCTCCGCCTTTACCCCCCACCTGGTGATAAGTGAGTCACCAAACCGCACGCTCTTTGGGAACATTCTGCCGCACGCACGCGACGCGTCCCCGTCCATGCCTGTCCGGCAGTTTAGGCTCATTCAGGCTTCACCATCGGGATGAATCCAGTGTAGGAGTCTTAGAGCCTGCCCTGTTCTCCGGATGGTAACGTTGTTGGTGCTCTTCAAAGTGACCCTTTTGCCAAACTCTTCACACGGTCCCTCTGAATTCCATACGTCACCCCCCCCCCAGGGATTGGGTTGCCTGTGCTGGTTTTGTGCCGACGCGAGAAGAGATTCCGAACAGACTGTTCTGGCTTGGGCTGACATCATTCAATTTTACAGCATTAAATGACTCTGTTGAAACAATCCTTAATGAGAACGTCTAAATAAATGTCGATTTTAAGGAAATATATAATAAAGTTTTACAGTTCAGTTCAGTTGACATCCGTTCGCTAGATCATGCTGCAAGAACTGATGTTTCTGTCGTAAATATTAAAATGTAAATAACATCCCAGGTTTTGTGAAGTCGTGCTTTATGCTGCCGATGGCTCATGAATCTCACCAACCTCCGTCTTAATCATCAGCTGCTGCCGTCATGGCATGACATGGTGGTAGTTTTGTTTTTCGGGGCGGCTGCGGCAGTGCCATGTTAGACCACTCCAGCAGACATCTTCAGTGCTCCCCTGGCACATCATCAAATCAAATCAAATCAAATAGCCTTTTACTGTCGATTCCCTATATGTCCATAACATACACGGGAATCGAAATGCTGTTTCTCTCTCATCTCCGTAGTACAATATAAAATATAAAAAGTATAAACATATAAGATAAATACCAATAGTACTAAAAGTAGTAAACCTCTGTACAGCTGGTGGACATGCTTTAGGTACCATGATTCCCCATTGCCCCAAAAGACACCATGTGCCAGTACACCCAGTAGCTGGGTGGGAGTGGGCAGTATGACCAAAATGATATATCACAATAATATTATGATATTATGAGTTTGACATCAGTCTGTTTTGTAACGGTGCTGTTGCAGCCAGCGGTGCAAGAATTGTGGGCCACACTGAAGGTGCAGCTTTGACCCCGCAGTGTTTCATTTGTCTTTATTCATACCCCCAGTAAATTCACCTTTGTATTTAAACGAGTAAGTTGTCCTCCTTCCCCAATTTCAAGCTCTCCCCATCTTTGTTGGTTGCAGCCTCCAAACATGTGATGGGTGCTTGCCAGTGTGTTTTGTTGTCGTTATTATAGTGTTAAGTAGTGCATTTGTAACTGGGAATTCATTGGAAGCTTAGGTGCCCTTCTAGTTAATCAGCTCCTCAACAGCATGTATGTTTGTATTGTGCTGTTTCCCTCATTTGTGTCACTTTGGACAGAAGCATCTGCCCAATAAAAGTAAATGTATCGCTGTCCAAACCCATAACTCAAACGCTTATGGAATTCAGTTGCAACCAGTCACGATAAATTATCATCGTTTTGTTGTTCATTTGGTCATTTCCTATGCTCTTTGGACCACTTTCAGGTTCTGAGACCTAGTGTGTCAGTGTCCTGGGACTGGGCGGGGCTGTCCCCAGCACTGCACCCCCCTAACCTGCCCGCTCCATACAGTAGCTAGGGGCCAGGCAGACCATCCTTTGATCTGAGCTGTCTAGCTGCGGAAGTGACAGTGTAGACGGGAGGGGGGGGAGGGAGGGGTCAGTTAATCATGGTGCATCAGTCTCCCGGGTTGGAGCCTGTCGGGTTGTGAGAGTTTGCCTTTAATAAACTGCCTGAGTTGGAGATTCCCCTCCATTGGATAGATGCTCGCAGCTTGTGCTCTGATGTCTGTGCCTTTGGGGGCCTATCTTTGTGGCTTTATGGCAGATGAGCTGCTTCTGTTTTATGCCCTAAAAAGAGGCTGGCGGGGGTTCTGTCCTGGACATGACGGCATGTCCCTTTTGCATCCTGGATTTATGAGCTTTTTCTCAGGTCGATAAATGAGCAGGTCTTGCATAACATCAGATTCGGCCCTGATAACATCTGAGCGGAAGCCTGCTCTGTTTGAGCTGCAGTGAAGTTAGCTACGGCCCCTAATCTGATGTCATGTTCCTTTGTGCTCCCCACACCTCTGGGTAGCTCTCCTGAAGTATATTACACAAAGAGTAAGAGTTGCAACTTTGGCAGGGCTTTGTTGAGGTGGCAAAGTAGTAGTAGTTCTTTCACATTTAGATGGATTGGTGCTCTTCACTTCCTTGCCACGGAGGAAGCTGGGTGTTACTTGCATGATTGTAGAGATCATTGGACGTGAGCATGATGCCTGGTAGGGACAGGAATCACCAGCGACCTCCCGATACAATACAGCGATACCTAGGTACCGATTTGGATATGTATTGCATTTCTATGAATACCCTGATTCAATACTATGACTCTTTCGGGATTTATTTATTTTTATAAAGAATTTTAAAACCATGGAAATAAAATTGTCATATCGCTGAAGCTTTATTCAATTGCTGCACAACTAAATTGAACGTGAGTGAACATGGCGTACTCGAAATACTTTTCTTCCTCGGAAAACAAAGGCAACATTTAAGCAATGTGAAATAATTTGTTGCACCACCATAAGTTTGAACTTTTAAATTTAGATGTCTGGCAATATGTGCCTGTATGTTCCTTGTATTGCCACAAAGCTTAAGTTTGCATACAGCATGACTCATGTCCAACTCCTCCTTTTTACCAATTAAATTTTTAAAGTCGAAGTTCCTGCATACATTGCATTTAAACTGTGCAGGAGCAGCATGAATCTGTCTGCCATTCCTGTTACTGCTAAACAGAGTTAAAAAAGAATGGTCTCCTACTACATAGGATGCTATACTGCCTGTCAATGTGGGAATAGTTTAGAGCGTCCCACCTGTAGGATTATAGAGGAACTGCGATGTTTGTCCACCTCAAATCCAAATAGTATATAAATTATAAATTAATAGATTGATGTCGGAGTTAGTGTGGTGATACATGAATCCCATTTCCCATATAACTAAGGAGGATTTTGTTCCCAAATACGTGCATATAGGCCTATGCTACTTGGCTAATATTCTTCAAACTAGTTTAACGGTGCCCTATCTTTGGACTAGTTAATTTCTAGCATTTAATGTGAAACTCATTTGATTGCTTGCTCAGGGCTAGCATTGAAGCTTGCATGCGCTGAGCCTTGCTGGTGTATGGGGAAGACAGTTCTGCTACAATTTAATGTATCAATCCAGGATTTAATTGTGCATGTGCTACCAGTTAGCATGACATAAATTGTTTGTAGTACAAAAGATAGGAAGGGTGCCTATTTAAATGTTTTTACACCTCTGGATGGTTTGGAAAATCTGGGTGTTCCTAATGTTTCAACACAGGATGCAAATATTTTTGAAGAGGCAGTATGTAGCTTGTTGAAATGTGGGCCAAGAATAACTTGATTGTCCTGAGTTGAAGACACGCACTGCCTGTTTATACTTCTGCAGTGACGTGTTTTTGTCACCACTCTGCTTGCACCCTGTGCCTGACGAGACGTCGGTTACGTTTATTGGACGCAGCCAAAAATGAAAAAATCTAAGCCATCTTTCTCCATCCTCTCAGTTCTGGCACTCACATTGGAAGGAAAACAACTCTTGACCTTCAAGGACTGGATCGCCTGACATCCTAATCTTTCATGGCATGAAGTGGGGGGGGGACAATGAAGCAGAATTTTCCACTGGTATTGGCCATTTCAAAGTCAGAGATGATCTTAGTTCCATGACCCTCCTTAAGAGTTCATCTGAAACCATAGCAGTCCACTGTTTGTTTTGGCAGGCCCGTGTTGTGTGTTGCAGGAGACAGGGCTGGTTTTCGTTTTTGTGTCACATTTGCGCCAGCGCCTTTGGCAAAGATGTGAGCAAAGTATCAGGTATGAAGGAGATTTATGTCGGCTATATGGAAGAGATGTTTGTTTTTGATGGCTGGTAAAATTATCTGATTCCTGAGGGATTACTCTGCAGGCCTCGTCGCCTTCGGACTGCATTCCAGTCACATGAGACATGTGAATGCCTGGTCAGGTGTCGCAACCTGTTCAGACTGACTGTATGTGCATCAACTAATGGTTAGACATAGTGCTGATAGTGCTGAGGCAACTGTGAAGAGTGTATGGCTGCCGGCATGTTCAGCTGCGATGGAGCAGGTTCAGCTGGGTTCAGCTTTGAGCATCTGCCTCTCGGCCAAGACGCCATGTCTGGATAGCACCAGCTCCTCCTTGCTGATGAGCTTTGGACTGTTGGCAGTTTTTTTTTTTTTGCCAACATTGTCTCTAATCAAGTTTATACCTACTGGAGAAGAGAAGTCTGTATATAAATGCTCTATTCCACGAACTTTAGGTCGCTGAAATTTTGTTTGAAGTTGAATGAAATCCTGGCTCAGAAGATGAAGAATAGTGTCTATTATTCTGTTCCTAAAAAATAATGCATGTCAACAGACCGTTCTCCAAATGCTAAATACCAATCATAAGCCTTATTTCTGGAAAGGGTGACTAGCGCATAAGAATTGTACTCTCCTGGGGTTGACACTCACGTTGGAATTAGCATTAGTGAGGTAGATTAGCTGAACCTGGATATCTATCAACATTCATTCATGTTCTTGGCACCCCCGGCCTGCTAGTCATGCTCACAATTTAGCGTCTTTATGAGGAGAACAGAAGACTGCCATCCTGAGCCTCAAGTTGCAGCTGGCGTTGATAAATATAGCAGCAATCATATTAAAGCAGAGCTGACACCGCGCTGGGAGTCTGTCCCGGGGCGAGCCCTCCGCAGTAAGCTGGGCGTGTGCACTTGTGTGTCAGGGGTAGAGGGTCGGTTGGGAGGCACATGTCAGTTCACGATGGTGGAATAACTCGCCTAAAATAACAGCACTAGTGTAACCCGTCCATCATAGCGGTTGGCCAATTTCCAGCCATCAAAGGGTATCCACGGTGACCCTCAGTGGGACATCTGTGATGTGGAATTGTGGGAAATGTTACAAGCTTGCAAGAAATATGGGGTGTAGCTTTTAGAAGGAATTGGGGCAGCTTGTACAGTTAGAATGACGTTATCCTTTTGGCACCTGGGAATTAGTTCTGATATCTGACTAGGGCTGAACGATTTGTCGATTTCAAAGCGAAATTGAGATTTGCTAAAATCGGTGTTTCAAATAGCAAAGGCTGTGATTTTAGGATATGTATTATACAGCACGTCTGACCCAGGATTTAGAACTGTGATTATAGTTGATGTTCATGGCAATTTCATGCAGTCTTCAGTTTGTGACAGTGATTCTCACCAATCATCGTGCCAGTCATGCTCACTGAACAGAAGTTGCCCAAGGCGACTGTATATGCCCACAAACATGTGAAACCCAAGGAAAACATTATATTTGAGGTGTAAAAATATTGATTCCATTGCTGAGCTATAATTGAATTTCCTATTATATAGTTGGAGTGTTTACATAAAGGTTCTATTAGGGGACTAAGCAGTGTTAGAGTGTTAGCTGCAAGATCCCTATTGTTTTTTTTGTTTGTTTTTTGTGTCTCCCTTACTGGAATTTATTTTTTGTATTTAGGGCTGCTGCTAAGGACTGTGTTTCTATGGATTAATCTGTCGACTATTTTACCGATTGTTTGATTTAATCTAAATGATAAATTTTCTTCCAGTTTAATTGTAGTTAATTTTGACAGCAACACTGACGTTGGAGGGCTTTACATAATGGATGCCGGCTTTTTGGCACTATATGGATTTTTGCCCACAATTCGATAAGCAGATTAGTAGTATGGCTAAGACATTAATGGGATACATATTTTGGTAGTGTGGCTGTACTTTTTCAGTTTCCAACACTTTTTTTGGTAAATACAGACGCTCCTCTACTTGCGAATGAGTTATGTTCCGAACGGCTGTTCATAACTTGAAATATTCGTAAGTCGTTATTCAACATCATTTTAAGGTTATACGCAAGTACAAAGAACTAGGATGATGGGAGTATGCACACTACGCTGCTGCGCGGCGGGAGTAGCGGCCAGGAGTCGTACTAGGCATAATTGGCACGCAGAAAAAAAAATTGATGTTGCAGACAGGAAACGGGAGCCCAAGGAACACAATTTGGACTTGTAATCCTCTTCGTTCGTATGTCTGAAAGTTCGTAAATAGAAAGTTCGCAGGTAGAGGAGCGTCTGTATGTAGTTTTTAAGTTTCTGTTCACAAATTATTTTCTTGTATTTTGTGTCCGTTTTCGTTTCCAATGACGACACGGGCTCAGCGCGCACGAACACACACTGGCAATCAACGTGGCCCAGATTTTAGCCTAAACATTTTCTCAATGGAAATTGTAAGGTAGCAGGCAGACAACTTTATGGTTTAATAATGAGTGTTTTTAGCAGCTACAAGTACAAAAGATATTTAAATGCTCTCTATACTAATGGTATTTTAATAAACATGAACAGACAATACTTACTGGGGTTATAATGAATTGACGAGTTTTAAAAAAATCATAAAACGGTAATTTCATAAATTTAAAAAAATGTCGATTTAAAATATGAATGTTGACGCATTTTCAGTGTCAACATCGTTGATTTTTATCACGGCAGCCCTGTTCATGCTTTAACTTAAGTCACAGCTTTTGTGTTAATTGTGTTATGTTTGACTGTTCTCTGCTCATTTAAAGAAAAGTAATAAATACATGTTGGAAGCAATTCATATCTTTAAGTTCTCATTCTTGTGTTAGAATATAAACCAGTTAATATTTTGATGGTATCTCGTGGTATTGCTGTCATGTTTTACGTCTATTTCAATCTATAATATTGACCTGAAGCTTGAGGTTTTAAAAAATGATACTGCAAATCAAATCGCAATTGCAATATCTGTCTGAAAAATCACGGTTAGATATTTTCCCCAAATCGTCCAGACCTATGTCTAAGTCATTTAGGTATTTATGAGTGATGGTGAGGACGCTCCCCCTAATATTCTGTGGGTCTCTAAGGAACAATGACATGGCACATTTCCTGGTTATGTCTATCCAGAGCATCTGATTGCCTGTCAGTGCTGCAGTTACAGCTGTCTTATGCCAGAACTTAAGTTATGCTTTTTATTTTACATTATTTAATGAGTGCATCTGAAATTGTAGATCACATGCTTGTATCCCAGCAGGCTTTAGCCGACAGCTGAAAGTAGGAGATGTCTACTTTCAAACAGCCAGTGATTGGGATCCTAAAGGGGCTGCCTGTAAAAATGTTGAGTTGTGTAGTGTTGCACTCATTCCCCTAATGAAGGATGACAGGTAGTGGAGCAGGAATCCTGGCTGGACACCATGAACTTGTTCCTTTGGTTTCTGGTGGGTGGGTTCTTAAGTCAGGTCTGTTGGCAACACAGCTGTTGCTTAGCACTGAGTTGGTACAGGCCGCTGACTGGCATTAAAGTTCTCTACTCCTTTCAGCTGGAATTTCTTTTGGATGGTACAGAGGATCTGCTTTATAGGTTAACCAAGCCAGCAGTATTAGAGAAATCTGTAATCATACACACCTGCACTGTTGGTGGGCTGAGAGCTGTAGTGCATGAATAATGGCTGCTGAAACGAGTTGGGGTCTGAGACAGTAACACTGTCCATCCCAGGTCCTGCCTTGTCAAATGACTGGGTAGAGAAACTTGACCTCCCCAGAGATGCATGACTCCTTCCTCTCCTGACATGTGCTGTCTACGAAGATGCATGATGACCACAATTAGAGTAGGAGATGAAAACCAGTGGATTATGGTCTTAAAATTTGAGGATATTGGTGGGAGTCTTTTGTTCTGTAATTAATTGTCTCTGAATGTCAGCCGCGTAAGATCTCGGAAGCTCCACAGAAGCAATTTACTGTTCCTTTTTACTTCAATGGGGGCCCATGATTTGTGGAATTTGCGCTGATTATACTGTATGACCGTAAAGGTAAGTGCTATTCCTTTAATGAAAAAGACAGTTGCGTTCTCTCCCTTTGAAAGGCTGGATTTCAAAGGCCGCTGTCTGTAATCCCTTTGTTCTTTGCTACACTCAGTACACCAATGTATGGAATGTAAACCTGGCCCAAAGCAGAGAGACGTTTGTTTTTCCCTGATATTCATTCATGTGAACTCCCTCATTTCTGCTCCTCTCTTTTGAAGCTGGTGAGCACTGGTTCGTGTAGCTTAGCAGATAGTAATGGGATGTTGCAGTGCATGGCTTTAGTGGGCCTGGACTCATAAGAGCGGTCGACCTCCATTTTCTTGGAGATTCCTGGCTCGCTCCGTGTTACTGGGGCCCCAGGATTTATTACGAAACCAACGTGAAGCCCAAAGCTAATAAAACCCTAATAGCGCCATCTTAGCACCTAGTGTGTCTCGAGTTAATAGGCTACAGCGACCAATAATGTTGTGCAGATGTAAAACAGATAATGGCTTAATGTTAATGAACTCCAGATTTCAGAACTCGCATGAGCAAGCGCCTTATAGCTTCACATGTTCTTGCAGTAACATGTTGAAAAAGCAGCAGTGTGTCCACGGTGTCGTTTCAGAGAGTAGTCAGGAGGAAATAAGCAGATGAAGCTCATTTTGGTGTGAACAGCCTACTGCAGGGTTTATATTAAAGTATTAAATGTGTGTATCATCTTTCCCGACTTTGTGGTGGCTCGCTGGGTAGCACTGTAGCCTCATACCTCCATGCTTGTGGGTTCAGTTGCTGCCTTAAGCTCTGTGTATGTGGAGATTCTGTTCTCATGGCATTCGTGCAGGTTTCCTTTGGGTACTCCGGTTTCCGCCCACAGTCCAACACCTTAGATGAGGGGAACTGGTCTCTCTAAATTGCCTGTAGTGATTTTTGTGTCCTCTGGACTAGACTCAAGGCTCACCACAAGCCTGTACAGGATAAGCGGTTTGGAAGATGGATAGGTGGTTGGCTGGATTGTGTTGCTGATCTTTCCCATAGTATGGCATCTTTTGCTTACATCAAGTATGTTATTTCAGGTCCACTTTTCTTGATTGTCCTGGTTTCAGTTTTGCGCAGAGACACACTGTTGTTCTTAGAGCTTCTCTCTAATGTGTTGTCAGTATGAATGATGATTTGCACTATCAATCTCAGCAAGCAGCAGAAAAGGCAACTGCAACTCATGGGGTTTTCTAAAAGCCTGCATCTTTGTGTCTTAGGTCATCAAATACAACTGGAAAAACTGGACCATTCTTTTTGTTTATATATTTTTTAAAATTCCCAGTGGTATGTTTACCCCATACAACCTCAGTTCACAGAAGGCATGGTGCACATTCTTGGAAAAAGAAAATCTTTGTCTGCCATTCTGCATAAAAGGAGAGTTCCAGTGACATGAATTTGGTGGATGTCATTATTGTGCCTTCACAATTGATGACCAAATGTTAGGTGGAGGAACCCTGGATGTCCCAAACTGACCAGAACAATCTACACCTTTTGCCTGTAAATGTCGGCATCACTGACCACCATGTCCTAGTGCGATATCCCAAGTGTGAACCAGCCTTGGTGTGCTAAAAGCCTGATTCATGCAAAGCAATACCACTACAACCACTGAGTCCGGGAAGGAATGCTGTGCACTGAAACTGCTGGCTAAGAAAACACTGTATCATGCTGGCATAACCATTTCCAACGTTCATTTTGCATATTTCTCAAACTGGGCTGCTTATTTTACCCATCTAAGCATTGACATTTTTGGATATGTTCAGTATAAATGCTGTGGTTCTTTATTCTTGGATTTGGGACTTTCATCTGTCTTGAACTGCTGATGTTTCGGGTAGCAACCCCTTCCTTGGACACAGCTGTTTGCAAAAGGTGTAATTGTGTCTAATAAAACACTTTTTTCCCCAAGTGGAAGAGATGTTCCATTTGGGGAAAAATAGGAACTGGGCTGAGTCTTAACCTCAAAAATGGATGTCTGCGTTGCCAGACAAGCCAGACTGATGAAAGATCCGTCACCTCCCAGTGAGATCATAGATCTAAACAGAGCTATCCGTCCCATGGATTTCGGAAAGCTGATGTATTGCAGTAAATATGGCTCCGACAGTTGTGCGGGTTTAAACCGGTCATAAATCTGGTTTTCTGATGTGTACCTCTGGGGAACCATATTGACGTGGTCATCTCTAAATGGACCTCCTGCTCTTGAAGTAGGTTTTGGTTTCCCACACCCTCTCAGAATAATCGAGATCTGGCATGATGTTCCTCAAATTCTTCATGTTCCTCACTTGATGAGTGTAGTGTTATTTTATTTTGTATGTTCCACAGTTTTTGGCGCAACATTTAAGTGACATGCTTCAAAAATGGCACACCATTCCTGTCCCTGGCTGATTTAGGGACTGTAAGCCTTTAAGATGTGTAAAAATGAAAGTAGCAGTTGCTGTTTGCCCAGTCAGTAAAGAGTCTAGTTTAGTTTTGTCTTCCCTATGTCAAAGTGCTCCCTTGAAAACCTGGATAATGTGCAGTGTGGTTCTCATTCAGGTCTTCAGCAGGCCAGTAGCTGTAGGGAAAGCATGCAGACCGTGGTGTGAGCTGGTGAGGGGCAGGAGCTGAACCTCTGCTTTCCAGCTCAATTTAAAACAGATTAGGCCTGTGTGGGGTTGATTAATAATATTGGTTAATTTCTACTCTCAAAAGCATGCTGTTTTACCAGGTTTTCAAAATGTGCTGTATGTTTTCTGGAATAGACAATGTACAGACATTTGTGAACAGCACAGCCTTCAGCAGTTAAGCCAGTGATATGCTATGGAATGATAACCAGCAGACTCACCGTGAATTTAACTGGGCCCTCAGTGTCGCCATATTCAGCTGCTCCAGTAGATCGGCCTTTCTTAGGGGATCTTCTGGCTGACAGTCTCAGTTCCCTTGTGGTACTTTTATAGTGCCATGCACAGGGTTCAAAAGCAGGTCCCCCCTCCCTTTTCTTTTCCCTGTTGAAATGGGGTGCCATTTCCACATTGTATGGGTGCTGGTCGTGGCCCACAAAGGCCTCATTGTTCTGCACAGGGGCTGGCGGAGAGGCTCCCGGTTGGCCTTTCACAGGCCTAGAGCCTTCTGTTTCTCCCTGGCTTAAGCAGGTCGGGCCGGGATGGGAGCTGACAGGTTTTGGTCCTCTGTCAACACGTGTTAGCAGAGCCTGTGTTTGCTGCCGGCTCCTTCTGCTGATGTCCGCCGTTCTCCCCTCCCATTCCTTTCTTGACTAATTAACCTCACCATCGTTTGCCTTTCTTATAGGCCCTCAGCTGGCCCTTGGCTTGCAAATCTAGGACCAAACTTATTCTGTTTTTTGGCAGGTAGAATTTCCCATGTGCTTAGTTGATTATTTCCTACCCAGAGTTCAGTGATTCGGGTTCTCATTGGAAAGCATATTTGTTTATTGCTGGAAAGTAAAGGGCTTTTACTTGCATCTTGATTCTTTAGTACACATGAGTGCAGTGAGGTGGGTATTAAGTTAAATGTCCAGAGTCACAGATGTCAGTCTGGCTGAACTTCACAGAGGGATCCTTTGCAGGTCCAATAAAGATTTTAATTCTGCTGCCGTTGGTAAGTGTAGCCCCAGACGTTTCCATTGTAAGGTAGGTGATACATGGCAGGAAAATGTGTGAAGTCCCACTATTTTTTAGGTAAGTTTTTTTTGGTAAGGTTTTTTCTTTTCTAGTATTTCTCAAAAGCTTGTGTATAGGTATGTGTCTCTTTCCATAGCCGGTTCTTGTTTAGGAGGACCGCAATGTTCAAACTTGATCAGTGAGGATTTTGAATATAACCAGAAGAACTAAACACTTTTGGATGCAGCATTTATGGCAGGAACGCCGGAAATTTTCCTGGCAAATTTTGCCAGCCGTGGCAGTTCTGCTTCATGGACTTTCCACCATGGCAGAGGATCTTGGTTTACGTCAGTATTGGGCATAGCTGTGCATCTACAACCCTTATAGGGTTGCTGTTGCAAAACATTGGCGCTTAGTGATTCTCGCTCCTGTTTTGAGTACTTGAGGTGCCTCAAGTTGAGGTTTCCTCCTCAGCCATCACATCAGTGGCTTTGTCCTCAAAGTCCTGAAATATTGTGTAGAGCTGCATGAAATATCGGCTAACATTGATATCTGCTGATATTCGCTAAAAATCAAGATATTGGTCCAATGTGTCACTCATGGCCAATATTACTGGCTGATGTTTAGGCTTTAGTCAATATTAGTAGCATCAGAGCTAAATACACAACAGCTGAAATAATGGAGATGATCGCATTGGTCAATCAGCCATTTTCTGTAGTGGAGTGAGGGATTTTATGAGGGATTTTGTCGGCTCTTAAAAGTGGTTTCAAAATACCAGCCTTTAACTTCACTGTTATACCTAGCCTGTAAAATCCCCCCCCCCCCCCAAGGGGAATAAAGAAATGACATTAATCCTCAAGTTTCCCCACCAGTACAACTGGCTCAGCTGCTTATCAGTATTGACAACCTTAGACAAAAATACATCTCTTGTCGGTATTGGTCAAATTTTCCACATCCATACACCACTAATATCGTCACTTCCTCTGTTGTTTTGGTCTGGTGTCAGCATTCTTATTTGGGTCCAAAACACAAGCATTCTGTCCATTGAAATGCGGGATCCATCACTCTATCTATGCCCTCAGCATATCAGCCTCCAGAGGACGGTGTCCTTCACACTGTAGTCTGGGTCATCGGCGATGGTCAGATTCTGAAGTGCTGGCCTCAGTGTACAGATTGTAATGCTTGTCTCGTCTGCCAGGGAACTGAACACCCTCAGTGACCTCCTGCATCTTAAAAATATCTTCCAAGTCAGGGTTGAGCCCAAGGTGCCGCTGTGGTGTGCTGTCCAGGGAAGCCGGAAACTTTTAGAGATGTATTAAATTTCGTATTCCTGATGAAAGCTCTAAAACGTTTACTGTCGGTGGTGTAGATTATCTTGCAGTTTTAGCAGTATGTTGAATATTAACTTTGCTTTCCCGTATTTTCTTGCTACTTTTTTTTTTCATTTTTTGGGTTATGGTTGATATATTTTCTTGCAAGTTAAATTTTAGTTCTCATAGGTAAAGTGGAAATAGCTAAGTATGTCAATGGCTTTTATTGTCATTTCAACCATATGCAGTGATACAGTATAAAGTGCAAGCGTGCAAAATGTGTGAACATTGCAAAAACAGTGCAGATACGAGACAATAGTGCAATAGAAGAAATGATAATGGATAAGACGAGCAGAGCAGCGCTACTGGGCTACAGTCCTGATTGATGTAAAGTGCAACAGTGCAATGGGATGTGCAAAAAGTTATTGAGGTAGTGGAGTGTATAAAGGTGTGTGCGTGTGTGTGTGTGTGTATCTCTGATTGGAATGATAATTTACATACAATCAAGTTTGGTCATGTGCAGATGAAGTTCAAACATACCAGGATACCACATTGTATGCAGATCTCCATCTTGTAGGGAACCTCCAAGTGTGCAGATGAAACAGTTTAAGCTCATATCATGATGCCTTGTGTTGCTTGTCCGAAATTGGTGGTAAATCTAAAATGATATCGTGCTTCAGTGAGGATTTCATTTCTGCTTTGGCTTGTATTTATTTAATATATTTCTCTGGCATGTTCTTTTGAGAGAAATACTGTTTGTGAGGGATGCTGCTATATATTTAAATGCTGCATCTCCGCATTTCGGAATGATGCCGCATCCTTAGCCTAGAGTTGAGTGCTGATTCAGTCATGTCCTCATCCTGACCTACACTAAGCTGACATTGCGTAACTACATTTTGCTATTATCGTGGATGATTTTTGAAAAATACAAGGAAAGAGAACAGCTTTAAAATGTATCCTGTTCATTTCCATCTTGCCTTTTAGGTTGAGGTGGAACATGCATCAAATCATTTAGGATTGTACTAATTACATGTAGGCTGTGGCAGCTTTCACCACTGGTGAAAGTACAGGAGCCAATTGTTTTAGTTTAGTACTTTGTGTTACTGAAACCAGTACGAAGCCCATGAGATACTATGTAACAAAACAGCTCTTGTGATTTTTAGCTCGATTCTTATCTAATGCAGTTGGCATTTCATCAACCGAAGCTTAGTTCTAGAAATGTGTAGCTAGCTAATGCTAAACAGCTTAGCGTTGTGAATTAGCTGGCAGAGTTGCTAGCTAGCTACAACTTCTTTCTACTATTTAGATGCTCTACGTCTGTCATTTCCTACAACTAAACCACAACTCTTACTTGTGGCATGAGTTTCCAGGTTTAGCATGCTACTTTAGCTTATTTATGACATGTTTTAACAGCTGCATGTTTGTATTCATTGCATAAATGCTGATGAGCCCTGGAGGTAACCAGGAGTTTCTGAGAATTTTTTGACAAGATAAAGGTTCACTAAGCATAACAAACTGTCCTCTTGCTGTAATTTGGATTCTCTCCCACATTGTTCTATTCGACTTCCTACAAAATAGCAATAGTGCTACTTTAATAAAAATAAGACTTGGCCTGTCAGTCTCATCCTGTAAGAAAAAAACATTCTCCTTGACTGATGGACTTCAGGCGGGTTTGAGAGATTTTTCGTTGTGCTGCTCCAATGGGAGTGAGGAATGCACCCTTGCCTGCACGCGCTTGGCAGCTCGCTGAGCCTGGGGCAAAGGAGTGTGTTCATTGTATGGGTGTCTGTGGGCCAGACAGTTGCTTGCAGGCCTGACTGTGAAAGTCTGACAGACAGTGAGGTCCTGCTCCCACAGTCCTTATAGTGAAAATTCAGCAGTTGAAACACTCCACTTGGGTTACGTGGCTAGAGATTCAGTGCTTCCCTGTTGCTTTGTCCATTTAATCTTATCCATGGTGGTGTTTCTCAAACCGGTCTTCGGGGACCACCGGATGGTCCAAGTTTTTACAGCTCCCTGATAGACCAACATTTTTGCTCCCTACCAGGAGCTGTAAGGAGCTGGGTCTTTTAAGTACTAGGTTGAGAAGCAATGATCAATATTCCCCTCCACCCCCTTTTGATAACCCTCTCACTGGGGGGCAGTTATTCTGATAAACATCGAGTATAAATACAAAATGATAAAGAGAATACAATGATAAAGGTGTTTGCAGAGTAAATATTTACTAATTTTGTTATCCTCCTTTAATTCCCCTCATCTTTTATCATATCCGGACCTGGTATGCCTTCCCGGATACGACGCTTCATCTGTAAATGTGTCCCTCGAGGCGGCAGCAGCAGCACTTTCAGATGAAGGGCATTCAGAGTCATTGTCACAGAGACGGCCCCCTTAACAGCACGGCTCGAATCTGTCTGGGGGAAGGCTGTGCTTTTCCGAGCTCTGTGGGGGCCAGATATGTGTGCCCGTCTGCCCGTGGAAGTGACACGCCAGATGGCCCTGACGTGAGCGCTTGTGTGTCCAAGGCACCTGCTCTCGAATTTGAGGGCCACCACGTTGACTCCTCCCTGGACCCCTCCCTGGACAAGTGGCACTGGTCACCAGCACAGCTGACTGTCAAGGCCAGCTGCCCTTTCAGCTAGAAAAGCCCACAAGTTTGCTCTGCCCTGCAAATAAAAGTTGTAAAGGCCTTAGGCTGTGGAGTGCTGCATTTGGATCACATACAAACTGCTAGTGAAACAAAAAAACCCTTTATAAAAATGCGTAATTGGCTTTTATTGCATTTTGTGGGTTAGGTGTGGGTGCTGCAGTTAGGTGTTGAACGTGATGCCAGCACTGCAGTGTGTGTGGCTTAAACGGCGTCCCTTTCCACTCGCCACGCCGCAGAGCATGCTGGGACTGTACTGCAGTGTCATTTTCATAATCAGTTTGGGAATGAAGATCGATGTTTGGGGTGCTATGTGTTGGGACTTGGATGGTCACTGGTTCTGTGGCCAGCAGAGTGATGCCACCATTGTACCCCTGAACCACCATCATTCCAGGGACACTGACCAGCCCTGCTCTGATCCTCAGCTGCATGTTGCTTGGGACAAAAGTGACTGCTAGCTAACAGAGTAATATAAAATGTTAACTGGGGAGAGGCGCTTTTTCTGCTGTTTCCACCCCCCCCCCCCTTACATTATTTATTCACAGACACCTTCTTTCCTGTTTTTCCGTTACCAGACCTTATAAAGTTCAGCCTGACTCCTGTGTGGCCTCTAGCTAAAAGTAATAGACAGTCTATGCCCTAACTCCGCACTCAGAGGCCTAAGATGACCAGTGGCTTCCCACCCCGGAAGCTGGGACCAGGATGCTGCAGCGCAGGCTCCTCCAGGTTTCCAGCAACAAAGCTGATGCCAGCCATCCTAATCTTTTTACATTGCTGGACACCTGTTGAGGGAGGGAAGCATGAGGAAGTCCATCCATCTCTGACTGGAATCAGACGGCAGTGTAGCTCCCGCTGTCTCCAGTGCACTACCCTGGGTTCTGTGCACCTGTGTTGCAGGCTGACTCTGCATGACAGGATAATGGGGATTTTTCTGTTGTCCTGGCCATTTCTGTCCTTTCTCCGTAAGAAATGTATATATGTCAGTGTGGTAACAGGCATGGACACGCTGCCCTGCTAAACCTCCTGCAGGGTAAGTTAACTAGAATGATAATGGGAATATTATGGTCATTTATGCAGTTAGCTGGCTGTGAAGGGTGGGAAAGGGGCCTCCCGGCCTTCAAAGTCTTTTAATAACCAGCAAAAATGTGAGAAAAGCCCCTTGTATTGCATGGTTGACACAAAGCTGGTAAATCAAGAACTTGTGAAAAATGAAAGAGAAACCAAAAAAAACAGCCTTTACTTGGTGTACACTTTGTTCCTTGAAGCCCTTCAGTGCCCCACTCACTTCAGATGCCCCTTTTAATCGGGAAACTGATCCAGCTGAAGCCAGTTGGACATCACCAAGAAGATCACAAGACCTGACTTAACGCTCTTGTGGTTATATTATTTTGCCTTGGATCCACCTCCATCTAAATTGACATCTATTATTTAATTTATTTTTATTATCTTTGGGCTGGGAGCCGGGCTGGGAGCTGTCTTTTGGTGCGTCTCTGCAGCCGTGTGGTGGTGCTGGGGATTCAGAGAATGCAGTATAGCATCAAACCCGCCATGCAAGGCTGACATGAGTAGCATCACTCTTGCTGCAAATGGCAGGATGGCCCATTTCTCTGCAGAGAGCTGGCTGTGTTGTGCTGAACCACTTTCTCTCCTGTGAAGAGGCGGGGGGGGGGGGGGGGTACTTCTGCTTTTTTATGGCTATGTGTTTGTGAAATATGATCATGTGTCTTAATGAGGTTCGCACTGATGACAGAAGCTGTGACGGCTGTATTTCTGGTTAATGTTATGAATGCAGGTTACCGGAACTGCTACAAAAAGGAAGCCTTTGCAGGAACTTCATATAACCTCTTCAGTTTGCCAATGGTAACCAGTCAACCTTGACAAGCTACTATGGATTTGTTATTGTGTCATACACATTGATTACTGATTCCGGGTCTGTCTTATGGCGTGAATTTTTTTTTCTTCTGAATGCCATAATACTTATTAGAATGTTGTATAAACATGGTATTTGACGCACTGGGCCTTTAGTTATGGTCCTTTTAGGCTGGTTCTGAGGGGAGGTAAACACTGGGAACCAGACCACATGTCTTTAGGCAGTGCTGGACATGGGAATGGAAGTGCGCTGTAGTTTTATTAGTGCCAGAAGATATATAATTCACACACATCTCATCTATTTTGTTTCTCGTCATATATTAAAAATGCATCAATTTTTGTTGGGTTGCTGATGTATTATTTACGGAGAATGCTGTGCAAATAGGTTCCCTGTGATGGAAGCCTGCCTCTGATGCGGTGTGCTTGTTCAGTAATGCTGGCGTTTATTGGCTGGCGATAATCGAGAATCTGAGTTTCTTGTGTGCGCGTGTGTGTGTGCGCGTGTGTGTGTGCGCGTTCGCATGGCAGGTATGCTATGGATTCAGATGTTCTGTATATGTTTGTTTTGTCATTGTCAGTGATTTTGTTTTTCTTTGCAACTAGTTATTTGCGTGTACAGTTCTAGGGCGATATGTATATCTATGCAGCTAGTGTTTGCGTGCGTGTGTCTGGATGTAATAACTAGGAATGTATTTGCATTAAGACACATACATACTTTCCTATAGCACAATTCATGTTTAATGTAATGCATGCCTATCATTCTTTATATGCCTGTCAAAGTATGAGGAAACATTTCGACATTCACAAGATGCTTTGGGGAAACAAACCATAGTATGTTGCCAAACAAAATGGCATGAAGCGCCGCCGGTCCAGTATCTCTGTGGACAGAGGGGGGGTTTGTTTAGTGCAGTGGACGGGTCCTGCTCTTTGCTGAGGAGCTGGGCTGTACAGTTAGCCACCACCAGCCACCATCAAAGCAGCAGTGTGTCTCGCCAGGCAAATATCGAGCAGCTTCTGTTTTTTCTCAGGGGGAGGTTCATTATCTCCATGCATGCAGGCTGACAGGCAGTGAAGTGTGTCCGCATACAGAGCTCCGCGTGGCCGCTGCCATGCTCCGGCGCACTCTCCAGTCCGCCCGGCCTGACTCTACATCCGCCCATGCCGCCTGTTAAACCCTACTCTCTTGGTCCGACCCCGTTTCAAGAGTGAACACACAGCTTGTGCTAGTGTTTGTCGTGATCTGTGGAGCAAAAAGATGTTAATAAGCCGGTTTTGAATGCATCAGCCTTTAGCTGAAAGGTCTCCTTGAAGCTTTTCTTAGCCTAGTATTTTGAGACATTGTCCTCAAGTTTTGTCATTCTTTTCCAGTTTACTGGTTAATTGTAATATTCTGACCCTTGTTCCTAGCTTAGGGTGAATTTTGAAGATGAATTTAACTTGCCTCCCCCCCCCTCCCCCCTCCACAGCCCAGCACGCTTCCCCAGGGCACCATCAATATGAACCAGTGCTCTGACGTGATCGACGCAGAGACCCGCACAGGTCAGAAGAACTCCCTCTGTATCCTGACCCCGGACAAGGAGCACTTCATCCGAGCTGAGAGCAAGGAGATCATCAGTGGGTGAGAGCAAACAGGCGGCTGGGTCACACGTCTGGGCAGAGACGCTGGCAGTGCTCACTGGCAGTCATGAGCGATGATGTCGAGTGTCTCTGCCGCCTAACGGGCTCGGGCTTGCCGACCTTGGTCCCTGTCTGTGTGTTGTCTGGCTAACTATAGGCTGGCATCCCTGCCAGCGTGTCAGACGCCCCGCCCCCAAGGCCGCCGTTGCCCCGGGGTGCTGGGAGGGGCTCTGTACGTCTGCTGCTCTGTAGACTGGCAAAAGACCTCCTGGAGCTTCTGGGAAATTAATTGAGGTTCTTATCCAGCAAAAGTTCAACGTAATTATTTAAAACACCTACTTTAACATCGAGTTCGTATAATTGAATGCATGTTATTTTATTTAACTTTTACCATTAACTTAGATGGCAGGGCTGTTTTTTGGCGGATACATTCTGACTCATTAAGGATCCAGGCCTTTTCAGGCAACCAGACCTTAAAATGCACCCAGCCAGCTGCTGGAGCCGGTGGCACTCTGAACAACAGGCATTGGATCACTGGTTGGGATCTGTTGTCATCTCTCCGCCTGTGGCTGCTCTGACATGTCTAAATTGTAGAAGAGCTGTGGCTGTTCCACAGTTAACAGGAAGTGTTAGAGGTGCCGCCGTTTGCATCTTCTAGCCCTGCCCCACCCCTCATCACTATGTTCCCTCCCGTTTCCTGAAGAAAGCCTCACCATGCAAATTACATCCACTGGCATCGAACGTCACAGAGCAGGGCCCAGTTTATGACCTTAGTAACGACCCCTAAAAATAAGAACGTTGAAGTTGAGGTTGACAAGAATGTATGTCTTGAGGTGAGGCTTTTGCTGTCAGGCAGAGTGACTGTGGGAGTGAAGACTGAACTGTCAGGGAGAGACTTTGTCTGCTGACTTTAATAGTGAGACGCAACCATATACAGGTATTAAAGAAAAGGAGGCACAGGTTGGTGTTTTCTAGGTTACTAGTGTTCCATGAATCCAAATGCAATGGCTTTGACATTCTGGGTGGAACTCCCCAGATAAGGCCCAGCTGGTCATTCCTGTACGTGTCACTCATCAGAAGGGAGAAAGAGTAAGAGGAAATGAGAATGAGACATAAACAGAGGGAGGGAGAAGATTGAGAAAGGATGGGGGAGGTGTTTAAATGATAGTTATGAACGATCTTTGTCAGTTGACCACCCTTCGGTCCCTGAGTCACAGTCATGTAGAGCTTATCTGCTCTTTTCTCATACAGTCTGGTGAATTTATGTTCTCACCTTGATCTTTGACCTGAATGGACCCCGCCCCCATATAAATACATTACATTTTTCACCTCACTCTTCAACGAAACTGGGCTTGGAAATCTTTATAGTCATTAATGGAACCCTAGATTAAGTACTGAAGCATTTAACATGAGCGTGCGACTCCTTTATGTAGTCTAGGCAGGTACATACCCTTTGACTTGCACCGCATCAGTGAAAGTGTCTGCTTCCCTACTCATACTGCGCAGTGCCTCTCTGTGAAGACACATCCACCAAGATGGCCAGTCAGTCCATCGATCATCATAATAGCTACTGCAAGGCCAGGAAGAGCGAATGACAGGAGAAAAATGGTCCTTTAGAAGGTCATCCGCTTACAA
Source organism: Cryptomyrus ogoouensis (assembly GCA_025773925.1). Taxonomy (NCBI): domain Eukaryota; kingdom Metazoa; phylum Chordata; class Actinopteri; order Osteoglossiformes; family Mormyridae; genus Cryptomyrus; species Cryptomyrus ogoouensis. Next base: position 19,947,917 of record JAOYFF010000094.1, read on the forward strand.
GACCAGCTTTCAGCTTCCTGTGTGGCCATTCGTTCTGCTAAAGTAGAGCCCCTTTCCGATCCGTCATATCCAGATACTGTGCGGCCCTGGAGATATGCCTCTGGAGCCTGGTCAGGACAGATGGGCTTGGTACAGGGAATAGGAAAGTGCTATGCATGATTTTCCATGTTCTCCATGTATCGTCTGGCTTAAGATGGCAAATATGAATGAGACAGCTGCGTAATGTGGCTGCGCTGAGTGATATAACTGATTAGCCGCATGGAATCCAGCCGCGGCTCTCCGGTAAGGATAAAGACCGGAGATTCTGATCCTGCCGCTTTATTTGGAAAGTTGGTTAAGCTTGAGAGTGTCCAGTTAACTTAAAATCTCTCTTCATGATTACAAGCATTAAAGCACCAGTGCTTTGACCATGACTGCTGTGAGGTCCTGTCTATATGAATAATTGCCAAATTAGCAGAGTATTAAAAGGCACCGTGGCTTCACCTACTTATTAGAAGTTCGAAAATGTGTCCCCCTGTGAAGCTCTGAGAGTCCCTCGTGCCCCACGCTCTTGCTCGACTTTACTGAAGCTTCTGGGCCATTAATAGCTGACTCTGCTTCCTTAGCGACATGTGGGAGCAGCTTGGTAAGAGACGCAGTGGCTGTAGCTGCCACATAGATACGTCCGTAAAAACCAGTGGCAGGGACGGTAAGTCTTTGAGCCAATCCCAATGGCTGGAGGCCTCCGCAAGCATATCGCGTGTCATGTTCCTGCTGAGATGAAGGGCTCCTCTCCCGCTGCCCTTTTTCTTGCTTTCCTGGAATTCCACTTGTCCCTGGCAGCATGGTTGGCATTGTCAACCCGGAAGATGACTGGCAGTCCTGGCAGAGCACAGGGTGGACTCCTTCCTGTGATACCATCACGCGTTTATAGGCTGTTGGGGTTGGTGCTTTTTTTTGTTTTTGTTTTTGCTGAAGACCGATTAGGAAGGTGATTGAGGACAGGCAGGTGAGGCGGGGGGCAGTGGGGGAGATTCTTGTGCCATCTGCCAGCACTAAAGTGACCTTTTCGCCGGCTGCACATCCTGAAGCCATTTCCGGGGGTTAGTAACAGGGCTTGGCCCCCAGCTGGGAGCACAGGGGGCTGTACCTGAAGACACTGCCTCCTGTTTTGAGTTTGCCCGGGTCGGGAGAACGACTGGCAGAGCCGGCGCCGTGTGTGGCTCCGCCCCCTCCCGTCTGCACGTCCGGGCAGGAACCGCAAGCCCATCTGCTTCCAATCGATTTCGAGTAGCTGTTGATGACTATAGGGATTTATTACCACCCTGAGTCATTAACAGTGGCGGCAGGAGAAGCTGGACCTGTCTACTCCTACAGGGCCGCAGCTGTAGAGACATGCTGAGGAACCATGCCATGGTGTGCTCTGGGCCCTCCCTGCCCTCCTGCACCACCATGTTCTTAAGGGCTCGTGCTTTTTGCACAGGCTCCTCTATTTGCTGCCGTTTGTGAGTTTTTGCACTCGGACACTGTTGTGTTGGCGTGTCTCTGGGTGTCTGTTCTTTGCCATGCCCTTAGTCCCCTGCAGTGGGCAGCTGCTGCCTGTAGAATCCATTAGCTTAGCATGTCAGGGTAACAGGAGCAGGTTTTACGCAGATGCTGTTGCACGTGATCTCGAGGCTCCTTCGAGCTCCTCCCTTGGTGGAGAAGGGATTAATTAATAAGAAGGCAATTTGTCACGACTAAGCCAGCAGTGATTCAGCCGTGCTCAGAGGCAGTTTGGTGGCGTCAGCACTGGATGCCGTGTCAGTCGGAGAGCGGTTGAGTAAGATGAGGACTGCTTTGCTCTTGACTGCGGTTCAAGAACGAGCCCGCAAATGGAAACTGGTTGGGAAAGACCTCAGATCTGAAAAGGTTTTTTTCCTATTGAAAGTAAGTGAGAGTTTGAATCAGTTCCCTAGCAACATAAAGGGGACAGTCTTCATATTTATCCAAGTTAAAAATGTACCTATCCTTAGATATTGAAAGGTGAAGGTGGACTGGGCAGCCTCTTGCCGGGTTAATCGGCAGATCCGGCATAGATGAAGCCGGGCTCTGTTATACCTTGAACTAATCACTCCATCCTATTTAGTCAGTTACTCCAGCTTCCCCTGTATAACTAATGTTTAACCTGTCTGTCCTTTTCTGGACAAGTCTCTAGGTACTCATTTTATCCTGATTGTTTTCCTAATGTCGCAGTCTTAAATAACTTAAGTATCGTAGCATCATGAATTTAAATATTTAATGTAATAAGAAACTATTTTTTTGCATGTGAACAATCAGAGCGACGGATATGTGACTCTCCCTTACACCTGCAAAACCTGCTATTCCGGCTAAATATGATTTTAGAAGAATTACCAAAGTAGTCTTGGCACTCAGAAGCTGGGCCGTGTTAAGTTGGCTAAGCATATCTAAATGTGCGTGGTTTGATGTTAAGTTGCATGGTTCAGACGAGCTAATGAGTCACATGAGCCGTCTGGCAGTGGACAGAGGCGGCTTCTTACGCCCAACGCCAGCCATCTCTGCTTGGGTAGCAGGATAGGAATAGCAGGATAGGAGTAACAGGAGAGCAGAGAGCCTCGCTTTGGCCTGAGGGCACTAGCACAAGTACTACAAACAACAACAGTTACTATGAACCAGACAATGGCCCATGAATGGCTCAATACAATGGCTTCATATTTCATTTATACATACATTTGTAGCATAATTTGCGCTGCAATGATCCCAACAAGGAGCAAACACAATGCGTATAATTAGCTGGTAAGTTAACTGTTCCCATGGAGAGATGCACCTGTGTGCAATGGATTAGCGGTGTTTGGCGTTGATGAAGGGGAGCTCATGGGTAGGCATAGAAAATAATTCGGGTTGATCGTGTGACCCGTAGTCATGTGGCCCATAGTATGATAGTCGATGTATTATACTACAAATTCCCTTTGACCTTTGTGTTGCATGGAAGACTGTCGTGACACAGTGGGTGACAGATTTGTTTTTCTCCCTCCCCATCGTGTGACAGGGTGGTCTGAGCCCCCTGCCTTTTAAAAAGCATGGCCCCTCCTGTGGATGTAAACCCACTGACATGGCGACTTAGTGTGATGAATAAAGGGGAAAACCTGGAATAACCCCTCAGTCTGTCTTTCAGTACTAGTTGCACAATGGGAATCACTGGCGCGAGCCAGGAGAGAAATCGTTATTTAATCAGCTGACATCCCCAAGTCAACACCTATGATCATCAGACAAACTCTGCAAGTATAAGCAGCACCACACTGATGTCATTTGGAAAGATCTGTTCCATTGTTTCTGTAAGTTCGCAGCACAGATGGCCTGAGTTCACCCGTGCATTTCTCTGGGAAAATGGACCCCTGGCCTCTCGCTCCGAAACCTGTCTGCTGACATCGGATGCGTCTAGCGGGCCGTTCCTGTTGTGCCCCAAGCGTGACCTGGTTTCCATGTTTTTAGAGGTGGTTTTCGGCCTGTTCACCTCCCGCTCACTAGTGGGGTGTTATTCTGTCCAGACGAAAAAGCAACTGCCCTGTAATCCGGTAAGACCCCAGTGAAATCCCCCTACCCTCCTGCCTTCCAGGACTGTGCCCTGATGTCATTAGCAAGTCAGGGATCAGGAGAGTCTCACCTCATCTGCAGAAGTGTGTGAAAATGCCCTGCCACAGCTTGCTTTGGACTTTAGTGTTTGGGCTCTTTCCTGTTGGACATCCATCATGGTCCCCTAATGTGGGGCGCTGGTGGTGGCTCTCTGCAGCATTGATGTGTACTGGAGGCCTGTAGGCGAGCTGCCGCAGCCCTGAAGGCGATGCGCTGGAGGTCGCAGTAAGTCCTGCCATCGTGACCTCGGCTCTGGGCTTCGGTCGGCAGCACGGGTTTTCAAGCAGCATGTCCATTAGGGTTAGGGTTAGGGTTAGTGCTGGGTTAGGGTTAGGGTTTGTTAGGGTATGCTGGGTTTGTAGAAATTATGCAGCTGTCTGCCCTTCTTTGGGAAATGGAGATATTAAGGGTGGAAAACATGGGAGGGAAGGTGATGTTAACATGGTGCGTTTGTAGATTCATCTGTTTTCACTTGTGCCCCTAATAACACACTCTGTGCTGACTCTGCTACCAATTATGCTCCTAGATCATTTTGCCATAGCAGCCATGAAAACCTCAGAGCAGCAGGGCTGTGATGGGCAGCGGGGGCCGTGACGACCCCACAGGAGCTTAAGACCGTCATGCTCTCCATTTAAGGGAGCCTCAGTGCCCCTGTGAAAAGTGGGCTGTCTGCTGTTATGCTCTCTGGCTGACCTGTGTGTGTATGTGTGTGTGTGTGAGACAACTCTAATGCTGTTGTCCTCTCCCACAGATGGCATGAATCGCTAGTAGTTTACCCCCGGACCAACAAGCAGAACCTGAAGAAGAAGCGCAAGGTTGAGCCAGCGACTCTCCAGGTACTGTCCTGTGTGGTGCTGAGGTCTCCTCATGGAGTTTGCCGGTCTTCGTGCAACTTGTTAGATGTAGAAATCAAAGCTTACATACTTTGTGAGGGGGTCGGATTATTTTGTGCTTTCATTGGTCACTTAACTGGTTTCTTTATTCCTATTGGTTCCAGACAGTGACAGATGATGTGGGGGTGGGATGGTGTAGGAATACATCACACGGAGCTTGAGTTTCTCACTTATTTGAACGTTTAATTGGCTCTTCATGTCGCTCAGTGCCTGCCGGAAACAGGTCGATTAATTTCACAGAATCATTCTCGTTACATAATTGTCTAATTCATTACCGTGTCCCCAGCCACGGTGTGGGTATGCTGATAATAGTTTGGGAACGTGGCCCGCTGGCGTGATGGAGTGCGCCCTGTTATGGGTCAGGCAAGAGTGTGCGTGTGCGGGGGGGGGGGGAGAAGTGCGCCTGTGGCAGATGGACAAAAGCGCGGCTGTGAGGAGCCCCTGTGGCCTTGGGGACATCGTCTTGTGGTGGGGTGACCCATGCTGACCTTACAGCTCCCCTTCATGGCAGCCTGACTCCCCACCGAGCTCAGCTGGCCTCTATCTCCTCTAAAAGACCATGTTTGAAAAGGCGTGTGACAGTCCCTTCAGAATCATTTCCCCTGGGTTTATTTTGTTGCCTGTTCTTGCTCTTTTTTTTTTTTTTTTTTTGGGAGGGGTGCAGTCATCTTGAGGAAAGGAAGGACGAGCTGCACAGGAGCAGCTAGGCTGAGCTTCCAGCAGGTAACTGCTAATGAGTGCAGGTGCACATGGCAAGAACCTCATGAGAGTGGTCTAGTGAAAAGACAAGAGCAGTTCCACATACGGCATTCATGAACCATAAGAGATGGCTAAGGCATCACATGGAACGGAAAAAAAACGGATGGAACAGAAGAGGAAACTCCGTCTCGGTCAACATGTTTTTCTTTTTGAGGGTCTTCATCTCCTCCTCTGCCTCCTTGCCGTGCCTGATTCAGAAACTCTAGAGGCTATAAAGCTGGCTGGCCAACGAGCACAGCCTCTCTTTGTTTGCTGAGATGAGTCTGTCTGGCCTGGTGCCCCCTGCTGTAGGCTGCTTGGAGTCTCCGTGGTGGCAGGATGTTAATATACCACCGATGGAGCCAGTGGTGCTCTGTGCCCACCTCTCTACCCTCTGCCATGGCGCTGCCTACTTCAATGGGCTAACGACAGAAAATGTGCCATTGTACTACTTTCTTTATCCTGCTGTTTTTTTCACACCCTGTGCCAAGTCAAACAAAAGCGTGTCCTCAGGCCTCTTCAGTGCCTTACTGCCCAGTGAAGGCAGCCCTCAGGCGCCCCTGGCCCCCACCCCAGCATCCCCAGGAAGGCCCTGGGCCAAAGCTCAGCCACCAAAGCTTCCCTCCACCTTCCAGCACATTCTGCAAGGTCAGAGCAGGAGGAGGGGGGGGGGCGGCAAGAGGCTCTGAATGCAAATGAGCAGCAACCCCTTTGCCCGTTTCGGGTTCCTCCTCTTGGCCGTGCTCGGAATTCTGGGTCATTTGCACATCTCACCCCAAAGTGCCCCCCCCTTCGCTCAGTTGTTCTTTGAGCACCTCTCTTGGGTAGGTTTTTGGGGAACTAAAAAATGCTGACCTTATTTGTCTAGCCTTCTCTGGCTTTGAGTTTCCACCCCCCCCCCCCATAAAGGAGGCTCCCCGCAGACACAGGTGGCTGTAACGAAGGCTGTCTCTCTGGTAATTGTTTCCTGCAGGCATCCCCTGGCCCTCAGGGCCGCGCTGTGATTGGCCACCATGCCATGTGGAGCTGGATGTCTGCTGCCTTGCACCGCTCCCGATGACAGACATTAATTACTGTTATTGTCTGCGTCCTGTGCCCAAATGTGCAAAACATAGCTGAGGCGCCTGTGCAGGATTCCCCTCCCCGCTTTCAAGTTCAAACGCTACCTCAGCTTACCCCCATGTCGCATTCTTTCCGAGCTTCTTGCTCACACCCTCAGGGTCTACGGCTAGCGTGCTCGGCATCTCCCGGGTCTCAGTGTCCTACACGTCCGCCTGCTTGCACCCTTGGGGTCTCCGCCTTGCGTCGCCGGCCCCTCTCAGGTCTCGGTGTCCCAGTTGCTTGCCTATTTGCGCCCTCTGGGTTTTCAGCTTGCATACCCGGCCCCTCCCGGGTTTCGGTGTCCCAGTCGCCCAATGGCTGGCATGTTTGCAATTCCTCATCTTCCAGCTGTGTGTGCAGAATCTGCAAGTTCTCACTATATTTGAACTGGTTTTCTTTTGGCTTCTCCCGTTTCCTCCCTTAGACTAAAAGCATGCAGCTGGGTGAATTGGGGACAGTAAATTGCCCTGTGTATGCGTGTGTGCGTGCGTACCCTGTGACGTGCTGGCATCCTGTACCCGGTGCTTCCAGCCTTGGCCTGTGCTTCCTGAGATAGACTCCAGGTGGTTATGGAAGATGGAAGGAACCTGTTGAATAGCTGTTGATGGGAAAGCAGCTGTTTCTGCGTGGTTCCTGATTGGCTGGCCATGCCTAAACACATCTGCTCTGGGGGGGCACAACCCCCTCCGATTATTATTCAAACATTTTCATGGTGATTACTTAGTCGGCTTTATCATATACGATTTGTAGAACTTTCAGACCTGTACCTCAGCTGGGCGTTTCTATAGAGTCTGTATACCTGTGCAATGGAGGTTCCCATCCTGGGCTCTTTATCATAAATCCAGTCCTGAATCACTGCGGTACCTCGTCCAACCTAACTCCGTCCTCAGTGTCATTAGGACCGCAGGCTGTATAGACTTATTGTGAAAGGTCGGGTTAAAACCAGAGGCTGCTCACTATGGACTCACCCTTTCATAGATGACTGAGCACTTTGGTCCACAAAAAAAAAAAGTAGATGTACTTCAGGACCTTGCTGGTTTCCCACACCTGGTGCTGTAGTTTTTACTTTGTCATTTTTATTTCACTTATTTATTTTCTGCTGGTTAAATCGTCCTGCTCTATTGCCAAGTCGCTGTGATTCTAAGTGACTTTGAGTAATACGTTCATTAGCTGGTGGACATTAAGTGGTGGATTTGAGCTCACTGGCATCTCTCCAGGAGTCTGACCCGCAGACCCCTGCTATTCCAGGTCATCCTGGCACACGCACCCGGGGGTGGGGTTGGGGGCAGGGGGGAGTCTGTTTCTCCCTGTGCTGCCTCGCCGCTTTGTTTATCCATTTATTTTTGCTTTGTCGACGGCCTTGATGGTCCCGGGCATCCCATTCCTGAACCGCGCCCACCACACAACCTCTTGGGGTCTGGCACCCGCAGGCTGTCTGGCACCTGCACTCAGACGCTCATTTCTCCTTGGCAGGGGCACATTAACGGCAGCAGGAGGTGCTCCTCTGGAATGGTGAACTATCATCTTGTAAGTCCGCTAAAGCTGTGATCTCTCCATTGGCCAGTGGTGCTTCACCGTCGTGATTCTCAGGGTCTTCCTTATTCTTTTCCCCACTCTTCCTGCTATACGGGAATGGACACCATGCAGATCCCTCTTGCTGTGAATCAGGTGGTTTCTTGGCTCGCTCCTCTTACTTGCTGTGTTGGTCCTGCCTGGGGTTTCCCTGTCCTTGATGCCCCTGAAGGCCTCTGCCGAGCCTCGTCGCGGAGCAGTAAATGAATAAGCCACTGGTCACTGTGGCGCCTCCTCTATGTCGGCCGAGGTGTGTCGTGGCCCATGAAAGGTGCCCATTGTGTCTCCCGCCCCTCACGCCGCGCTGCCCCCCAGGGGCAATAATGGTCCCTTTGTGGAGTAGAGGCGTGAAAAGTTGGAACAGTGCAATTGTGTTAAATGTCCCCACCCCCCAACAGACAGGGGATTTGTCATCTCCCCCCCCCCCCCCCCCAACAAACAAGCTTTCGCTTTGGTTCTGTTTCCCTTCCCTCCCTCCTTTTTTTCAACCCCTCCTCTTT
>JAOYFF010000094.1:19960019-19974028 GCA_025773925.1 Cryptomyrus ogoouensis
TACGGTCCCCCTCTTTACCTCCTCTATGTATGCTGTGTCTCCACCTCGTGTACGGTCCCCCTCTTTACCTCCTCTATGTATGCTGTGTCTCCACCTCGTGTACGGTCCCCCTCTTTACCTCCTCTATGTATGCTGTGTCTCCACCTCGTGTACGGTCCCCCTCTTTACCTCCTCTATATATGCTGTTCCCCTCTCTTGCATGTGCACCATACACACACATACGCATATGTATATATACATTAGATGGATGGATCGATAGATGGATAGATAACATGGGAAGTGTGTTTGTATATTGCAGCAATGGAACATAACGTGCACCAATACAAACACACAGTGCAAAAATTGAAGACAAAGTGTGAAACAATTCATGCATACAGTACAAAATTATTTCACATCAATGAATCAGAACATTAAGGGTCTATATGTGGTATTCATAGTACATGTACTTTTTTGTCTCACACACACCCCCACGTCACATTCAGAGTATGTCAGCTCACACACACTGCGAGCTCCCGTCTCTCTGACTGGTGCCTCTGCTCTTGCCGTTGCCGCTTAGCCTCTGTAAGATGGAGAAGCTGCCTCCTGTGTATCACTGAACTGGCTCTCTGCACCTCATCAATTCCCTGTAACAGCCACTCCCTGTGTTGGTGCCGCCTCTCAGACCTTAATGGGTGTTTTCCCTTTATCTGACCTCCGACTCACTCATGCCTGTTTATGATGCAGCGAGTTCTTTCTGATCTCTGTCCCCTTTGGTCTGTTGGTTTTTTCTGAAGGTAGAAGTTCACTCCTTCACCACATAAGCCCAGTTTGAGTGTCAGTCAGCTAGGCTCCACTAGGGGCGCAGGACGTCCTACAGTAGGTCCTGCTGTGGACACACCCTGTTCACTGCTAAGATTTCAGGCAGAGGCTGTATGGTTGCAGACCCTGTTTATCCCAGGAATGTGAACATTTCCTGCATTTGAAAGCAACTTGTATGTTAAACTTAGATACTTAAGTTGTATTTTTGCTGAGACCTCTCTACAAAGAAAATATGATCATTGATTTCTGAAAAATAGTATGCAGTTTAAGTGGGGGAAGTATAGCCTGTGTACACTCATAAAATGTACTTTTGTGTTTTTTGTGTACATCATTTTTCATAGGTTTGTCTCCTAGTTCCCGTGGTAACGTTTGTCATGGCGATTTGCCTCCTCCACCCTCCTCTCCTTTTCCCTCAGGCGGTCCCAGCTATTAGAGAAATCTGGAGCACTGGAGGTGGACAGCGTGGAGCTAATGGAGACAAACTCGTCCTCGGAGCCAGCGGCAGTGTCACCGTCAATGTGCCCCGCTGCTAACTCCGCCCATCGCCAGGGTCGCAGCGAGCGTCGCCACCTCCCTGTGAAACCGGTGCGTTTGCAGAAGAACCTGCACTGTCTTTCGGGACTCTGCTGGGAGCCGAGTTTGTTTTTAAAATTGTCCATTCATGTGGGAACTGTCTTTAGTATGGGAAAGTATCCTTCTGTCACTTTGCCTTATAAGTCTATGAGCATAACACTAGAAAATTTGCATTTTTGCGCGACACTATGCATACTAATGATAGGGTGGCTTGTTTTAATTATGGGGAAATATTTGTCCAAGACATGAATGTACATCATAGAAATTATTTTATTTTTATTTTTTAGGAATTTGGTCCTTAACTGTATGTACTTTTTCTTTCTTTCAGTCAAACAGTATTTGCTGAGTTTTAATGCAAATGAGATTTCAGTTAATCACCATTAAGACAAACATGTCCATCAGCAGTCACCCCATTGCCATCCCATTATCACCCCTGTGTGTCACTGCAAAGTGCTTGTGAACCAGCTGTGACACCCTGTTAATGAGCAGTTTCCAAGGCCAGCAGTTGGGGTGCTTAGAGTGAAATGTAGTGCAGAACGGGAGGAACACATCCAGGATGTGCGAGGAGCGCAGTTGGGTGGGAGTTCCCTGAAACGTGAAGGACGTGTTTGCCGTCGCACTGACGACGTCAGAGTGCTCAGACCAGTTACTCGTGGCGCTCTTCCTGTCGCGTGCAGGAATTCTCGCTAGATGCCGCTCAGGAACGCTGCTCACCTTCTAGTGTCTCCAGCTACCGCCGGGCCAAGTCTCTGGACAGGAGGGCGTCGGAGTCCTGCATGACGGTGAGTCGTAGGGCCGCCAGTGTGCGTTGTTAGACACACCCCCATGCACACCTGCCCTCTAGCCTTTTAACCGTTACCGTGACTCTAGGTACGAACTTCCCCCATCTCTATAAAAATATATTGAGCCTACAAAACTGTCTTTTCCGTGAAATGGAATCCAGTCAAATGCAGGCGAAATTGTTGATCCGTAATCGATTTCACTTGTTAGCACTGAAAAATGGCAACAAGGATTTTGATGACTTGAGACATTGGGACACGTAGGTTGTGTGAGAGAGAGAGAAGGGCCGAGACTGAAGATGGAAGTACCCTTTGAAAGGATCTGATGGGGCCCCGCTACGCTGATTTCACGTGGGTTTGGAACGGCGAAGCTGGCTTTCCCAGCTCAGCAGTGACTCGTGTATTTCAGGAATGGTCATTGGCGCATTGGACTCCACATCCACCAGCATCCGTGTAGAACATCTGACACCTGTTCTCAGGGCAAGCAGCAGTGCAGTCGGATATTAGGCCAGAACCCAGTATCCACAGCAAAATATCTATAGCAAGATGAAAATGGCTACTGCGACACAATAACTCTTTTTTTTTTTTTTGTGCAGGTAGAGAAGTTGCCAGGTTTAATAAGGATGGATGTGTTATACGTTATATAACTCATGTGATGTAACCGTAAACAGCTGAAAGAACTAGCAGTCTTTGTTTGAATTGTGACAGACTTTTCTTCTTCAGTGTACATGTATGGTTGATTAATCTGCCTTTTCCTCAATGTAGAAATATCTGATCAGCTGTCAAACATGGCAGGGAAAGAAACTTAATTGTTAGAGCTCCGTGTGTCAGAATGCGTGAGATTCTGTACAAGTTTGGTGTTAATGGCAAAAGTGATGCAGGGCAGAGGTGCTCAACTGTTACAAAACTGTGCTTTGGCGTTGTTTTGTTTATGGGAAGCTGCTGCTGATCTTATTGGCTGTTCTCATGACTCCTGGGGGGAGGGCAGTCACTTAAAATACTCCCAAACACACAGACATTCTGTCCAGATTTTAAGTATTGGCAGACCTCTGGCCTGTGCTGCTCCTGGATGTCTCCCTACCCAGCATGCCCTGCGGTGTGGCCGTTAGCTTCCTGTCAGCATGTGAGCTGCAGCTGTTGGAATGCCCCCAACCCGTTATAAATAGACAGGCAGGAGGGTAAAAGTGCAGAGCTGGGAGCTCGCTGAGGAAGTGCGAGAGCGTGCAGGTGGCTTTTCAGCACTCGGGGCTAATGAAGCTGAACAGAAACAAGGTAGGGCCCAGCTTCGGTTGGCGGGGGTGGGGCGGGGGCGGCCCTGGGGGGGTTTGCTGTGTGTTAGTGTTTCCTGACAAAGTCCTGCCATGTGCAGCTGGCCAGACCAGCCTGGGTCTGACTGACTAAACACAGCCAGACTTGTTGTGGGTTACCTGTCAATATCCACTGCAAATGTAGCTGAACTGCAGCATGTGGGAAGTTGCAAAGTATCCACTTCAGTAAATTATTTCCATGTGAAAATAATTAACCATTTAAATCTTTCATTGCAGTATGATCAGGCATTCTGTCTTTGGCTTAATGTAAGATTTAATGAAACTTAAACTAAGGTCCTTTACGAGTCCATTTCTTTTCATATCTTGTGTAGTTTCTCCCCATACATTTTAGGTATTTGATGTCTTAATATGTTAAAATAAGGGTCTATGATTTATAGGGGGTTGCCCTATTTATACAAGTTAAGCAGTCGTTTTATAATCTATGGATTGTCAGTTATTAATGACCCCCCCGCCCCCCAGCCGGACCTGTTGAACTTCAAGAAAGGATGGATGACCAAGCTGTATGAAGATGGCCTGGTAAGTGTCGACCCTGACGACTTGAGTGCAAGGGGATCATTGGATGTGGCTGCTGATTCTTTCGAATTCTCCTTCAGTGGAAGAAGCACTGGTTTGTCCTCACGGACCAGAGCCTGAGATACTACAGGGACTCCATCGCAGAGGAAGTAAGTGCTGAAAGCGTGGGGACAGCGCTGTGCTTCTGGGCTGACCGGCTGGGATAACCGCTCCCACTCTCTCTCAGGCTGCAGATCTAGACGGCGAGATTGACCTCTCCACGTGCTATGATGTCACGGAGTTCCCAGTGCAGAGGAACTATGGCTTTCAGATTCACGTAAGTGGAATTTGTACTCCTTTCATGCAGCCTAGGATTTAAGGCAATTTGCTAATTGGTTTGTTTTGAAGTAGAAGCTGCCTCATTTGGCATGCAGTTCATGTTGGTCTGTGGGTTTCTCTCCAAAAATGCCCCTTTGTCTCATCCTGTCCGGTCATACGATCTGTCCCCCCCGTAGTGAGGCGTGTCATAGAGTCTAATTCTGCCTCAGACCATCTCTGTTATCCCTCCCACCCTGGGAAACCGTTCATCTCTAGATTCCTTTTCCTAATGGCTTGTTTACATAAGGCTGGTGAGGTGCACTCTTTGTCACAAGTGGGGAAGCCATGCGAAATGGCAGGAATATCTCCTGAAATAGGGCAATGGCCACACGTCCTCACTTGACATTTTTGCAGGGTCCGGGAATGTAAACGATGCCGAGCGACAGTAAGCCTGCGGGCTGTAGTTTATCACGGCACGTCCAGCAGACGTGAGGAAACTGGCACCGCCGGACAGGTGAAGCCGTCGGTTAGCCTGCTTGTGTTTACCTTGGCTTTCAGGCAAGCCTGCGCCTCTGTTCCGGTTATTTCTGTTGGTGTCAAAGTAGAGGAGTGAAGTGTACAGTTCTGTCTGGCCGAGAACAGCATGGCGTCAGTGTGCAGAAATTAATAACTGCAGTATTTTTAACTGCTGCGAGCGTCCAAGCTAGTGGAATGAAGGAGCATCCTGAACGTCCCAGGGAAGCTCGCGTGGACCTTACATGCCTGAATTCCTTTGGCCACATGGTTGCCATTGAAGTTGGGTCCCAGGCTAATGCCTGTTGTGCAGGCATGTCACAGAATGTGGTTGCTGACACATCCTGCCACCGTCACTCGTTTCATCACTGCTTGGTGGATAATGGGATAATGTCCATCTCACTGTTGGCTGTTACTGTCACCTGAACTGGTTGATTATAAAAATTAGATGAGTTTGTCACGTGCACAATACAGTTGGTTTAACTATGCAATGAAAATCTCATTCTAAACACGATAAACACAAATAAAACGTGAAACATGGGTTACAAATTAAGGTGTGTACAATAACACACAATAAATACAAGTATGACAGTAAATGACAACTCAGTAATATACAGCAACATATTACAATAAATAGCAATTCCTGCCTCCCCGTTTTCCGGCAAACAGACGAAAGAATGTGCGTTTACGCTCTCTGCCATGACCTCCGGCATTCGGCGCAACTGGATCCAGGCCATCATGAAGAGCGTGCGGCCTGCCATCGCCCCTGACGTCACCCGGTAAGACCACGCAGGATGGGGCTGCATGAAAGTGTGAACTTACTTCTGTGCTGTTGATCTTGCTTCTGCCTTTCTGTGTCTCTTCTGCTTCCGTGCTGCCCGCAGGAAAAACATCCCTTTGAAACTGTCAGTTCTGAAAACCAGGTTGGAATTCTGTCTTCCCTTCCTGTTCCTCCTCATCCCTGTAGTCCTGATTGTAGTGACCTCATGTAGGTTGTAGCATCACATGAACCGCAGTCATTGTTGTAAAGTCAGGGGATTTGTCTGGAGTGAAAGGAATGATCCTGTCACTGATCACTTTTTGCAATGCATGGTATTTAGGAAGGAATGTTTCTTTTCTTTGATGCTTTGAATTGTGATTGGCTGCTTGGCTTGTTAACCGGCACCCAAACCTCAAATATTTTTGGTTTCCCCCACCAATGATGCTAGTATGCCATACTCATTCTGCCCTCCCACCCCCCGCCTATCCTGTCAGTGATGTGTTTAAGTACTCCTCTCCCACCAGTGGGTGCGTGCCCTGTGTACGGTCCAGCTGGTGGATGGTTCATTTTGTCTCTGGAGTAGACATGCTCGATCATGTGGGAAATCTCAATATTTTATTTTTAGCTGTAGTTGTCATTTATCGTTTATGGTATGAAGAGAGAATGCAGGGCTTGCATGACTGACAAGCTTTTTGCTGGCTGGTGGCTAACCCTAACCCTAACCCCCCCCCCCCCGCTCGTCCTAGCTCGCTGCCGGAGGAGAGGGCTAAAGCAAGGCCACTGCTGGGCATGGGCCATTCAGCACCAACAGTGGAGCGCCACACCAGCCTGGAGGCCACCACCGTAGAAGAGGAGGGGCTGACACAGTCCTCCTCAAATTCAGAGCAGCGCCGGAGCCGAATCCGAGAGCGCAGGCGTGAGGGCCGCTCCAAAACCTTCGACTGGGCGGAGTTCCGGCACGGCCAGCCTGAGGAGAAGGTGGAATGTGATGGGCAGGCCGCCAAGCCTGAGGACAATGTGGACATCAGCTCTGCCTCCTCCTCTGCCTCCTCCCCGGCAACATCGCCCATGTCCTCCGCGTCCTCTGGGTCATCGTCGACACCTGCGCCCCTCCAACGGGTGTCACTGGAGGATGACCTGGAGCGGGAGCGGGCGCGACGGCGGGAGGAGAGGAGGCGCCGCTTCCTGAGTGTGCAAAGCTCCATGCCTGTCACCACGGTGCCTGTGAGTGGACAGGTCCGGGCTGCTGAACCCCCCAGCACAGGCCGCATGGAGATGGACCGCTCCCTGTCCATGCCCGAGTCTTTAAGCGAAGACTGCGTGAAGAGGGCCAAGACCCCCAACGTCCAGGTGGAGATAGAGCAGCGCTGGCACCAGGTGGAGACCACGCCCCTCCGTGAGGAGAAGCAGGTTCCCATCAGTACCATACGTTCTTCTCAGCAGAATGCTGAGCGGTTGCCCCCCCAGGAGCTCGCTGCCATTTTGGACAAAGAGGTACGTTGGTGGGGATGCACTCTTGTCATTGAGTGATGTTTTGGTGGAGCCCTAGCCCCTAATACCCAATGTATAACCTTTGTCTGTCTGTCTCTAACAGTACACAAAATTCATGGCTTGGTAAAAGCCTTGGTTTGGGTTCATGGTTTGGTGCATTTTCAGTACTGCTTTGAAAACTGAATTTTGTTATGAATTCAGTAAAACTGCAAAGGCACACTATTGCGAACAGCTGTAAACTAAAGGCAACGTGTTAACAAGCGTGTTTGAATTAAACAATAAAGTGATGCTTATTTGAACTCTGCAGAAATTAATACGTAAAATAAATAAAAATTAAAAAATAAACACCCCTATAGCCTTAAAGCACCTTAAACTGAGACCAGTTTGCAGATGCTGTATCTGCCTTACATTGGTCTCTGTCACTCTCTCTCACTCTCTCTCTCTCTCACTCACACACACACACACACACACACACGGACACGGACGCACACACACACACACACGGACACGGACAGTGAAGTCATCTCCAATGAGTTAGTATATTGAATGCGTATTCTACAAAGTGAGTTTGGTGTAACAGGACTACTCCCTCTCCAGTGTTGGGGTACTTTACTGGGAAACCAAAACGTTCCCAAACTGGCGACTGAGTGACTGTTACCAGCATTAGCCGTGACCAGCGCACCCACAATCAACATAATGTGTTCCATGTGGAACATGTTACATTTATTGATATGGACGGAATCTATGAATTTGTTTCATTGTGTGTGCTGAACCAATAATAATGTACTGAACTGTACACGACAAATATGTGTGAAAGCCATCATCTGTGTAGCTACTCCTTGTCAGGGTTTACAGGAACCTGGAGCTTTTCTGTTTCTAAAGCTGTGTGTTATTGAAAACTGAAAAAGTTGCCACTGCCCCCCCCCACCCCTCTTGTATATTTGCACAGTTGGAGCAGACGCAGAAGGAGCTGGCCAGGCTGCAGGAGCAAAACAACCTGCTGCAGGAGCAGCTCCAGGATGCCAGGGGGAGGGAACAGAGTGCCAGGGAGGGCTACGTGCTGCAGGTAGGCATGGGGGTAGGGCACCGGCCCTGGTGCGATCGCGCCGTAGGTAGGCGTGGGGGTAGGGCACCAGCCTGGGGCAATCGCACATCAGGGCACCACTGGAGGTAGGGCACTGGCTTGTGAGAGAGCGCTCAGCTAGATGTGCCACAGAAGCATCTTTCACGGCAGAATTTGTGAAATACAATGGTAACAAATTAGAAAGCGACATTAACACAAAGGCAGAGTTTGGGCTATTGTATAATTCGCATAATAATATTGATAATTGTGATTATGTAGTGTGATTATGTATGGGCTTGGGAATAACCTAGAGTGGGAGCTTGATCACATGACAGATCTGCACGGACGTGGCGTTTTCAGCATGTGTTCTCACTAACTGTTTTAACTGAGTCTCACATCTTCTGGGAAATAATTGGTATGAATAATTATGTTCAAGGTAAGAGAAGCTGTATGCAGAAGAGCATTGCGCTGTGCTTTTTTCCCTCTTCCTCTTCATTTGCTCACTTCTGTCCCCTGCCTCCCTTTTGCATGACTTTGGGTGTTTTGGACTAAAATGCACGCTTGCTTTATATTTCGGACTTTATGTACATTGCATTTGTGGTGTCTGTGCATTTTACATTTTAAAATGTACATCCTAAATCCCACCCCCACATCTCCGTATACAGTACGTATTTACATCCAGCACTCCCCCCCCCACATGTTTCGATCTTATTGGCTATCACACATTTGGTGTAGTTTTACTGTTGATGCCCCTGTGTCTGCAGCCATTGAAGCTTCCAGACTGCATTTTGTGTTCAAACTTTGAGTTTATTCATTTGTATTTTTCTTTTGATTTTTTTTTTTCTCAAAAAAAGCACAGTGGAAAGCTTTTAATAATCTTGTTAGAGTTTGCCGAGCTTCCCCAGAGATGTGTCCCTCGGTGTCTGGGGCGGGGGGTGGAAAAAATGTTACTAACCAAATGTCCGATCGATTTTTTAAAGAGCGACTCGCCATCCCTACCGTCAAACACAGGCGCCTGGCATCGGCTGCACAAGCTCAATCAGGACCTTCAGGCAGAGCTCGAGTCCCAGAGACGCAAACAGGACTTCACCAGCCAGCAGGTGCAGGCCCTCAAGAGGAATTACAGCGAAGCCAAGGATGTCATCCGACACCACGAGGCGGAGATCCAGGCCCTGCAGGCCAAACTCAACAATGCTATGGCTGAGATCCTCATAAGTGAGCAAGCTGTGGCTAAAATGCGTAGTGAGCTCAAGCTAGAGCAGGAGCGCTTCCAGGATTGCAAGGAGGAGTGGGAGCACAATGAGATGACCCTGCGTGCCCAGCTCAAGGACAGCGAGGACCGACTTAAGGATGTGGAGGCCCACCTTCTAGAGAAGAGCCAGGCTTTAAGGGACCTTGAGCGCCAGCAGGCCCTCCAGAGAGACCACCTGAAGGAGGTCCAGAAACTTCAGGAGAGACTGACCGAGGTCACAGGCCGGCTGATTGCCACCGAGGAAGCCCAGGCCCTTAAAGAGGAGAGGTTACAGAAGAACCTGCATGTCCTGCAAGAGAACCATGAGAAAGAGCGGCAGGATCTAGTTAGACGTCTGGCAGAGGCAGAGGGCAGAGGACAGGAGCTAGAGGATCGTCTTCATGAGGCAGAGCAGCATGTTGAAGAGCTTCTAAGGGAGAACAGGACCTCAGGGCTAGAAAGTGATGAAATGGTACATCAGCTAGAGGAGCAGCTAGCCATTAAGTCTGATGCCATTGAAAAGCTTACAGAGTCCATCCGGCAACTAGAGGAAGAGAAGGGTCAGCTGACTTGCCGTTGTCAGGAACTGCTAAATCAAATCACAGAGGCAGACAATGAGGTCACTAAACTTCAGACTCGACTTAAAACTGAGGAAACAGACTATTATAATCTAGAACATTCCTATGAAAAGGTATCTGAAGAGTTCCAGAAAATCAACAAGGTTCTACGAGAGAAGGAGCAGGAGATCCGTGAGGTCAAAGAGATGTATGAGCGGCTGGTAGAAAAGAAGGAGCAGGATCTTCATGAGGCGATGGTAAAGATGGCAGCTTTGGGAAGCAGCCTGGAAGAGACAGAGCTAAAACTGCAGGCTAAAGAGGAGTTGATCTGTAAGTTGGGGCAAGTAGATATGGGGATGGCTGCTGCTGAGCAGGAGCTGCAGGCTAAATTGGTTGTCGCAGAGGATCGAATTGCTGAACTGGAGCAACACCTTAATGATTTGCAGATAGGCTACACTGATCTCCAGGTGGAGCACTGCAAACTGCAGGAGGACTGTGATGTTTTGGAGAGCTTGAGCAAACTAAATGACACTGCAGCAATAGAAGTTCCCTCAGTTGTAGGGGAAGCCAGGCCAAAAGTGAAAACCAGTGCCGATGCACAGGGGTCTCTTTGCAAAAGACAGACCATATGTTTTTCCAGCATCCACTGCCAAAAATATATCCACACAGATGGTGGACAGAAATTGTGGGCTAGTAATTTGCCATCGGACATTGGCCAGGACCAATCACTTACTGAAGACTGTGGTTCCTCCAACACTGGATACCAACAAATGGCCTCTGACGACACTGATCCTGAGAAGTTTATATCCATCATTCATGTGCTTGAGACCAAACTGTATGCCACAGAGGAGAAGCTGAAACACATTACTCTAAAGCTGGAAGAGCAACAGAGTTGGCAGCTGGAGTCTATGATGGAGCAACATGACCACTTAGCCGAAAATGAGACAGAGCTGCAGGAGCAGCTCAATGAAAGCCTGTGCAAAGTAGACCAACTCACCACTCAGCTCCAGGAAGAAATGGACAAGAGATCTGCTTTTGCTCAGGAAACGACCTGCCGCATCAGGGCAGTGAATGCCAAATACGAGAAAGCATTAGCTTGTGTAGAGCTGAGCAGGGAAAGGGTCCAGGCCATCCTGAGAGATCCTTTTGAGGGCAACATGGAAACACAACTTCACATACTGTCAAACATAGAAAACGAGCTGGTGAATGCCACCATTTATATTAGAGAGGGAGGTCACAATTTGGAGGAACAGCAGCTAGAGATTCAAGCAGGTCAGAACCAGGATGAGGTAACAGATACGGAGAAGATAAAATTGTTTGCCAAAACGTTAGCTTTTGAGGCATTGGTTTTGAGTAAGATGGCTTTTTCAGTTCAGAATCTGAATTTTGATCTCTTGCAGAGTTTGAATGAGATTCACCTAGAGGCTGAGAAATTGAAGAGGAGTGATGAGGGTTACTTGGCAGTTGAGTATGCTGATGTCTTGACCAGGAAGCTTATGATAGAAAGTGAATTTTGGACAGAGGTAGAGAAGCTAGAGGCAAAGTATAAAGTGAATGAAGGGAGGAGAGAGGAGGACATAAATTCCGCAGGGGGTGGTGATGTTACTGGTATTACTGTAATTAGCAACACCTGTATCAAAGCTGAATTGGCTTTTGCTGTTCAGAATCTTAAGAACTTCTATGAGGAGAAACTACAGAAACTTAAAGGGGACCTAATGGAGGCCCACAGGAACCTGCAGCAAAGGGAGCTGGCACTGAAAGAGCTGATAAAAGCTTCTAACAATCCAGAATTTGCTAGAGTCATTCAAGAGGTCAGTGATGAACTTGACCTTGGTCAACAAGTGATCGATGAAAGTGCCCCAGAACTTGTGTCCTATATGGAACAGATAAAAATGGAAGAGGCTCATGACTTGGCTGATGAGTTGGTCAGTAGACATCTTCAAGACACTGTGCCTTCCTGTAGCATTGAGTTTGTCCAGTCCCCGTATGTTGGACGAGATAGACTTGCAGCTGAACTGATAAGGCAAGCAGAAATCCTTCAGTTTCTCTCTCAGAAGGTAGAGTCACTCTGTGAGGCTGACAGTGGAATATTTCTCCAGAGACTGGTTTCCTGTGTAAATGCAACTTACAGAAATCCCAGTGATATTACTAGCAGTTCTCTTTGCATGCGTGAGGCTATGATCCAGGCCCAGGTTGCCTATGTTGCCTGCAAGATGAGAGCAGACCATGAGAGGGACCTGAAGCTGTGCAGAGAGGCCTGCCAAAATATGGACGTCTTATGCCAGGAGCATGCCCGAAATGTGGGAGCCATTCGGGAGCGGTATGAGGCCTCCTTGCAGGAGGAACGCCAGAACTTTAACCAGATGGTAGCCAGCCTTCAGGAGGAGAACAGGGCCCTGCACGGTGAAGTATCCTGTCGCATCACTGAGCTCTCTCAACAACAGGAGAGGTTGGCACAGTTGGAGGCACACTTCTGCAGGGAGATTGAGCAGCTGAAGGCTAGGTATGAACTTGAGTTGAGCCAGGCAGAGCAAGGTCGGGCAACCACCGAGCAAGCACTAATGGAGAAAACGGCAGATAGCCAGCATAAGTTGGAGATTATCCTCATGGACATTGAAAAGATGGAAGACCGACATGAAGAGCAAGTGCAGACACTTGAGGACAAGTTTCATGGGAAGATACAGGAGTTGCAGCACATCCACGAGAAGGAGATGGAGATGCTACATGGACACTACACACAAACCATCTGTGCCATGGAGGAAACACTGGACAGGCTGAAAGCCAGCAACCCTGAGGGCTCATCTCATCCTGAGCAGGTCATAGCACCCATGGCCCCAACCTGGCCTATGGAACAGGATACTAGTCAGGCCAGCAAGACTGACCGGGATTCGATGATTGTGCTGAGAGACAGGATCCAGGAGCTGGAGACCCAGATGAATACCATGAAGGATGAGTTGGAAAACAAACAGCTGGAAGGAGATGTGTCGAGCCTGAAGGAGAAATACCAAAAAGATTTTGAGAGCTTGAAGGTTTTTTTTTTTTTTTTTTTTTACATTTTTTTTGTTTCTAGTTTTTAGTTTTTTAGTAGAGCTTTTGAGCTCCATTCTTGGATTCTAAGCTGCAGTGGTTAATTACTGATTACTTACTGACTTGGAGATCTCATCCAACAGCTCTTTAAAAATCACTTTGTAGCCAAAGTGATAAGCTTCGCAGTTCTTTGATTGGGGATTACATGAAAAATGTCTGGTGAAAACGCTTAGTGAAGTACTGTGGCTGTTTAGCAGAGATACACCTGGCTTGCACTAAATTGACCATTTCAGCTTTGCATCCAAATACTAAGCATGAGTTTTGCTGAGCTAGCACCTCTCTGCATCAAGATCTCCCCGTTTCATCACATGCTCATAACAAGCACTGCTCAAACCAGAGAAGCCGAAGGACTGGCCATTTGAGGAGTGGTAGTTTTCACTATTAGCGGCTGCTAGTTATAAGGTCACATGTTCCTTTAGTGGCTGATGTTCTTCAGCTTCCCTTGGCGTTTCAGGAGCAGGCTTTCCCTCACTCTATAGGTTTTGCATGTTGTTACTGTCAGCCCTTTAGTTTTCACTCATCACACGATGGGGTACTAGAGGAAGTCACGTTGTGCAGCTGCTGTTATGTAAGGCAATGTTAGTCATGAATGGTTATTTGGCATCTTACTCTCCACACATGGACTTGCGCTGTCGTACTTAGTTTGGATTTGCTTGGATTGAATTGATCACCATTTTTAATAGTAACAGCAGCCGCATAAGGTCTTTCTAAGATTTTTTTTTTAATTACCCACTGGAAATGAATGGCAATGTAAGCTATCCAACAATATATCTAAACATTTCTCATTTTTATAAGAAGTTGATAACATAAGTCTCCTATGTTCTGAAAGGCTAAAAAAATACCTTCATTTTCAGTGGGAAATTCATTTTCACCATGTTAATTTTATTTATATATATATATATGTATATGTATGTGTGTGCGTGTATATGTGTGTATATATATATATATACATATGTATGTGTGTGTGTGTGTATATATATGTATATGTATATATGTGTGTGTGTGTGTGTGTGTATGTG
>JAOYFF010000094.1:19992753-20040387 GCA_025773925.1 Cryptomyrus ogoouensis
GGTTAGGGCAGGGTAGGGGTTAAGGTTGTCATAGTTAGCGTTAGCATTTTTCCCATTGAAATGAATGAGCGGTCCCCCTAAGGATATGTATACCCTGTGTGTGTGTGTGTGTGTGTGTGCGTTTCCCCCATGTTGCACGGCTTTCCTTTCCATCCAAAGGGAAACTTCCCAAAGTATGAATGCATCCTGCCTCAGTGTCCTCTGAATGATCCCCTGCCCCCCTCAACATTGTGTTATAGTGATAATTAAATATAATCCAGTTGTCCCAAGATGAGTATGTGGATATTTGACTTTGAAATTCCTTGCTCAGGTACACTGCTGTACAGTGGCTATAGTCTGAGCTGTGAATTAATTTGTCTTGTTAGACTGAATAAGCGACACAGCTCGATTCCCACCGCGCCGTCCCACCTGAGGACGTTCTAAATCATAATTTAAGGACGTTTACACTAATGCTTACCTCAGTTTCCTCTCTCCTTGACAATGATCCAGTTGTACTTTTATTCCATCTCCTCCCAGGAGAAGTGTTACTGCAGTCTAAAAATCTTTTTTTAAAAGTTTGTATCATAACTTTGGTAACACTTTAGGGGGCAGAAATACTCTTACTTAATGTATTAATTAACCAGTAACTAAGTGTTAGTTATGTACTGATCCCATGTTCATTCATCATTAATCAATCATGATGGTTCATGTATATCATGCAGGAAGTATATTTGTTCATGAGTAGTAACTGAGCGACTAAGTTATTTGTGTCCCCTCAAGTAAAGTGTTATTGTAACTTTTATCATGACGTTGCCTGTTGAAGTATAAAGCATTTTAATAACTAAAGAATAGTAAAAAGTATATGCATAGTTAGCGATAATATAAATATAGATTTATGTAGAACCCCCTTATGCTAACTTGCACCTGTCAAAATTTTAGTTATGAATGAAATGCCTCCATTTTATCTGAATTTATCCCTTTTTGAAGTAGAATGTCCTGTTTTATTTTGTATATATTTTGTTTTGCATTAGAGAGAATTTATTAATGAATTGTCTTCATCAAACACAGTGACCTTTCTTGTTCAATCCATAACTGATTACACAAAGAATATTTAGATTCTATTAAATTAAAATCGCAAATTTGTAACTAGTCAGGCCTATATTGTAACAGTCTTTTGGTGGATTTGCACATTCCTTAACTAGAATAATGTATTTCATTCCATTTCATGAATATGATTGAAATGACAGGAATAAAAAATATTATGTAAACTCACTGCCGCCCCCCTGTGGCTCTAGCAGGCATGGGTTGGACTTCTCATGTTTCAGACACTGCGCCAGTCCCGCTCTGTGTTACGCTAAATGCAGGTGGCAGCCAGCCCGCGATGCAGTCTGAGTGGGGAGAACGCCAGGCCTCATCTCTGCCCTGCGTTTCAAAACGGCCCATCCTGTAGCCACCCGGTGTCGTCTTACTGCGGGCCAGCAGCCGTCGTCGATGCATGTAATTCAAAAAAGATGAAATGATTGGAGGGCGTCGTGGTGCACATGCAGCACCTGCTGTTGTGATCTGGCAAAAACACAGAAGGAGAAGGGCTGCACTGTGGGGACTGTATCAGCAGGCTGCTTTGAGCTGGGAAAGAGGTGCAGTGTCCTATCAGCCGAAAGCCTGAATCTGACAAAAACACAGACAGAAACACTGCACTGCGGGCACTGTGTTTATTTTTCATGCTCATTCTAATTGGCTACCTTGAGTTGAGCATCGGGGTGGTGGCCTATCAGTTCAGAGATCAGTAGAAAGTCTCCTCAGCAGCATCAGCTGAAAGATGCTCTGGTACTCTAATTACTGTGACTGTTGTTACCATAGAAACCATGCTGCCTCACCCTGATACTGCTCCCCTGTCTCAGAATTCCACCGTCAGAGCCCTAGACAATGGGGCCATTCTGCTTGAAGAAAGGGAGCTCTGTCAGGTAGCACTAGTCTGCAAGATAAATGCTTTTAGATGATGCCAATGAAAGTCTTTTCTTTATGTACCTAACACTGAGTTTCTAAAAAGAGCTATTGCTTACTGTAATGATGGGGTCATCAGATCAAAGATTAATAACATGGATTTTACCTCTGTACAGGTCGACTTATCCCCTTGAAGTGGGCTTGTTCATCCATCACATGACTCTATAACAGTCTGTTCCTTATTGGCTGCCTCTGTAATCTCTGTTTAAGATTAGTTGCAGATGACTTTTGAAATAGTGACACATTGTCAGCTGTTGGGAGTGTTACATTTGTAATCACTGGGATGAAAAGGTAATTGCATTGAAAATGGCTCCCTTTCTGACTAAGAACATAAAGTTGCTCCGGTACTCCAGCTGATTGCTAACTATGATGGTTGGAAATAATGCTTTGAGTGTCTGTATCCGTACTTGATCATTACTCTTCTATTTAATCTCTAATTTAAACAATCTGCAAGATCACCTGAAACAATAAACAGATGTGGATTTTGTAGATGTAGGGGTTCCCAGTTTTGGAATCTCCAGAATACTCTGGGCTGTAATTGTAAGGGATATGGCGAATGCAGGTCTTTTATTGTGATTTTTATTAGTCTTCCATATGGCTGAGTGGGGTCGGCTGATGGGTTGGCTGGCTTGTTCTCAGCCTGTACAAAAAGCAGAAGTGGAACTGATGGGGCAGATCGACATGTCTGCCCTTCAGCCTCAGTCCCACTAGAAGATGGCATCTAATGAAATGGTCCAAGTCACAGGCATGCAGATTGCAGCTGCTTGCGCGGCACCGAGTCGAAGCCCACGTTGGACCCCAGCAGATTTCATGCCGGTGCCCCTATTGGGAACGAAGTGAAATCACCAAGCCCTTCAGAAGATGGTGCCCTAGGTGGCCACCTATGTCACCTAATGGGACTGTGCTCAGGACACAACCATGTACCCCGTGAAGTGAGCTACCATGAAGTCATCAAAGACTTCAGCTAAAAGCTCACTAGGAGCTCTGAACAAGGTGTACAGGACGGAGAAGTTGTGTACTGACACCTGTGGTGTTCCATTTCAGGAACTGGGCAAAAAAACACAACATAAGTCTGGTTATGAAATCTGACCTGCAATGCAGACAGAGATATACATACTGCAGCTGCCCTGTCACTATAGGGCTACAGTTTTCTGATGGTGAGAGGCATTCTGGGAGGTGAACAGTTCATGTTGTTTAGTTGCTTGTATTTGACACTTATTTTCTTACCTTGTGTTTATTTGCTTTCTGGTGTCTGGTCAAATACAGCAGGTAAGAATGGATATTTTGTGGCAGTGGGGTTTGCACACACATCTGGTGGGTGGGATGGCTGGGCAATAGGGCTTGGCAAATTTCCTTTGTGTGATACAGTTTGTGTGATAGTTTCACTGATTGTGTTATAATAGACCCTGTGCCAGTGCCATTTTCTTACTAAATATTACGATAGTATATATCTATACCTGAGACTGGAAGAAAACTAGAGCTCAAGAATGTTCATATTGGATTATTCCTGAGTCCTTCAGTTTGGGGGAAAAAAATGCTTCTCCGTCTCAGGGCCCAGTGACTTGGGAGAGAACCACATTTGTGAAAATTTCAGTTACAGTTTCAGGTCAGTGGCCACACCCACAGCTGCAACACTCTCTAAATACTACCTATGTCTAGGACAATAAATCCATTTCTTTAAAAGATGGGGCCATTACACATCCTTTACATCATGTAGAGCTTTGTCCCTAGACAGTTTCTGGCCACTAAGATTAAGCTGAAGCAGGTGTATGGGTCTCTGAAATGCTTGAAAAATTGGGAATATAAGTGGAAAAATGCATAGAGAGCCTTTTTATTGCCACTCGTGAGTCCACTTCCAGTCAGTTGCTGTGTCTTCAAAAATGTCGGTTTCAGTCTAAAGTGCTGCTATAAAAGGGTAAAATCTGGCTAAACACTGTTCAATGGAGCCACTATTCCGCAGTATTAGTAAGCAGTCTACCACAAGACCTAGTCCATAGTAACTTAAGAATCTGTTGACTTGTTTTCTAGCATATTTATATCCTTAAAGTATTGGTAGAAAGGCTCTCGTTGCCAAATAGATATTTGGAAATACTGATATGTTGTAAGCTGAGAATTTCCATGAGCCTGTTGGTCATTTGTCCTCTGACAATGAAGTTGGGCTTAATTCAACCTGGAGTTCTGCAATGAAATCTGTTATCTTCAAAAACAAGACTTCTGTGAGGCATTAGCACCTCATTTTCAGAAGATTCGGAACAACGAAGAATATAATGAGCCTATACCACTGCATTTGGGCAGCATGGATATATTGTAATGCCCCTTGGCTTTACCAGTGCTGCCATTGCCTATTTATGTCAGTTATCTGAAATTTGCTAAAATAAATCAGTTTATTTTACTAAATACTAAACACCCCTGTCTTTTATGTACCAGTACATGCTCTCTGACCTGACCTTGTCTTTTCCCTTGTCTTACATACTGGAGGAATCCATTCAACATATTTGCTGCTTTGTGATCCAGCGCCAGCTGTATGCTAAGCCGACGAAGTGCGAGTTCCTTATGCTTTGGATTGCCTCTGAGTACATTTGTCAAAACAGGACTACATTTGTCAAAAGCCTGGTGGACCTCCCAGAGGCATTCAGGCCCAGCATCACAACTGTAGGCAAGTATAACTGCCTGTGTTGTACACAGGAGGCCAATAGGGAGAGATTTAAAGATTTTATTTTTATAGCCACTCGCACAGGAGCAAGTAAAAGCCCCCAGGCCTTATATTCTGCCTCTAGCCTCCCATCAATCTCAGAATACCTCTCCTAGCTATTTCATGGTAGCCTTTCAGCCCAACACACTATAGACCATAAGGGGAGTTTCCCAAGTTATCATGAACACATGTTGTCGAAATATACACAAGCTAGTGAAGAACATGGTGAAAAATATTAATTCCCGGTCTGCTCACTTTTTCTCTCTCTGGGTGGCTGGTGCATACTAAGTTTCTCTTGCTAAATAATATACTCAATATCCATTCATCCATCCTCTAACTGCTTATCCTGGTTAGGGTTATCCCACACATACTACACCTTTTCTGAGGAGGAATACGCCTTCTGGAAACTGTTAGCCTTACCATTGCCCTTAAGTCGGACTCCTGTTAACATGCTAAACAGAATTTTCTGTGTGTGTTACTCACAGTCCCTCAGACTAACAGTGAGGTAGACATACTTTGCAAACTACAAACATGACAAGATAACAAAAAAAAACATCTCCCTATGTGACCAGAATTTGAGATCCAGTATTTCTAACTTAAAGGAGTTCTCTAGTGTTCAGGTGTGTTAGAAAGGAGATTGGCTCATAGTGCCCAGAGACCAAGACTTTGTACATCATTCACTGGTGCTCTCCTTTCACGGTCAATGTCCTATCAAGCTTGACTTTTGTTTATTGCTTGATTTGTGTTTATTGATCACTCTAGTTGACAATGGGGGAAATGTAAGGGGTCCACCTGATTCTTGGTTTTGGCTCTCCATTTAAAGAGCCAGTTCTAACCCAGTTCACACATAACAGCTACATAACCTGCATTTATACTATGTCTGCTCATACTCACTCTTTACACACAATTCCTCTTTTGGGTGCAGCTTCTGAGCCGTTTAACAAGTTGCCCATCAGTCATTTGCAGCAAAGTCTTGCTTGGGACACAATCCTGTGGGTCAACTGGAGGTGACTCTTCATTGTTATGAATGGAATTCCAACCACACTGTGAATGGCGAAGTGGCCGCAGGCGTTCTAGCTGTCAGACCCCAATACAGGAAGATGTAAAGCCAGCTTCCTAATGAACACTAAGGGAAAAAATAATGCGATGAGGAAAGCAGAGGAGATGAGCAATTCACATAACCGTGAACTGAGACATGAACAGGAGATGAGGCAGAGCATTAACCAAACAGAGCTTAAGATTAGCAATGGAGTCCTGTGCCAAAAGGATGAATAATGGAGTCTTAGCACCCAGTAACTCAGCAGAGAACCTGCTAAGAAAGGCTGAGGAATCCATCATGCTGCTAGTGGTGCCTGTGACACAGTCCAGATCTGGGCTGTGATCTAGCTGGTGCTGTATCAGTAGCATATGGTAAGACTAGTGTTAGGTTCCCATGGGTAATGGGTATTTCTGAATTCCTATCCCAGTCGCCGACAGTTAAAGGACAGTGGCATTTTGCTGGGTATGGACGTAACAGTGTACAGTTTGCCCCAGATATTTTTGCATGGGATCCAAAAATGGTCAGCAGATTCTGCATATGCCATGCAATTAAATAAAAATGCAATTAAGAGATCAAGGGCGCAGTATAAAAAAAGTGGAGACATATTGCAACTATCATGCTTCCTCTTAATTGAATTGTGTGGCACTGATGGTTCACAGATACGGTCCACAGACCAGCCAAAATGCCATATTATATAAATACTGAGCAGATAAAAGCTGTGTAGCCATTTCAGATAGATAATGTACGCTTGAGGTTTTGTAGCAGGAAATCTGCAGATTCATGTTGGGGAAATACATTCATTATATATGGCAAATATGGAACATACTAGATCACTGATTACAAATAAAAGTACAAAAGATATACAGGCAGGATGCTTAAGTAGCTCTTTTCATTTTAAAATACATTTTGGCATTATTAGTATCATTAATAGACACCCCTATCCAGGATGTTCTAGGGTATTAGCACATAAAACTTATTTAGATGCAGATGTGCTGTTTGTAAATACTGTTTTTTTTTACATTTTATTCTAGAGCAATTGGTATTTAGTCTTTAACAGGCTACATGGTATATTCTGGATTAAGCATATTCTTTCACTATGCAATTCATTTGACATTATTTGCAGAGGTATTCATACAGTAACCTCCTCAATGGATTAGCCTAATGAACGGCAATGGGGATTAAATATGATTAGAACCAAGCTGGTTCAGGCTGCTGCTTAAGGACAGCAAATATGTTGATAAAGCAAAGCTTAGTCTCTGTTGGTCTGACCTTGAACATAATAAACTAAGAACATCCTTGACAGTCTTGTCACAATCTGCGCTTGTCACTGTGACAGTTATTGCTGAGACAGTATGCGATTTACCTAATTTGACTGAGAGACGTTTGAAAGAAAAAGTAGAGGGCACTTTCAGACTGCCAAAATGCAAACTCAAACCCATCATCCAAAGAGTGTTATAGTTATTTAAGGTCTTAATAATGTTAAGTTTATGAGAATGATGTTTTAAAGCAGTCTGAGGATACTGATAGAAAGCATAGTGAGTAGATGTGTTTACCAGGGATATTCTGTATGGCATTTGACAAACTACTTGTAAATAATGTAATTATTTATCGGCTGAATATTTTTTCTTCTGCGTTCCCTTCTGCCTCCTGGTCGGGGCCATCTGGCCCTGAGCTAAACAGATCATCAACTGGGCCCGGACAGCCAGACAGCTGCAGTTTCCATTACGGAGTAGATCCACATGCTCGTTCTGACATGATCCAGTGGTTTCACACAGTTAACTATATCGGAGCCCACTCAGTCCCCAGCTGCCAACAGCTGGATCACTGAGATCACTGAGCTTCCAACAGCTGGATCACGGAGATCACTGAGCTTCCAATAGGTGGATCACTGATGCATAATCCCTTATCTTCCAAATTCCCTCTTCCCCAATGTTGCTGGAAAATTGTTAGGAAATAATCCTTTTCCCAATATTGGAATCTGGGAATTTTTTTTTTGAACTATAAAACAAAGTTTGTGGCAAACTTTAAAGAAACATGCTTTACTATAAAAAAACCAGTGCTTTGTGATAGAACAAACTGGATAAATGGTAAATTTAATACATAATATCTTAATAAAAATGTAACTGCTTCAGTAAGACAGATGCAGATTTGTTTACTACAGTCCACGTCTATTATGAAATAAAATCTTAAACATAAATGTCTGATAGAAACTGAATATGTCATGCCACAAAAACTGTAACTGTAGTCTTGTTCCACGCCTACATACAGTTTAGCTTTCTGCAAAATCAACAGTAAGGGCAGTAATCAGTGTGTAGGGCAGACAGACGAGTCAGCAGTTGCAGTTTCCTTTTGACTGGCCCTGGGGTCCTCCACTTGCATGAGGCCTTGACTGCCTACTTGCAGTCTACATATCATAAAACATGTTGTAACCATATATTACAAGGCCCTTACTTAACACCATATATTAAAAAGAATAATGGAGAAATTCCTGTTAAAATTAGTAGGCAAGTGCATAGACTTGTGTACACATAGTACATAGACAGTAATGTGAAGGCTGATCTGTGTCCCAGAAAGGGCTTTGCTGTGGTGCCCTTGAGTAAAGCTCTTGACCTAAATTACTCCAGTAAAGTAACATTATTCTTCTCCCTTCTTCCATTTGTCTGCTGTACACTGATATGTCCATCCCATGTGTAACAAAGGAGTTTCAGAGGAAACTGTCCTGTGCTGTTTGAACTAATCAACGCAAAGTCCCGAGAGCCAGAGAGCCTCACTGTATAAATGCCATAGTGCTTTCCAGCACATAAATGTAATTAATATCAACTGAGGGTGTTTGAAAGGAGACTAATTAGCTCACATGGGCTTAAGCAGGGAGAATAACATTCATACTGGGATCTCTTTAATGGGGAGGAATATTTTGCTTATGGGTGCGTGTGTGTGTTTGAAGCATCAGAATAGCAGAAGCATATCATCTGCCTTGCCTGACAGGGCAGCAGAGGGTTAAGGTAGGGGGTAAAGGCATTATGCTGTATATTTGGGAGAACAGTGCTACCCCTTCCAGTCTAGTCCTTCCTCCAAACTGCATTGTTCTCCTGTCCACCTACGCGCCCCTTACGCAACCACCTGCTGGATCTTACTTCGTCTGTTTTCCCATTTTTCTCCACTACTTGTATATTTGAGCATTTTGAAAACCTCACTAGAAATATATATTTTTAACACCAAGAGCTGTGCTCAGTGCTGAATTTTGACCCATGTCGTTAAAATCTTGAAAGCAAGATTAAATCTCATATTGTCCCATACGGCACATGGTTCAGGCATCTGGACGTGACCTTAAGATCGACAGCACTGGGTTTCCCTGATGATAATGACCCACCCCAAACAGACAGACAGCTGGTTCTATAAAACAGGTCCGATCAATCAATCAAGCTCATCACACCCCAAGCTGGACTGGTATCTCACCCTGAACAAATCTTTCAATGAAAAGCAATGACTGCTCCAGACTCCTGTGACTTTGCAAAGGACAAGCAGGTATCGAAGATGTACCTGCCTGCTTTGATGGTTGGAAAAGCAAAGAATAATGCCATTCTTCTGAGTTTTAGTGCTGTAGTAACCACTGACTAAGAAGGAACTCCTCCTGTTTCAAGTTCTTAGCCCGAGAGCTTTGTGAAGAAAGTCAAGTCTGGAGTATCTGGTCCCATAACACTCTCCTGTAGATATTTAGTCATTGCCGAACCCAAGACAAAAATATAAGTTCAGACACTTGGACTCAGTATAAATTAGAATTCAGTCCTATTCTGCAGGTCTTGTGTGCCATTTGTCTTTATTTCTTAATTGGAAGTACTCTAATGTTCAACCACATTTAATAATTTTGGCAAATTAATCCCATCAGACCCTCATAAAATCTGACTCAAAATATGAATTCAGCTGGCTGAAGGTTACGGATCGGGCTAAATCCGATGCCCAGCCAAAGACCTTTACATATACACAAAGTTCTTGTGGGTGTCCGTAGCATGGGGCACGAGACCACGGTACACCCTGGACGGGATGCTGGTCCGTCACTGGGCACAAGGCTGGGGTACCCCCTGGACGGGATGCTGGTCTGTCACTGGGCACAAGGCTATGTGAGGGCACAGTATACCCAGAGCAAACTCAGGAGACACGGGGAGAGCATGCAGAGTCCAGGTACACAGAGCGACATTCAAACCCCCAGCCCTGGAGGGGCGAGGTTACAGTGCCACCCACTGCGTCACCATTCTGCCAGCGTAAATTTTATCCCATGTGACTTATTACTTGTTCACAGTTTAATCTAAAAAAAAAAAAATTCATTGCAAATAATGAAACCTTGTGACTTGTTTACTTTTTCCCACTAAACTATAAAAATAACCTGGAAAATGCAGTCAAATTTAAATATTTTTATTAAGCAGGAAATTCTAAATATTACTTTCACAATGTATGATCAGTCTCACCAATACCCGTTTTTTGTCACTGTATCCTAATTTCATTGTGATGTTTGGTATCTGTGAGCTGGAGTGCTTTTGGAAGCCTAGGCAGAAGACTACGGCTCCTGAGCACATGCTTCACACACTGTAATACCCACATTCCCGCCTCCATGGTCCTTCAGTCCTCATTTTCTCTTTGCACTGTCACATGCTGTGCTATTATGATAATATTCCCTGGCCACTCATACAGATATAATTATATAAGAAGATTTACAGCCAAGAGTTGTCTACTTAACGTATTATGCTGTTTTCCATAATGATGTCACAAAAATAGGCTGCAATTCAATAAGCATAAACTACTAGAAACTGTGTGGCTATTTAAGACAGAAGCATTAACTTGGCCCAGCAAAAGCATGTGATCATCAAACGCAATGCACAGATTATGAAATCCGTCATAAAAAGAATGGCATATATAAATCATTTACACATTCTAGAATCTACTAGGTACAGTACATTAATGTTTTAAAAGAAGATGTAAGCAAATTCTTTGCAAATTGCAATTACCAGAGTAATATAACTGAATGAATTTGTCTATTATTTGTTATTGTATATATTTTAAAGTAATGGTTTGTTTAATAAAGTATTATGTAAGTTTAGAAGACACTGGTGCCTTGTATACTTACTTCCAAAGCTCAGGGCCTAAAAATGAAGACTTAGAAACCTACTTGTAGACCTGGAAACTTCACATGTACTTTATCAACTGCATCTTTGTGTACAGAAGCTAACTAAAATGGCATATTTCTGTTTGAGTGCTTAGAGTACAGGTGCAGTGTGTCCATTTTTAGCTAGAATGTAACAGTGTGAGCTTGTGGGAGGCAGAGCGATGGCAAGGCGCTAGATAACACTCACCGCTTGTATCTCCATATTGACTGATCACCAGCCCTGGGCCACCAAGTGTCTGTGGTAATGAAAGCCAGCTGATCCTGATCAGGCTGCTGTCGTGTTGGGATTTAAACTAGTGATGACCAAATAAAGCTTCATGAACCATTCGCTGTATTTTCTGACGCCACTAGGTGGTGCTCTATATTCAAAAAAGGGCTCAATTCATGCCCCAACACAAACCAAGAGCGCCATCCAGTGGGGTCAAAAAATAAATAAAATGGTTCGTGAGGCTTCATTTGGCTGAGTCAACTGGGTACCTACTGAGGGGTTGAGTATAAATCATGTGTGTAGCTGTTGTTAGTAGTGTAATGCATGTCTAATGGTGTCTTGAACTTGTCCCAAGCCTCCTGGTGGCTGTGTCTTCCAGGCTGCAGTAGATTATTATTTAGTATTTCTGATTTTCATGGTCTTCTTTCAGTAATAGATATTTGTGTACTTTTTGTTTTAGATCAAATCCACCATTAGAAGATATTTATATAATACTCTGCCATAAATCAAATCCAGTACAATCCCCGAACTAGCAATGCATTGTTATTTATTCAGCTGAATTAATTGCTCATGAAATTGAAAATGAAGCAGGATGCTTCAGGTCTCAAGCTGGAATGGAAACTTTGGAGATATGTGTGTCCAAGCAAGTAGTCCGTTCCATGCATGATTACACCGAATGCCATGCAGAGAAATATTTGTCTCTTAGAATTATTTGCCTGTCTGGATTTATAATTCGCAGTACAGTCGCCCCTCTACATTCGTGGATTTGACATTTACAGTTTCGGTTATTCGCAAATTGGCTGTGAACAATTAAATGGGAATATTTTTGGAGATTGCTGAAAAGATCACAGAAACTTGTGGACGACACATGACAAAAATATACAATGATGAAAATGATTTGTACCACATTAAGTCATGCAAATATAGAAATGTTTGTTAATGTAAGTGCATAGTATATCTTAATATTGCTCGCAAATTTTCACTTTCATGGGGATCTTCCGCCTCTAACACTGACGATCGTGACTGCATTTAAAACATCCACTTTGATGATGCTACAAAATAATTGCATATTGATAGTTTAAAAATGTTCATGTAATTTTTAGTCTTTAAAAATAATCTTCTATGCATATTGAAATAAAAATGATGTAAAAGAATACTAAAAAGAAAAGCAGACTGGGTAATATGACAGGTCTGCAATAGGCCTTATAAGAACTCATACGTGTCCTTTGACTGTCAGGATTGGTTCCTGGCCCGCCCCTTTTGTTATGTCAGTTCCTCTAGTGGCCAGCAGATGCTGCTGGTCATCCCAGTGTCTTTAACTCCTAGTGTGTTTCCTTGCTCCCCAAGCCTCCACGTAGCTTAACTGCTTAGCGTTAAGCCACCATCCTGCCTTCCCTTTCATTGTCATGGGTTCAAGTCTGGAGGCCAGACTCAACCATGTTATAATTAACCATTTATTTCTGGTTTACTAATGTTAGTTATTTGGTATATTTCTGTGTGGTTCCTAGTTTTGCTCCCTGGTGGTATTATGGTCTGTTTTCCTTGTTTTAGTTTCCCTTGGTGTTTGAACCTTCAGGATCTGTTAATTGACCTCACCCGCCCCTTGTTTCCCCTAGTTTCTTATAGCCCACACCTGCCCCTTGTTAGTCCTTGTTATTAGTGTATTTAAGTGCCTGCCTTTGTTCATTTCTTCAGTCAGTCATTGTAATTGTTACTGTATTTGTAGCTGTCCTGTTTCCCTGTGTTTCTGTATGTTTATAATCATCGTGTGTTAGTTTGTAGTTTCCTACCTACCTTTGGTTTTGCTTTTCCAGGTGTTGCTCCCTGCCGTAGTTTAGTTTTGACCCCTCATGGTCCTCTTTATTTTCTGTTTCCCCCTTTGAGTTCTTTTTCAGTTTAATTATGTCTTCTGTTCATTTGTGTTGCTTCTATAATGAAAAGTTTGATATAAGCTAATACCAGTGGCTCGTGTGGCCTTTAGGCACCATGGTGTGACAGTTTACTGGCATCTGGGACTCTGTGGGAGGAATGTGGCAGCATTTTGTCACAAGAAAATCGCACAGCTGGTACATGAAGGTGGGAAACAATGTGTTTGGCATGTCTCCACAACACTGTGCAGATGAATCATCTTGAATATGTTGGATTTCTCTGTTTCTGAGAAGTCAGTTGACTATGCTTCCTGCTCCTCTGAATTTACGTACATATGCTACCAGCTTAAATAAGCACTTATGAATCCTGCAATTATGTCCTGCGGTGTGTAATTCCTGGCAGATTGTTTTACCCGCTCAGAGGGATGACATCTGCAGCCATGCGTATCATACTCCAGAATTAGGTGCGTCAGTCTGCTTTCTGACGATCGATTCCTCTCCCTCCAGAGCTGATGTCACATTAACCACTGTCCACAAAACATCAGTAAGCTGAACTCTCCCCATCACAAAAGCTTCTGCCAGAAGCTAACTTACTGTCTCTAGCTTCCCAATCTATGACACTATTAATTAAAGATCATCAGGCTCACACAACGTTTTAGGAGGCCTTGCTTTCCATATGTCTGCTGTATCGCAGGATTTTTCAGCAGTTGCATTTTTTCCCCTAAGATCTAAGAGTTAAGACTCACTTTTATGCAAAATTTTCCCCCCTTTTAAAATTTGATCAGTAAAAAAATAGCTTCAGCCAAACTGAATCATTCACGCCTTGTACTTTCCAGTTCAGTTCTCGCTCTATGGTATGCTTCCTGTGTATTCTCCAGTCTCATCACTGTACTACACTTTAGTTTTATGTGCACTCTTAAGGTATCTTGATGCTCAAATAATGAAAGTAAACCTTTTCCATTCGCTGTCTGTGCTTCTGTTAAAGACATCAGATAAGATATTAGTGAGGGCAGATTCTCGTCTGATGCCTCTCACCACTGGGACTGATAAGCAGATGTACTTCTAAGCTTCTGCAACGTTGTGCATCACAGAGGAGACATGGCCTAGTGCATTACTCTGTGAATAAGGGAATATGATGGGATGCAGATGGTGGACAACAGTGTTTTGACGATAAAGAAAAAGAGTGTTCTGAGTCCAAATGATCAATCTGGTTGTAATGTAAGTACATTTCCAGAATATTATGGGGAATGTTCAGCAGTGCAGTTTTTAAAAATTCTGCATTTCGAAATTAACTTGGTTACTTAAGCCTTTGAGCTATTAAAATAAAACTGTCTTAGCAGAAATAAACCTTACTTAAACCTCTGTGTAAGTATGTTGGGTCTTTTTAATAGGAAAACTGCTACGTATGATTTTTCTCAAGGGTTTAGTGGTCCAAGCAATTTGTTTGATCAAATATACATATTTTAAAGGTTAAATCCAAATCTCCAAATAGCTTACGCCTGAAGCACTTTGAGTTTTTTATACTTAATTGTTTAGGCTACATTTTTACTGTTATCTGCTTATAGCTTGTATGGAAAACGTTCCCTACCGATAATATATTACAAATTGTGGAAATTGTTTCCAGAAGTGAATTTGTTCACTTATCTGAGATAAAAGAAGCTGTCAAATGCAGGCACTGCTTTAAAACCTTTGCTACTCAAAGTGTTAAGTGCCTGCATCTACATAATTTCAACCCTTTCATTATATGCGCATTAGTTCATCCTTCCAGAAACACAAACTCAACATTACAATAAACCAGAAGAGCACTAATTTAATAGCTATTATACAATTATAGCATAATTACATTCTTTCTGATGCAGGAGTTTACTTTTTGTTTAGGAAACTAATTTTCTTGTTTATTACAGCTATTGTTCCATGAACAGCCCTGTTACTGGCAACTGAAAAATATATCATATTATAATAACTTGATTCTGTCTCAGGAGTGCTAATATGTATTTGCACACCTTAACGAGGGCTACACTAGATTATTTTTAATCTTTGTAGGCTGGTCTAAATCATAAGGCTTCGTAGATGTGAGACCAACTAGGAAAGCTGTGTTGCTGCTGGAAGATGTGTTGGTGTGGCCAAGAGGTCAGCACATCCTGGGGTCAGTGTGGATCCCAGTGCCCCAGTGCAGTGACGGGGACACTGTACTGTCTTTAGAATGAGACGTAAAACTGAGGTCCTGACCCACTGAGGTCATAAAAGATCCCTGGGCATCTTTTGAAAGAGTAGGGGTGGTACCCCGATGTTCTGGCTAAAATCTCCCACTGTGGCCTATATTCCCTATACCTAACCAGTGAATTCTCTCTTGGCCCTTCACCACCTTTGCTATTGTGTGGTGAGTGTACTGGTGCAGGTGCGTGCTACACAGTAGTGATTGAAATGGCTCCCCATTGGTTCTGTAAAGCACTTTGGGTGTCTTAAAAAGTGCTATATAAATATAAGATTCATTCATTCCAGCGTATCATTACACTTCCAGTATCATTGAAATGATCAGTTATAATCATTACTTTCATGGGTTCTCCCCGCTAGATCAGAGCCTCTCAATGCCAGTGCCAAAAAGCCAACTCAATCTGACAGTCGACTCCTATACCAGGAAATATTGCGGGTCTGTTGTATGCTGGTGTTATATGCAAACACCCTGTGAACAGGTCCCCGCTGAAAGAAGTGAAGATCTAAATATTGAGATTTTGTGAGAAAAAATATAAAAGTATAAAACTGAGAGATATAGTTATGCCTTGACAATAACATGTCATTCAGTTCATGCTTAGAGAAGATAGTGTGTGCAGGCAGTACAGTGACAGTACAGTACGGCAGTTCTGTGGCGCATTAGCCAGTGATTCATGTTTACATGCCTTTAAGAAAACGCCCAACTCAGCTTTTGGGTGTTACGCTATTAATGGACATCAGAAGGAAATAATCAGATTGCATGCTTAGGGGATTGAATGAGGGTAACATCATGCTGATAGAAAAAGAATAGAGCTATCTGAAACTCACACAATGCAATCATACCGTGACTGTCCAAGCAGGCTCGCAGGCGAACGCCAGCCAGAAACCAGTATTCAAAAAGTATAAAATAATAGGAATGGGGTTTGAGTTACAGCTGTCATGTAAATATAATTAAAATAAAAATGCCACGAATGGCCAGTGACAGACAATGTAATACAACCCTGTATCCAATAAAGTGTTGACACTGTATAAAAGCTAAATAAAAACATAATGCAATGATTTACAAATCATATAAACCCATATTTTATTGAAAATAAAACAAAGACAATATATGAAACATTGAAACCGAGATATTTTATTGTTTTTTGACAAGTATATGTTCAATTTGAATTTGATGCCAGCAACACGTTTCAAAAGGGTTGAGACAGGGGCGTGTTTACTGCTGTGTTGCATCAGCTCTTCTTTTAACGACACTCTGTAAAGGTCTGGGAGCTGAGGAGACCCGTCGCTGGAACTTTGAAAGACAAATGTTGTACCATTCATGCCTGATATAGGATTAAAACTGCTTAATAGTTTGGGGTATCCTTGGTCGTGTTTTCATGATGTGTATTTCATTTCAATGGGTGACAGGTCTGGGCTGCAGGCAGGCCAACTTTTGGCCAACAGGGGGTGTCCCAACTTTTTTGGAAATGTTGTTGTATAGTGTACATTATGCTGCATCCTTCCTGTGACAGCTTGTCCTGCTCAGGGTGGCCTGGAGCCTGTTCCAGGCAGCACAAGGATGGAGCTTGCCTTGAATGGGAGGCCAGTCCATTACAGCTAATGCATTTGCACAGTCAGGCTCTAGGGGCAGTTAGACTCACTGCAGGTCTTAGCACTGCAGAAGAAACTTTGGGGTTACCTGCAGGGGTTTACCTGGGTGAAGCCCACATGACACAGGGAGAGCGTGCAAGCTCTGGCCACACAGAACAGAGGTGACAATCAAACCCCAGCCCTGTCGGTGTGAGTCAATGCACAAGATGCTATCCATTTTAATATTATTACAGATATGCATATTTAAGTAGCTCAGTAATATGAAATGCACCTGTACACCACTAGGGGCTCTGTCCGAATATCTGGCTGCATCGCCTTGTGTCCTGAAAGCAGCCTTGGCCAGCTGGGCTGTGGTATCACAGTGCCAGATGTTCCACTGGGATGCTGGCCCACGCTGAACCCCATGCTTCCTGCAGTTATACTGAGTTACCTGGATGTCTGTTGGGACACAATCAGAGTAACTGCACATCTTTGGACCAGGGAAGGAGCTGTAGCATCCAGAGGAAAACCGGAGGCACTGTGTCACATTCCAGCCTCCTCAATACAGTGTTAATGTAACCGTGTGATTAAATCTATCTTGTGCTGTGTTTTAAATAATTGCTATACACAAGCATTAAGGAGTTTATACTTATTAATATGAAATGAGATCAATGACAATGGAACTTTTGTTTTGTTGAATTAATAACTTTTCAAACCTCTATAATAGTGTCACTTAGAATACGTAATAAACACATTATCCTTCAATGGTTTAAATATTGATTTTATAATCTTTTCATTTTAGCTAAGGATCTTTGTAGAACTAAGTTGTACATATTTGTAGTATAAAGCTGGGGTACACCCTGGATGGGATGCCAGTCCGTCACAGGGCACGAGGCTGCGGTACACCCTGGACGGGATGCCAGTCCGTCACAGGGCACGAAGCTGGGGTACACCCTGGACGGGATGCCAGTCCGTCACAGGGCACGAGGCTGGGGTACACCCTGGACGGGATGCCAGTCCATTATAGGACTGTAATGATGACAATGTTTTTAAAACATCTTTGAGGGAGAATGTGGTATCGATTGATTATTAATTGTTTGAAGTGATGGCAAATGACCAATCAGACAACAGATTACTTAAATGAATGCTGAATGTCATTTTCCTGTTAAGACACTTTTCAGACAGATCTCATAAATCGACTTTTAGTTTCTGTCCCACAAACTATGCCTGAGACACTGATACTCATCTGTCAATCTGTAGAATATGGCCCCTTACTTGTGTTCAGCCCCCTGCTTTTCAAGGGGGGAGCCCTTTGGTCAGAGCCAGATGGAAAGTGATATGTTGCAGTACACGTTATATTACACTGTATTCCACCTTTTGTTTGTTAGCAAAATTTAGTGCCTTGTTAGTACAGGCCAAGAACATGTGCAGAAGCGAAGCACATACTTAATACAGTGTAAATAGCAAGCTAAAGTGTAGTTTTACAGGTAGTACTTGTAGCTACCGTGTTAGTATAATTTATAAACGAAATAAAAGTTCCACTTAACTAGAGCGTCCATGTCTGTATTGTATAATTCATTCATCAGGCACGGTGTGTAATACACAAGGATTCCTGTATAGAGGGGCCTCATCAGAGGGACCTTTTCACCCGCCTACAGCAGGTCCTGACCCATCTCATGAAAGCATCTGAGAACAGGTATTACAGTAGTGACTGCCACTCGCTACGAGGAGGCCTGCTCAGATTTCCAGG
Source organism: Cryptomyrus ogoouensis (assembly GCA_025773925.1). Taxonomy (NCBI): domain Eukaryota; kingdom Metazoa; phylum Chordata; class Actinopteri; order Osteoglossiformes; family Mormyridae; genus Cryptomyrus; species Cryptomyrus ogoouensis. The sequence goes on from JAOYFF010000094.1 coordinate 20,011,235, forward strand.
CCTGAAAGGCAAGTTTCCTGGGAAACAATGTGGCCTCTTCATGCTTCAGACCTCCCCTTTCATCCGGTGATCTGGAGAGGGACGGCCTATCATCTTACCCGAAGGGCATCATTGCCCATGAGAGCCTTTGTCTCCGAGCCGTCTTTTATTTTGCAATCTTTTAGAAGCGGTCTTTTGCTGGCGGTGATGTGGCATTGGTGCTGTGCTGGTGGCAAACAAATGCTACAGCCTTGTCACAGTTTTGGGTGACTGTAAGTGTCTTAATCACTGCCGTTTGGTCAGCATATCTATGTTTAATGACATCAGCTAGCATGTGACATCAGTTCAGCCACCACACTGCACACCAACGTGCAGTAACAGGGCGTATGACATCCAGCAAGAATCACAGAAGCTGGCTAATCACGTTTTTTTTTTTTTTTTTTAAATGCCAACTTGGTTCTTGGTGCTGTAAATGTGACGCAGTAAGGAAATGCAGTAATTTGATCTCTATTTATAGAGTCCTTCTTGTGGTCTTTGACAGTCGTTCTGTGTGTGCAAAGAGATAGGAAATTCTGCTTGTTTCTCTGTGGGAGCTTGAGTGGCACACCTATGTCATTTCAGAGATAATACCAGGAGATGGAGGGATAAAGGCGAGCGTTGCCGGAGGATTACCGACTCGCTCCGTCCGAAGCCACAACAAGGTCATCCTGCAAGAAGAAAGCGGTCGCTAGCCTTACAAACAAGCTGGTTCGACTGACATTTCCCTTCCTGCATCCCATCGGTGTAGCATGAAGAGCATTGAAAGGAATCGAGCAATAAAACAACCGTCACTTACAGCCAGAGGGAAGGAGAAGCAGAATAGAACCAATTAATAATGGCTGTCTCCAACCTTCTCTGCCGCTTCACACACAGGTGACCCCAACAGGAATAAAGATGCAATGCAGGGAAATCATGAGCCGCGAGGTCATCGTAGGCTTTCCTTCTCCAGTGCTCTCGTGCCATATTGTATGTAGTACATGATAAACACAGGTTACATCATGCAGACCTAATGAACAAGATGTACAAACCACACAACTGATGCTCTACATATTCCCTGCATAGTCACCTTTACACATTATATACTTATGTGTAATAAGAATTTAAATGAACATGAATAAAAGATTAAAGAACTTGTGAATAGGCAGTGTAAAGAGACCATGCAGAAATGAAAGTCCCAGTTCAATTCCCAAACACCCAATATTTAAGCCTTACTGGGATTGTTTGTAAGCTGTGGTCAGTCTTGAAATTTCATTTGTGTGCTCAAGTCAAAGTATGTTTAGCTCCATTGTAATTTCACAGAAACTGACTTGCTGTTTCCTGACTTCCTGACTGATGTCCCTGACTTATTCCCAGGCTGATGGCTGAGTGTCTGTAGACCCTGTTTGCTTTGCCTGTCCCTACTCTAGTTACCATCAGCCTTCGTGGTTCTTCCTTGATCCCATGTCCTTCTGATCCACTACTTGCTCATGGCCAAGCCTTGGCTGTGAGTTAGCAGAACTGCCAAATGCAGACAATCAAGCCCTAACGGACCCATTGGTAGTAATGTTTTTGTCATTATCTTTTCTCTTTCAGTTGATAGTGTGTGGTTTTAATTTGTCATTTTTTGAGTGCAAATTAAGTAAATATTTTGACAAACACTGGTTTTGTCCCTAATCCATCTCTGATTTTCATAAAGATTAAGAAAACAAAAACATACGCTTACTGAACCAAAGTATGACATGCATATTGACTTTTGATACTATTCCTCGTGGGTCGACACCTATGCATGTTCTGTTTATTTTGATGTTTATGCAGATCAACCTTTGTTCCTCTGGAGTTAAAGGATTTTAAGAAGCTATCAATTTAAGTAATTGTTCTGACAGCACCCCCCAGGTGGTGTGGGTATTAAGTGGATTTGTGTTCAGTGGAATTGTGGATTCCTGCCCAAGCAGTCTGTGTGTGGATGAAAGTTGCACATCGTTTGCCTGTTTGCTTAAATTTTCTCCAGGTGCTTTGCCTTCTTTCTAAGCTTTTTGTGTGTCACCTGTGGATTTTGCAAAACTCACAAAAAAAACACATTTCATTTCTTATGCCGACCCTGCGATATTTCAAAACCATGATGGGGAACTGTGTGTGTGTGTGTGTGTGTGTGTGTGTGTTTGTGAGCCCTATGATGGACCAAAATGCAGTCCAATGTTTCCCGTGTAACATGTCCTTGTATTCTTGGACCTGTGACCCTGCATTGGATAATTATTTATGGAAAATGAATGGATGTGTAGCATCATTCCATAAAAGTTAACATCAGCTTAAGTAGTATGTTAATGAGTTGATTGATTGATTGATTGATTGATTGATTGATTGATCAATCGATTTTGATTAGTTGATTGATGTTCTAGATTTGGAAGACTGGCTTTCCAGGGATTTTATTTTGCAAATCTAAAGTACTGACAGTCATTATTTTTTATTTCCTAAATAAGACATTCCTAAATGAGCAATATGTGGGGACAAGCAGCACACAGGCAAGATAAAGCGGGCAGAAACACTGTGGTAAGAGGACACGCTCCCAGTTTAGCTGCTCCATGAGAGATCAGCAGTACTTGTGAATCTGTGATGTAACTCAACAGCCATTTTGGATATGAAGATGTTTTGAAATGCTTCTAATATTTTTTTTGTGCTGCTTTTTATTTTCAACATCGTAATGCTTTTAAGTAAACAGAGATGCCTTGCACACAATAATCGGTATTATGAAAGAAAGTTGTCGTGGTTAAGTTGTATTGGGTAAGGCCTGAAGTTGCATGTGAAGGTCGTTGGTAATGGGTCGATTGTAATCGCAGGCAACTCGTTCCTTGAAAGGGATTTAGGATGTGATGAAGGAGTCAGGGCCGGATTTGAAACAGAGTAACAAACGTATTATTGGAGGAGAAGGAACACAAGAAGTGCAGAGAATTCCCCATGAGCTAAGCAATGGAAAAAACACAAAACTAATAAATCCGCAAACAAAATAAAGTAAAAATAACAGGGGATATTTTATTTGTTGATGGATTGTACCAATGTTAAAATCAAGCATTGAATGTCACAACCATTTCATCATTCAAATAAAGCGTCATTTTTTAGATTGCTTGGATTAGATTATTTGTGACTCTGAATTAAACGCACATTAGAGGACTGGGCAGGCACTCCAAAATCAACAATATTTGATTTTGAGGGCCAATTGTGTTTCATGGTCTGTATAATCTTATTTATTTCTGAAATGCACTACAATGTAGGCTCTCCAGGTTTCCACAAATATAGAGCTGTCTTCATTCTGAACGCTAATTGAGACGTGACCATGGCAACAAAGCTTTTCACATTTTAGCTTGCCATGGTCTTAATTTCTGAAGTGCTTGTGCCTGTTTGAAAGCCCTTATGTTTGAAACGTTGAGACAAAGCATTTATTCATTCTCATAACTGCCTTTTCGTGTCTTTGCTTATATGTTTTATTTAATATTGGCCCCAGACACCTCATGAAGTACAAGACATTTTTGTCTTAACTTGGGAAGAATTTCCTGCACATTGCATTGAATAATAACAGTATGTTACAGGTGTTGATTAGAGCACAGTGATACTGAAGCCAAAAATATAGCTAATGTTAGCTGCAAACTATATGATAGATAGTCATAACACTGTACAGTAAGTCCCTGGGTTAGTAATGTCCGGCTAACGTACTTAGGAACGGACTGTCATAAAGCCTATTATATTGATAATTCGGGTAAAATACTATGGTTCGTAATAACGAATTCACACACTACTTTGTGACGCTTGCTTCAACAGTTTGTCGGCTTGAGGTACACTACAGTACATATGCTGCTACTTTTATTATTAGCGTATAATAATAATTATTATAATGTATAGTATTATTATTTTTCCTACAAACTCAACTTAAAGACAGACTTAGGATCTCATTTGTAACCTGGGAACTGCCTCTGTAGTAATACATACTAAAGTTATTCAGGAATGTGGGGCTAGCCATAGACTTTCACATGGGACAGATGTGACTGAAATCCTCACAGAAGGAATAATTTCTCATTCTGAGCTCATAATTGTTAATGAAATATGTATGGATTCCGTGATACTCTGTCTTGGTGGAGCTTGGGGCACTGCCATCGTCTCCTTCCACGGTCACCCAGTGAGCCAGTTGTGTCTGGCAGAGCAGCACCGGTGCCCCCGATACCTCACTGTGATTTACGGAGCCACACAGCTGTGGGCTATTTCGCCCCATCCATCCTGTCACATACCGAGTGCCATTGTGTGTTAATTAATAGGTTTGATCTTGATGATTGTTGTGGTTGGAGCAGCACCCCCCCGCCCCCAGAGGCAGCCTGTGACCCACCAGCCTGTGACCACACCCCCTCCACTGGCCACACCTCCATGAATTGCAGCCGAATCTGAGTCAGAGAGGAATCGCATGTTTGCCCGCTGTCCTGCCTGCCCCACCACCTTGCCCTCCGCCCTACCTGTCTCCCTGCCAGCCGCCCTGCCGGCTGCCCTGCTGATCACCCTGCCCACCTTCCTGCCAACCACCCTGCCCTTTGCCCTACCCACATTCCTGCCAAACGCCCTGCACTCTGCCCAACCTGCCTTCCTGCCGGCTACCCTGCTGACTTCCCTGCCCTCCCCACCGTATTGCCCTCTACCCTGTTTGCCTCCCTGCTGGCCATCCTGCCCTCTACCTAACCCGCCTTCCTGCCTACCTGCCGCCCTGCCCTCTGTACTGTCCACCTCTCAGCCCTCTACCCTACCCGCCTCCCAGCCCTCTACCCTACCCGCCATCCTGCCCTCTACCCTACCCGCCTCCCAGCCCTCTACCCTACCCGCCTCCCTGCCCTCTACCCTACCCGCCTCCCTGCCCTCTACCCTACCCGCCTCCCTGCCCTCGCCCTGCCCTCCAGTTTACTCGCTGCCCTGCCCTCCAGCCTACCTTCCCCCATGCCCTCTGGCCTGCCACCCTGCCCTCTACCCTACCCAGGTCCCTGCCTTCCTGCCTGCCCGCTGCTCTATTTTTGAAACGTGAGATCTGAGTCTCGCAGGCTGAGCGGCCATCCGGGCTGGAGCCTTTCCCATTTCCTTGGTGAATCAGCTACCCAGATACCATCTTTACTTATTTATTTCTACCCAGTGTATCGTTTACAGACCCTGCACGTCGCAGCTCAGCATTAGCCTGACACGTGTCACTGTCACGCGCTTTAATGACTGTGTTATTCCAGCCTAACAATTATCATTTGCATACAAAATCTGATATCTGAGAACGGCAAAAACTTGGTCTTCACTTATGCTGATTAAGAGCATCTTGTCAGTGATTTTCGTGGGGCAGCATCTCTACAAAATGCTACCTTTTAATGCCGTTGAATAAACATGTTGAATTCCTCCATGCCTGTTGCCCAGTACTTCAGAGGAGATGAGATCAAGTTAATCAAGTTAAACTCACGGAGACAGCACTGCCCTCACCCACCAAATAAAAACAGTGTGAATAAAGAGACAGCTCTTGAATAAGTGATGCCCTGCAATGGACAACAGTCTTTGCTTCTTATATAACTCCTGGGAGTGAAATTAGTACTCTCTTTGATGTGTTTCACTCTGTATGTTCTTTATACATAGAGAAAAATATGCATCCTTAATAGAGTGGTAATCATTAATTATTTATCATTGATTGCATTTGATTCCATGAGTTTAATGGTGGTTTCTTCTAAAGCTTGTCCTCTGTTACGTTTTCAGTTCTGTTCTTCACCTCTGCTCTCTGACTATGAATCGTGCAGTTTCTCTATGTCGCGGGAGGCGGCAGAGATGGATCCAAGCTGAGAGCAATGCTATTCCACTCATACCCCCTCATAAACAGCCATTTAGTCTTTGTCACGCTCTGCACTCCTCCCTAGATCTCTGGAGGCACGGTTATGGGCATTTCACCACTCAGCTGGTTTGGCATGTCGGCACCGCATGCCCCAAAGAGGAGGCCGTGAGCTCGGAGCAATGCTGCAGGGCCTCAGACATGCTGACGCTGCTGATGATTCTCTCCTCCAGAGCACTACTATGTTCACAGTATTGACAACCAATAGAGTTTAGCCTTGAAGTCTAAGGGGTCTAAGGGATGTTTATTACACCGAGTCTGATGAGTCCAGGAGTGACATACAAAAGCGTCTCTTAGAGACAGGCCATGTACACACTTATTTAATTATTTTAGTATCAATTTTAAGATTAATAGTATTAATATTAATAATATTGATTCCTTCTCAATTCTTTATTGATTAAAATTTCATTTACAGAAGCTTTGATCCACTAAGTCATAGAATTAGAACAAAAGACATTGATTTATTGATTTATTGTTTATAATTTATTCAATTTTAAAAATATATAAATTCAGACTAAAGTAGGGGATAAATCAGAGAGGGCAGCCTTTAAGAAGCATCAACTTTGATGGGTTCTTAATCAAGAACCCATCAAAAATGAAAGGAGAAAAAAACTCCAAACTGTATCCAGAATAAACCCGTAAATGTGACCAATGACTGAAAGCCCAGCAGAGTCTGGTCTCCCTGCCAAGCTGCCTTTGTCTCTGCATCTTCAGCTCAGCTGCTCCTCAATGCTCTCATTAGTCCTGGATGACGAGCAGCTGAGCGCCGCTGATGAGCGTAACCTATATTTGGCTGGACGCATGGCACCGTCTCGCTGCTCCTGCAAAACGGTTATGTGCTCCAGTCTCGCCGCCAGCTGCCTCCTAATTGTTGGCAGGTCTGGATTTGGTCAGTCATCATGTTAGAGCTATGGCTCAGTCATATAAGCAATCAAGCTTTATGACGGTCAGCAATATTTCTGTTCCTGTGCCTAACATGTAATAATAATCTTTATATGTAACATTGTAAGATGTCAAACATAAAATGCTAGTTAAAATGGTCACAAGCATTATGAAGTGCTCTTTTGTTTGTTAACAGTATTTTGGAGCAGTTAAAGAAAATCATTAAGGAGAGTGTATCTCTGTAAGTAAACACTTTATGTATGTACTGGGAATAAAGCGATATGTGCTTGAACAGAACTTATTTTGCATTAAATTAGACAGTAATTAATATCATTAATATCAATACAAATTGGTGACATCAGAGTCTCAAAAGGCTTGCAGCATTTTTACTCTTACAGAATCTGGCGACTTGAGTGTGCTGGGCTGCTCTGGAGTAGCTTTTGCAGACCATCTTGCACTTGGTGCTACGTTATATCTATCTATTAGCAGTTTGCATCCAAAGCGACGTACGCATGAAGAAGCCTTGGGGTCAGAGAGCAGGATCAGCCAGCACCCCTGGAGCTGTAAGGGGTCAAGGGCTCACGCAAGGGCACTCTGCTGATGTGATTTCTTACACGAGATTCAAACCTATGACCTCCCTGACACAGGCACTGATCCCTAAACCACTAGGCTGGACACCACTTCATTGGCAAGTCGACCGACCAGTGACTGGGGGCAAAGCCCAGTGGCTAATGTTAACAGAAAACATTACTCGCTCCTCAGCTGGAGCGGCAACCCTCACCTGGGAGAGGAGGTGTGTCTGGATGGTCTTTTCACACTATGCTTGGTCTCCGGAGACCACACACATGCAGCACTAAGCAGAGGTCTGAGGTAATCAAAGAAAAAGATGTTTAAATGATGTCATGTTGCTGTTAAACTATGACATGTCTGTTGAAGTGTGTGAGCTTAACCATTCAACTAATTAAATTAAATGAGCTGGTAGCGAAATTTAATGAATGCACGGAATGCCCCTGAAGAACCAAACCACCATGCAACAAGACATCAGTAAGTTTTGGAGAAAGTAAGAAATTCTTGGTTTATTGGATTATTGTCTTACTGTTAATTTTCATATGTTCTAATGTTAAATTGTGGGGTTTTTTTTCCAAGTAAATTACACTCGCCCAGATAAAGAGCTTAGACATTAGCACAATGTGATACCTAGTGATACCTCAGTGGTTTGAGTGACCATCCCATCTTGATCTCGGATTGATTTATGGATAAATCAGGCATATTTTCATAGGTAGCAGAGTCACTGAATACTTTGATAGCATAGTGGAACATGGGATGCTTATGTGCAGTATTAGTGTTTATACCTAGATTTGACCATGAAAAATCGACAAAAACACATTCTTAGTGAGAACAAACACTTTGCTTCTCATTGCAAGGCAGAAGGTTTTTAACTGGACAGTACATATGGACTAATCTCCAAAAACTGTACACCAGATTGTTCATTTGGTCATCATGCCCTTAATTGACCTAGTACATCCAGACAGAGCCATGAAAAAAAACACTCATTGTCTGTTATTTTAATGAATGACTACAGCAGTACTTCAGATTTCTTCAGGAAAAGATTCATTTGCCATTGGCTGGTTTTCTTTCACTGCCACTTCCATCATGATGATGTCACTCAAATTCTCATGTCACTTTATTGGTTTTTATCCAAATTCAGGGGAGACAAATATACATAATTGCCAAGGTACTTCAAGCTGTTTCACTTAAATGTTTATAAATTACACCATATTATAATACATATCTGTATTCTTTCTTGCAAATTACAGAGAAGTGCAGATCATTCATCAATCATCCAATTGCTTATGCTGGTCAGGGTCACAGGAGATTGTGTGTCTGTGGGTGTGTGCATGTGCCTTGCAATGGACTGGCATCCCATCCAGTGTGTATCCCAGCCTTGTGCCCTGATTCAGACTGGTTTCCTATCCAGGGTGTATCCCAGCCTTGTGATGGACTGGTATCCCATCCAGGGTGTATCCCAGTCTTGTGCCCTGATTCAGACTGGTATCCCATCCAGGGTGTATCCCAGCCTTGTGATGGACTGGTATCCCATCCAGGGTGTATCCCAGCTTTGCTATGGACTGGTATCCCATCCAGGGTGTATCCCAGTCTTGTGCCCTGATTCAGACTGGTATCCTATCCAGGGTGTATCCCAGCCTTGTGATGGACTGGTATCCCATCCAGGGTGTATCCCAGCCTTGTGATGGACTGGCATCCCATCCAGTGTGTATCCCAGCCTTGTGCCCTGATTCAGACTGGTTTCCTATCCAGGGTGTATCCCAGCCTTGTGATGGACTGGTATCCCATCCAGGGTGTATCCCAGTCTTGTGCCCTGATTCAGACTGGTATCCCATCCAGGGTGTATCCCAGCCTTGTGATGGACTGGTATCCCATCCAGGGTGTATCCCAGCTTTGCTATGGACTGGTATCCCATCCAGGGTGTATCCCAGTCTTGTGCCCTGATTCAGACTGGTATCCTATCCAGGGTGTATCCCAGCCTTGTGATGGACTGGTATCCCATCCAGGGTGTACCCCAGCTTTGCTATGGACTGGTATCCCATCCAGGGTGTTCCCCAGCTTTGCTATGGACTGGTATCCCATCCAGGGTGTACCCCAGCCTTGTGATGGACTGGTATCCCATCCAGGGTCTACCCCAGCCTTGTGATGGACTGGTATCCCATCCAGGGTGTACCCCAGCCTCGTGCCATATGGTGCTTGGTAAGTACAGAAAGAAGTTTTTACATGCATGTGCTACAGACCCAAGCCTCTTTTCTTCTTTCTCACTGTCCCCTCCCCCGGGCTATTCCCTGCCTAAATTGGGTGCCGAGTGAGCTCTGTAAGTCTCCGATCCAGGTGGCTGATTGAGTGCTGCTCCGCAAAGACCCCGCTGCTCCTCTGCTGCCTGACCAGCAGCGGTCTGACATGAGGTCCCTCTCACTTGATATCTTCATTCTTCTCACAGCATTTGACATTCATCCGCTTGGCATAAGGTTCAGGGGAGTTTGCAGCCAGATGGTTTTAGACCCCTACAGGTCTTTTATTTTTTCCTGGGTGCGCCTATTGCAGGGGTGGCCAATCTTATCCGCAAAGGGCCGGTGTGTTTGCGGGTTTTCGCCGCAACTCCCTAATTAGGTCACTAATTACAGGACTGATTGGCTGAAGAGTCCTCACACCTGGGTTTGAACAGCTGACCTACAGGTTATCCCAAAAACCTGCATAAACACCGGCCCTTTGCGGGTATGATTGGCCACCCCTGGCCTATTGTATCCTTCCCTAAACTGCATGATTTATAAGGCTTACAAGTTTATTTACATTGTTTTGCTGTCATGAACTAGTCTGAGTATGTTGGGATGAGTTCTGTATGAAAAAGGAACTGAATTGAATTAAACTCACATTGCAGTCTGCTTAGCACCAGCAGTCCTGTCTGCTTTAACTTGTCTGGCAGCTTACAGAAGCTGCTCAGCTGCAACACTCTGCCATTTTTGGAGTGAGGGGACCAGAGGATTGTAGGGGGGTGTATTTTGACTGCAGAATTTTCTTTGAAACTCTCCACGCCTACATCTTTTTTTCGCCCTCCTTCAGTGCACTTATGGAATCACATTGCAGCTTAATAAATGCATCGCTCGTCTCACCACAGATACATTCGAACATCCCGTACCGAATATGTACATATCTGCACCTTCAGCGAATTACTTCTCTGTCCACTCCACACTTTTATATCTTGTTGCCTATTTAACAACATTTTTGTGCCTCAGGTACCACATAATTATAACACCTGCAAAAATGAACAGAAAAGTAATTATGCTGTTCATATACATGTAGCTCCTGTAGAGTGACCTATGCTACTTTACAGTGAGTACACTGGCCCTTCTAGGGGCATCTGAAGATGGCATATTTGTTCTTTCTAGCATCCAGTCATATTTATCCGTGTACATCATTTGTCTTATGGTGCTTTTCCACTGCCACCAAGAACCGAGCCACACCAGGAACTGGTGATTTTCCATTGTGAAGGACCCAATCCGTATCCAAGCTGTACTCGCTCTGACATGACCCTGCGTATTAGCAGGGCCGAAAGCCTGAGAAAACCAAGCTGGTTGCATCACCAACATCTGACCAAAATGCATGAGATATCAGTGATCTGTGCATGGATTTATTTGAAGAAAAACCGGGTATATTCTATATATTACTCATTATTAATAAGATCACCAGGATATAAAATGTACAGAATATATATAGTGTAGCACTGGTGGGGTTTGCATGTACCAGCATGCCCTGCAAGTTTCCCAGTTGTGGCGTTTATGTTTGCCCGTGTCTTGTGTGTACGCTGTCCAACCCTCACTTGTCTTTAGCATTGTATAAATTACTCACCATGTGTGAGCTTTACCATTTGGTATCTGACCTCCCCGTGTTTCCTAGTTACATTTGATTCGGTGCTCGTTGGGTGCCTGCGTTAATCCAAGTCTCCCTCGTCATTCGCCACTCACGCAGTGCCCTGCTCTGCCCGGTGCTACAGTGGCATGAGAAATGGGATGCCGGAAGCGATCGTACTAGCGCTGCTGGAGTAGGCACTTTTCTCCATCATTTGGCAAGCCTGCTCCAGCCTGGCAGACCTCAAGGCGGCAGTGAAGTGGCGAAGCAGAAGAGGCAGTGGTTCCGGGGCGAAGACAGCCGGGACAGAGAAGCTTATCTGGTGGGGCTGCGGCAAGTGGGGGGCACGGGCTATGCTCTTGCCTGAAAACCTACCCCAAACCCACTGGCAGATGAGCTGAGGGCATCACAGCAAAGGTGGCGCCATCTTGCTCTGCGGAAGTGCAAGTGCACTGGACCCATACATCTCGCCCTGAAGCCGCTCCTGCCAGCCCGCTGGACCCTCGTCAGACGTTGGTGACCGAAGACAGTGGGCATAACAGCGGACCGCAACTGCTCACCGGCCGTCAAGGGCTCCTCACTCGTCAGCTGCAAGGAGCCATGCCGCAACCCCGGCTGCGAACACGACCAGCAGAGGCAGCAGGTGGAGGCTACTCTGTCAGAGCGTGAGGAGGCCCGGTTCGCCTGGGAACCCTGCTAGCTTGATGAGCATTGCGAGAGGGACCAGCAAGACCGGGAGCGGCTGTGGGAGTCCACAGAGCTGGAGCGGCTGTGCTGAGAGTTGGCCAGCTCGGAGCAGGAGCACGACCACCAGGCATGTCTGGCTGATGCAGCAGTTTCGGCATTACATGGCCACAAAACGGTGCTGCTCAGCCGGGAATAGTATGTCGCCCCCTTGAGATCGACTGGCTTTGGACTGCATGCGCTGGAATAGCAGTATGCGCACTTCCTGGAGGAGCAGGAGCGGCTGTGCAGGGCTGCCCGACCCTGCAAGCAGGAGGCTCCGTGGCAGGACCGGCTTGCTACACAACATCAGGGCCCCACCAAGCCGGGGAGAAAGAAGGGCTGGGGCCAGGAGGAGGTGGTACCGTCTGTAGCTGCTCCGTGCTCTGGCTGTCCCCAGAGAAGGGGGTCTGCTTGTGGCAGTCTTTGGGAATGGTATTCCCTGGCCAGGGTGACCATCTGGAAGGGTTACCAGATCCACCTAAGCCATGAAAGAAGAATGGTTGGTGGCTGGGGGGGGTCTATCACTCCAGTGCCCACCAGCAGCTAGTCACGCCAGCACTCGGAATGCTCATGGCCCCTGTCATTGGAGGTGACGCACTGACAGCTGGCACCGGACCAGGGACTTGCTTTGGAACTGAGGTGGGGACTGGGGATGGTGGTCGCTGGGATAGTCGACCTCTGAGGAGGGGGCAGTGTAGTGTCAGTGAGGTTTGCATGTCCCAGCATGCCCCGAGAGTGCTGTAAATAGCCCTTGTTGTACTGTTGTTGGTGGTGGTTGTGTTTCTTGACGGAGGCTGTGTGTTTGCCTGTGTCTTGTGTGTACCCTGTCCGATCCTCATGTGTCTTTAGTATTGTATAAATTACCCACCATGTGAGCTGTACCATTCGACATCTGACCTCCCTGTGTTTCCCAATCACATTTGGTTTGGTGCTCGTTGGGCATCTGTTAAAGGCTGAATAGAAGACCCTGGTTTTTCCCCGCGACCAAGGCTCTTGCAATGCCTCGGTCTACCCGGCCCTACAATATAGATAGTCCTAAAATGTACAAAATGTACATCCACAGTTGGCAGGAATTTTTTGTTGATAAGTGAGACATTCATTGTTTCCCCTTTGGCTATTGCCAAAGAGTTTATTTAGCTTAAGGCTTATTAATAACTCACCTCTTTTAATCCAGTGAGGAAAATACTGCTAAAATTATGGTGTTTATTAATTTAATAAGCTAAATTCTATCAACTGTTATAATATCAGACATTGTGTTCCACAACACCTGCTCAAAATAGTCATTATGCTAAATTTGTGCTCCCCCACCCCAATACACACACATGCACACACACTTATTTTCACACTCATCCATTTTGGTTTGCTAGCATTTGGTTATGGCAGGTATACATTTGCATTCCATCTGCTACAGATTTTGCATTTATCTATTTCAGGGTTGTGGTTTGTGGATGTTAACATTGCAGTTTAGAAATGAATCAGTAAAGGGGAAAATAACTAGAATCCTTAACAAATAAACTTTTGGTCAATTTTTCTGGCCAGTCATTGCAGAGAACCTGGTCAATAAATGTTATATTTGTCCAATAAAATGAATTTGATAATTAAAAGTGGTACTGTTTGTGATGTGCTGGCACCCGGTTCGGGGTGTACCCCTGCTCTGTGCCCTATGTTGTCTGCAGTAGTCTCAAGGCCCCTCCAAGCCCTGATCAGTATGTTAGAATTTTGATAAATGGGTATAATAATGCTAGTATAAGAGGCCTATTTTACATACATTCCTGATTCTGACATTCAACCACAAAAACATTTCCCAAAAGCATTCAAGTAATAAAACTTATTGATTTAAACTGATAGTGAAATCTCAACACAATTTCTTATTCTGTAAAAGCAAACCAATGCATTTATCAAGTTTATTAATGACACATTTATTGCTCATGTTTCATAATTAATGTCAGGAAAGTATTTGTACGACATTATATTATACAGAGCTGCCAACTTTTGTCAGCTGGCTGATGTGAGATTTTCAATTCGAGACAAGTCTGCACACACATACACATACGTTTGCATGTATGTAAGTCTGTAGGGTTTGCAAACTATCACAACGCTATTGATATAGCTAATTTTATTTAAAATGGAATAATATAGATTTGCCGTAAGATTTCTTGCGTGAGCGTGAGAGTCAGAAAGTGTGTCACGCCAGATGCGTGACAGTTGACAACACTGATTAAAATCTGAATTAATTAGCAAATCTCTAATAGTGTCTGCACAACAAAGGAAATGCATAATTTCAGCTGGATAGCAAAATTGATGGCAGTTATTCAGAACTTTCTTCTGCCTTCAAAAGTTACATTTAATCCTCTGTGCCAGCTTATATTTGGTTTTACTATGCATCAGTATTAATGAAGTATGTACTGTAAGATTTGTTTTATTTGCTGAGATTGGCAAATCATATCTTTCACTTATAGGGATTAATAGTAGTTACACACTCAGCCATTATTCAGTGAATGATCAGCATTTATATATGTATCTCTTGCAAAAATGATGCTATTTATACAATTTACTGGGTTCATGCCAGATCCTATATAAACGTACGGAACTGAAATCCAATTGGTTGAGAGATTGATAAATGAGGACATAATATCTTTGTAATAAAGTTTAGCTGGTGGTGACACAGTGGTGCAGTGGATAACAAGGTTGCTTCACACCTCTGGGATCTGGGTTCAAGTCTCCACCAAAGTTCCATGTGTGTGGAGCTTGCATGTTCTCCCTCTGTCATCATGGGGTTTCTTGCTGCTACTCCAGTTTCCCCCCATAGTCCAAAAACATCCTGAGGCTAATTGGTGTTCCCCAATTGCCCATAGGTATGCATGAGTGAATGGTATATGAGTGTGCCCTGTGATGGGTTGGCACCCCATCCTGGGTTGTTCCCTGCCTTGCATCTGTAGCCTCTGAGATAGGCTCCAGACCCCCTGTGATACTGAATAGGATAAGTGGTTTCAGAAAATAAATGGATGGATGGAGTTTCAGTAGTTTCTTACAATACCTAGTAAAGACCCTGTCGCACCTCCTTCTGATCTGCTTGCATCTATGTTCCTGTTATATATGTGCGCCTGTTGTATCTCTGGTTTGCAGTTTGGTCACAGGTTTGCTGAAGGACAGACAGTGTGTTAGAAGCCCATGAGCTGTATGCTCTGTTTGTTGAGCACCTGGGCTGCATTATCTTTGCTCCAGTTCCTCACACTTCCAGGCTTGTCATTTTTTTATCGAGAAGCATCCTGGCTCTGACTTTTGTTAGATCTTTCTTTCTTGTTGACCATTTGCCCACCTTATTCTCATATAGGAACTCAGCTATTTCTTTTTGGACTCACATTGGAAACTGCAAATTAGTATGATAGAGTGATACAATAGAAGTGTTGGCAGGTCCACACTATAATGATGTTATTGGTCCTACCCACACCCAGACTAATGCACTCCGACAATACTAATGTTGGTAGTCCTAACCATGCACAGAATCATGCACTGCAACAGTAATGATATTGTTGGTCCTAACCACACCCAGACTAATGCACTCCAACAGTAATGGTGCTGGTAGTCCTAACCACACCCAGACTAATGCACCGTCATAAGAATGACATGACACATGTCCAAAAACCGAATGGCACATTATGACAACAGTGATGTTTATGACAACAGTCATAAACATCAATAATGTGTCATTACATGTGTCATGTCATTCTTATGACGGTTACATGTCACCCTTATGTTAACTTTCCTTCCGTCATACTCCACACTATATTCAGAGGGAAGTCCCAGCTGGGGAAATGATAGAAGGTCTTCGCGTTTCCAGTTTTCAACAGCCAGCATTTCTTTATGTTGCATCCCATTCAAGTCTAACGTCATCTCACTGTGCCCAAATGAAACTCAGAACCATAAACTCTACAAACAATTGATTTGAGTTTTAAACATGAATTGATGTGGGAGACCAAAAGCGGAGTGATTCACTCACTGGAATATCATTAGAGGACAGTGCTTGACTTACAGTCATCTTCTTAACCTTAAGTGAGTTTAAGCGACATCATCAGGTCAATGCAGGCCTAATTTAGAGGAGCCCTTGACATCTGGCATCGATTCGCTGCTGAATCGAGGGTCATCATATGTGACCCATCTTCCAGCTGATGCAAATGCTCTCGAATATAAACAGGGCACAAGGCAGGTCTCCGGGGAGTATCGTTCCCTCCGCTCAGAGTTAATCGTGACTGCATTTCTTGACACGTAAGTCCAAGTGTAAATCTCTTGACTACAGCACTATGAAAGAGCCAAATATTCTGGCAAATATTCTGTCATAATGTGGTATTTAAGATCAATACAACCCATTACCTTTGAAGATTTAAGGCAGGCACCCAAAGACACCTGACCATAGTGTCTTCAGGTACAGAACACAGTAACTGATTGTATTACAGATAATTCCCTTGCTACAATAGTCAGCTTTGCCCATATGTGTGAGACAGTCCTAAAATAAACCAGCCCTCAAGAATACACTTGCTGTTGCTGTGTAACACCCTGATTATGTTCCCCTTATAAAGCCTTGATTGCAGAGAAATTGCCGGCTCCTCTGCCACATTGTACAGCAATCCACAGCTGTGCTCCACATGAGTGATATTTATCCCATGTGCATCAGCGTAGTTTATGCATAAATGTTGCCGATCAGTGTTTGTCTCAGAAACCTGAAGATTAGTATCCATGTGGAGAAGCAGAGCCAGCTTCATGTTATTGTCCTTCATGCTTTTCACAGTCATTTTCATGTGCCCACACGGCCGCTGTCATGACAAACGACAAGAACATGCATCTCCCAGCATCTCATCTCATCTCATCTAATTATCTCATTTAAATACAAGTTCTGCCCTTCATTCCATTTTCCAGCAGATATCACTGTCACCAGTTAATGTTTCTGCAAAGCCTTAGCAGAACTGTTATCATCAAAGATGCCAAAACATGGATTTAAAAAAAAATAAATAATAATAATAATTGCATTAGAACATAGATCTTTGTACATGAGTTTAAAAATAGAGTTCTTTATAGATTTAATCTATCCATCAATCTTTTAACTGCATACCTGGGCAGGGTCACTGCAAATAATTTTTAAATATCATATTTAGACTACTAAATAAAATGAACCCAACATGAACATAATGTAAAAAACTTGGGTAAATTTATCATGTTAACTGTGAAAATTGAGGAGGAACATCATTCAAGTCTAAGCAAGCATGCAGGGATGTCCTGTTCCTCTTGTTCTTGGTCAACGCGTTTGTATATCTGTGACATTCTGCCGCTCGTTAACTTGATTTATTATAAACTCCGCCGTGTTCTTAATTAATCAAGTCTCTCACTGAAGACAAGGCCCTTTGCGGCTTTTGAACCCAGCTGTGCCCTCTCAGTGCAGCAGACACACTGCATCACGCTTTGTGGCTCGATCTGCTCGTGCTCCAGGCTGTTCAGATTGACCTGGATACTTTCGCAGTTTTCAGTGGTGCTTTATGTCACCCTCAACATCAGCTTAGCAGCTATATTAGGATAATAATAAAAAACACTGCGTCTACTGCTACAATAGCTGCATTTTATATAAAACGCTATCTTTTATTTTTAATTAGTACAAGTTTAAACATATTCTGAATGGGAATGACAATGATAATAGCAATGACAATGTGTGGCACACACTTCAAAATCAAAAACAAAATGAAAATCAGTCTAATGAAATGCAGGAGAGATTAGTATTTAATTTGAATGTTTGAATGTGATTTCAAAATTGCAATTCCAAGGAATGTT
The DNA here is from genome assembly GCA_025773925.1 of Cryptomyrus ogoouensis. Taxonomy (NCBI): domain Eukaryota; kingdom Metazoa; phylum Chordata; class Actinopteri; order Osteoglossiformes; family Mormyridae; genus Cryptomyrus; species Cryptomyrus ogoouensis. The sequence continues at coordinate 20,028,954 of JAOYFF010000094.1, forward strand.
TTAAATAAAGGAAATGAACATTGTTGTGAAATTAAAAACAAAACAAGAAAACATCAGGTAATCTGATATTGGCTATTAAATTGCAGCAGGGCCAAAGCTCACAGATCATTGTGACTGGTGTCTTGTTACCTTTGTTACAGGGAAAAGTTTGTAGCTAAAATATCTACGCAGCTGAGTAAACAAAAGTAGTGGATGATGAAGTTAACTTATGTATCTTGGTATTTCCTCATCATACAGTTTTTTTTCTTCAGTACATCCCCCTAGACACCTCTAGACATGTATTCTTCAGCCACCCACAATCTGGAAAAACCACATACATTTTTTTTTCTCCCCTTGGCCAGTGAATTGGGCCTGCAAGCAAACATACAAAGATCGCCGCGAGATATCGCATGAGAGGCTGCGGTAAACACACTTGGCGCCCTCCAAACCAACACTATGCACATATTTTATGCATTTAGGACTTAGTAAACTTTTTGTGTGCTGTCTGCGGCATTTGCAATGTTCCCAGGAACTCCCAAAGAAATCCTATATAATTCCTTATGCCGACCCCAGGATATATGCAAACTCTGATGGGAAACGTCGCGATGCAAACGGGTCAGCTGTACCCGTATTTATCTACCATTGCAGTGTCTTAAAAATGATGTCCTTGTGAATTAGATCTTTGTCACTCAAATGAAAACGCAAAGAACTGAACTTTTCTTCTTCACGACACTTGTTTCTGTACTCATTGTTCACTGGGTGTGGATAGTCAATAGCTGTTATAAAAATCTCACAAGGACACAATGAGGTATTGTGTTCAGCCAACTTTGAATATTTCTTCAAGTAATTTCAGAAGTAGTTTGTAGTAGTTTGCAGGCAAACTAATACTGTTGCATAAAAAATGAAAGGCTGCAGCAGTTTTGTTTAGCCATTATATTTTAATTGAATAATTTAATTCTCATCCATTAAAATAAAATTAACTAAATTAAAATAAAGCAAAAAAAAAACCCAGTGTCATTTTTTTTCTGTTTATAATCTGGGCATAGAGGAAGACTTCTACAGAGGTCAAAGGTCATCCAATCATCCCTTTAAGAGAAATACTGGTTTGTATCACAAGCTTCTGTGCTGAAAGTGAAATTATTAACAAGTAAGACAACAAAAACATCTTTATCTTAGATGTGTACTTTTATGTCATTACAGTTGCCAAGAAAAATCTGTAAAACCCATCTTTACAAGATGATTTTCCTATCTGATGTCAGGAAAATAATCTATAAGGTATAAAAATAAATAGGTTGATTTGTGTGAATATTGAGCAGGTATCCACATTTTTCACTTACTTTGTGTACCCAGTACATTTGCTTTTAAAGAGTGGGGTCAGATTTTTATAACAAATAAAACTAATAATTTACAAGTCAAAAGCATAATGATTCATACATTCCCATGATGCAGCATAGAAGCTAATGATACATTATTACCATGGTTACATGTAGTGAGAACCACAAACATCCTAGAGAGGCCTCACATCCTATAGTAGGAACAACGGTTTCACACAACAGGTTACAAGAGCCTTCCCAGAAGGCAGTACAAAGCATACAGATTAGGGTGGGGGCAAAAACACTTTTCACCTTGAGAATATTACCTACGTGTATTTTTGTGATCTGGAAAGTTACTGTTTACCTCCCACATCAGTGAATAAATGAATGATAATGATAATGTACAAACTTTTTGGCCAATACAGATGGAATCCGTTTCAAATGGTCCTTTTTCTTGCCTTCAAACATGTATGATGCACATTTTGTGTTCTTTATTCACAGATATTTATCTGTGGTGCTGTTTTGGGGGCAAAGATGAGAAAAGCAACTCAGTTTAAGTGTCTAGTTTTAAACTATGTGTCTACTCGTTTAATGGCTAGAAATTATTCTGACAGGGGGCAAAGAATCCGCAAAATGATTACCAAGGAGACAAACTAAGGATGTCAGACTAAGACACACTTAATGTGATTTAACAGTTCACCTATGACCAGGGGCCATTGATTTATGTAGTGAAGAATCTGTCATTGGTAAAAATTGTATATCTGAGATGAACAAAGTGAAGTATGAGACAGGTGTGGGTAAGACAGTGTGAAAAATACTGTGTGAAATGTTCGTCACCTGATGCTTCACAGAAGACAACATGCACAACAAGGGCGTAGCTTTGGTTTCAGCATTGATCGGGACCCCCCTACACACTGGGCACTCCCACAATATTGACAGGGACATGTCAGTACCCTCCATTCCCAAATCTATGCCCTTGCTGTACAAAGTGTAAGGCAGACCTCAAAAATGTAGCCTGTGCCATTACAGAAAAACAAAAGTTTTGAGAAGTTTAAACCCAGTTCAGCATATGAGGAACAGCAGGCATTTTACAGTAACAGTAATAGTTTAAAAACGTCAAGGTGAGAAGCATTTGTCCTAAAGTACAGAATGCAGAGAGTTCAGTCAAAGCACAGGGTGCATCAGTACCTTGCTGCTTTTTCCGACGTGGATGATCAACCACCCCACCCCAAGACTTCTAATTTAGTCCAGATGAGTCTCGACATTCTGGCCCCTCCGGGATGGCAGCATCCCCAGAATTTCTTTTCTTTTCTTAAATGCCTGTTCAGCAGTTCATATCCTTGAGGAAACAACCACTGCATAGTGGCTGATTGTTGTGGACAAACATGTTGTGAATGTCAGTGACGAGACCTTTTCAATCTTCAGTCGAACAAAACCAAATGGGTCAGTATACTTGTTAGTGAACAAAGGTGCGTTCCAGTAGTTATTGCTGAGTCTGTCCACTTTAGCTTTGTTTATTGCTTTTCCTGGGCACTACACTGTAGGCTGGGTGGTCGTCCTACACACCATACTTCCGCTTTGTCCTCGACGCATTGCTTTTCTTCTCGGAACTTATATCAACAGAAAATATAGCTAGCTACTTTGCAGGTGATGAAGTGCATTTAGGCCAAAAATGAATCCACTTGCTTGAAGAGACTTTCTTATAGCTATGTTGGGTTTTGTGTATGGGAAGCACTCTTAGTTGGGGAATGAGTTGCTGAAAATGAGTGGGGGAAAGGTGAGGCCTTGAGGCCTATCATTTAGATTGTACAGATACAATGAAAGGAAATGTATTCTCTAAAAAATTAAACAGCAATTTCCCTGTCTGTCCAATATTTATAACACTTCTGTATTTTGCCCGCAAAGCCCAGTTTGAAATTTGTTTACGAAGGCCATGACTGTTGTAGCATCATGCATTTCTTGTGGGAATAGCAGAAATGCAATTTTGGGTGTTGTTGGTGATGAAATGATCCAACTTGTAATGAAATTGTGGCCCATAATCTGTTCCCACAAATTTGATTTATGGTGAAGTAATTAGTCTTGTCTTATTGTCATGAATTTATGTTTTTTTTTTCTTTTCTGTTTCCAAGCGAATAAAGTGTTTTTCTCTAGTTGTCTCTAGTCTATTCTAGTCTGAATAGCACACCATTCTAAAGTTTATGGCAGAGTGGTCTTATGTTTAATTTTTGTTGTAGGACTTAAAAGGATACCTTAAGGTTCAAGGATGTGCTCTACATAATCAGCAGTTACCCACTATCCTAATCTGCTTAGCAACCCTGTTAGCAAGGATAAGGTGATTTGGGGGGGGGGGGGGGATCTTGGTTCACCTTAACTATGAGTTACATTAGTCACTAAATGATGATACCACGCTATCGAAAATCTAAGCCATGCAGTCTAAGTCTCACTTTCTGCAGCTTTAGAATTTAGAATTCTCTACTAGGTTATAAAGTCACAAAGGAGTCAGACCAAAAATGAAACTTCTAAAACAAAAGAAGCTGGATACTGCCACATATACCGCCGTGCCGAGCGCACTTCCTCTCATCTGGTTTTTACCCGCTAGCCTTCAGGATGGGTTTTGCACCATTCTGCTGAGACTCAGCTATCCTCTCCACGATGCTGGCTGACAGTCATGGTTCCCTGGACGTTATGCGTTCGGCCATGTCCATGTGCTGTAAGACAGGCACTACCGATGAGTTAGATCAATATGATCTGGGTAAGTAGAAGCTTTGTCCATAGAGGTGTCTTATGTCCTAATCCCGCTTATGTTCATATCTGGAATATTATGTGACTGTAATCCTCAAGAATGAACATTGACGCTCCACATCAATACTCTTCATCCTCACCTCGTGTTTTCCTATTGAAAATGTCCATGGTTTTTGATAATTTAATAATGCTGTAGTAATTATTGTAATGCATTCATTATTCCATCTAAATTATTGGTAATTACTCATTGCTAGGGCAATATTGCCCCAGGAATCTGCTACAAAATCGATTTGTTTAACTTCTGAGTATTTCTGCTTGGTTTCTTGCAGAGGAATCTGTGTTAGATAATATGTTAAGTCTTCTTCAAGAACTCCTACCTTCCAATAAAATTTCTGATGTGCATAGATACAGGTAACAAAGTGAGGGACGTAAAAACAGTTTAATAAACTGTAATCTCTCAATTCGATAATCTCAGTTTAATTTGCTTCAAGTGGAGAGGATGTAAATAATATTTAATACATACATATGAATATCACTGCCATGCATTTACTAAAAAAGCTGTCATTTTCAGATAAGTGATTTAATAGTTATCTTAAAAATGCTGTTTTAGGTTCAGTATTTGTGCGCCTTGTGTGTGACTGTTTGATGACTGCGTTTTAATGACGTAGAGTAGTTTCTGCTAGTAACCTAAAATCAAAGAACCGATCAGTCTGGGAAAACAAAACAAAGTCACTGAGAGACTGATGTAAATGTGCAACATACATAATTTGATGATCCTCAAATAATAGTGCAAATTAGTGCTAAGTCTTTGATAAGTTGCCAGACGTGTCTTTTTTCCTTGCGGTCGTATTCGCCACGTAGCAGCTTGGTGTTTCGCCTCAGTAACAATGACACTATGCTACCCCACACTTGCATTATGCGGCTCATTTACTGTCAGATGCAGCAATGCACTTCCAAGGAATTTTGTCACTGGACCTATGGATTTGTATGTGAAAATCCAGATTTTCTATATGGCAGGTGTGGGATTGCACCCCTTCCACTGGCAGTACTACGGTCGTTTTGTACCAAATAGCAGGTTAACATACCAAAAGACTTATGTTTTTAAATAGATTTGTTCATAATAATGCTTCACACAAAATATTACTTATCTAAGCAGTCTATTTACACCCTAAGTCTGTGATTAACCCATCTGAATATGGGATTTTAAAATATTTTGTCGTGTAAAGCTTTCAGCTTGCTCTACCATATGAAAAAATTCAAGTTTTTATAAGAATTCCTCTCTGATCACTCTTTGACTAGGATGCGTTCTGTTTTCACTCACGTTTGTCTAATTTTTTTTCCTTTTGCTTTGAGATTGAAAATAAGAGCTATTGTCCCTTGACTTTATAGCGCTATTACAGTAGTTATGTTTTCCTATGGCACTTGCATTGTTCTGCATTTATTCAGTGAAATAAAGCATTTGAGGAAATGCAATTAAAAGTCGATGCCGGGTCAAAGGCCGAGGTCAAATTTCAGATTCTCTCCGGAATGGCATATGTTCCATTCCTAAGGTGGCCTGTAGCCTTTCAAACTCCTGCCGGCTGTTGACATCAGGACTCAAGTCATCCAGTGCCCTGTCAGTGTCTTCCTCATCCTCCTCATCCCTACTCATGAAAGCAAGCTCATTCTCATAACAGAAAGAATTTGTGGTAGGGACCAGGAACTTGTTTTCAACCATGTCCTTGGCACTGCAGCGCGGGGTCGACGGTACCTCATAGGTGTTGTGGAAGTGGGAATAGTCCACTTTGTACTGATTTTTCTCCTCAAAGAGGACAGGTTCGAACCTATGACCCCACAAGATCTCTGTGGCCAAGTACGAGCTGCGTGCTTGTGTGGTCATTGCCGTGGCCTCCACCATCCCTTCGAGTATGACCACTATCTCAAAATCGGCCGTTTCCAAGTCCTGTTTGCTGATGCCAAAGAGCGGGCTTTCTTCATCAATCTCATGGAGGATTGTTATGGGGGAGACCAGAAAGATACGATCTAGACCTTTATCAAACCCAACATTAATGTCTATTTGGTCTAAAGGTATGTATTCGCCCTCCTCTGTGACCCGAGGCTTTATCAGTTGCGCTCTGACATGGGCTTCCACAATATGACTCTTTCTTAGATTCCCAACTCGCCACATGAGGCAGAGTTTGCCATCTCTCAGTGCGATTACAGCATTGTGGCTAAAAAGTAGTGTCTGGGCTCTCTTCTTGGGCCGGGCCATTTTTGCCATGATTGCCCCAATCATGAAAGAGTCGATTATGCAGCCCACAATGGACTGGAACACCACCATGAAGACGGCCATGGGACACTCCTCTGTCACGCAGCGAAAGCCGTAGCCAATAGTGGTCTGAGTCTCGATGGAGAACAAGAATGCCGCCACGAAGCCATTTACCTGGAGCACACATGGGGTGAAGTTTTCATCCCCTGCAGGATTGTCCAGGTCCCCGTGCAAGAGCGCGATCACCCAGAAGGCTAACCCGAATGCTAGCCAGGACAGCACAAACACCAGGCTGAAAACCAGAAGCATATACCTCCAGCGGATGTCAACACAGGTGGTAAATATGTCGGCTATGTAGCGCTGGGACTTCTCGTCCATGTTGGCGAACTGAACGTTGCACTGGCCATTCTTCTTGACGAAGCGGTTGCGGAACCTCCGGCGGGTGTGGATCTTGCCGTTGCCAAAGCCATTCACTCCCGGCATGGTCGTGAGCCGCAGTCCTTCCTCCTCTGAAGACACGATGCTGTAGCGCTTGTTCATGCCCGCACTCATGCCTCCCTTGTAATCCGAACGACAGCTGACAACACGATTCAGAGCGAGTGAAGACGGCTAAATAACATTTGTATCCAGGGCCCACTGGGAACTGGCTGGGAACTAATGATGGGCTCCTTACTGGTACCTAACCTGTGGAAAGAGCAATACAGGGCAAATTAATTACATCTGCTGGTACATCTTACAATCACAATACTTTGCAGTGTATATTTTATTATTTCAAACATTTTAAGATATTTACAAAAAAATATTTGAGTTTTCACTTTCGTGTGAAAAGTGTTATTCACACGAGCCTTGTGAATTATGTTGTAATACAGATGCAGTTGCATTTCTGTATAATTTTTAAAAGGCTGGTATATCAAATATTGCGTAAATGACTTTGAGTTCTATTCTGGCACTGTCACACGTTTAAATATCTTTAAATTATTTCCTGTTCTTTATTGCTTGAGTAAATAAGCTTAATTGTTGTGCTGATGCTTGTAGGCTGAAACTGAAGGACAGGGTAGACTAGTAACTTTACACCCAGTACTTAACCTGCAGTGTAGCTACATAAAGAGTCTACTTCTATATTTATAAATATCCTACTTGTTCTTGCTAAAGATCATATGGAAATGTAATTTGCTGTCCAAATATTTTATATATTTCATTGTATGTTTTTCTCATTTTTTGTAGTGCAAATACAAGAAAACAATAAACAATTGGACACAAGAAATATAATTAAAAACACATGGCAGAAAACTGAACTTACAATATTTTAGAGGCAGTTAATGTCTGTAGGTCTTTAACAGAAAGCCAGAGAAGCATTTAATGTGAAGTCAGTTTGCAACACAGTGTTGAACTCATTTCATTTTGGCTTGTTTTTTCACATGGGCTGTTCTTCATCGAGAGTTGAGAGAATTATTTATCATATAAAAATATGGAGTGTGAAAGCTAACTGCAATTAACACTGTCCACTTGGACTCAGATAACAATGGGAATCTGTGGACTGGATCTGAATCCTATTTTAGGCTACATGACATCAGTGGGTTTTTTTTAAATATTGCGTAATATTAGATTTGTTGCCTTAGGCACTATACTCTGTCCTCCCTATGAAACACAAAGTAACCTCCTGCGTAGTTCTGATGTCAGGCTGTGTGAGCGGAATTGAACAATTTAAACAGTAATAGTAACAGTGTTCTTCATCATCCTGCTGAGACGCAGAGAGGTGCCGCTTTGTTTGACTGTTACTGTTACTTGATATCACTGCTGTGCTCTTAGTACAGAGCGTGAAATTTGAGCTCTAAGCTGCTTCGGGCAGAGCAGTATCATCATGTTTTAGTTCTTTGCAAATAAAAAATAAAAAATGAATGACAAACGGTCATGAGACGTGTCCACCAGATAAATTTGGATATGAAAATGTGCATATCACTATTCATACAAATAAGCAAAATCTACACAAGGATTGGTAGCACAACTAAATGTGATTTCATGTTGTTCTATAAATGTTTTTTATTCAAAATGGTACAATATGTGACCAGTGCCTGAAGGTCTCAGTTTATTACAATAGCATAAAAGAATTAAAAGTAATGTAAAATTCACAATTACTATGTGCAAGTGGGTTTGTGAATAATTTCAAAAGTTACAATTAAGGAATGATTTAATGTACTTTCTAGTATATTGAACTTGTGTCTTGAATTTTTGTTTTTTAATAAAACAATTAAGAATTATTGTCGTTAACTAAAACACTGAAAACCTCTTCAACACTTCCTTGTTCTTCATAATGCTATGAGGCCACTCTAGATCCGGTAAGTTTTTAATACTCTTTTCATTTCATTCCATTGAACACCATAATCAATGCAATGCATTGAAATGCAAGATTTGTGTGAAATTTTCTATTCTAAAGACTTAATTTAAGGAGATTATAGGGGTCACAAGCAACTAGGGATACATAAGATGGCTCCTGTGAGAAACACATGTGTTTGAAGAGAAAATATATTTTGTCAATCTGAATTTTAAAAGGTGATGTGATTCATTTGAAAACAGGTGTGCATAATTAAGAGACCCAAGAAGTAGTCAAAATATGTGGTATGTTAATTCAAAAATATTTTATAGACCTTTATATGTGTCTGATGGTGTTGGCAAAAATCCAGTGCTGATCCAGCAAACATGTCTGAAAAGATGTTACAGCTGGGAGGTTCTTTCAAAACCTCATTTACGAAAGATTGTCCCTGATCTCAAGAATCTGGTACAACATAATCACTGGTATATCATAGTCACTGGTCTAACATAATCACTGGTACAACATAATCACTGGTACAACATAATCACTGGTAAAACATAGTCACTGGTCTAACATAATCACTGGTAAAACATAATCACTGGTATAACATAATCTAAAGTGGAACTAGAATGTGTATGTTTTAGTACTGCTGGTAAAGAGCTACTGTGTTACGCGTGATCTGGCTGAATTTGGTGTCGACATGCCTGGAATACAGCATATTTGCACGTGACACATTTGTTTTGTTTATCGCAGGGTTCTGTTCCCGAGACCACTGCGTATGATTAGTTTTAATTGTAATTCTAGCTAAATTATTTAGATTTTTTGATTATAAGATGGGCTTTTTTGACACCGAAGTGTAAAAATATGTGCACAATTTAAATAAATAAATAGACAAACAAACAAACAAACGAATGAATGAGATGTGTACACTTACTGGCATTGTGTTTCTTAAAATATTTGTTTTAAAAGATTAGAGCCTCAACATTAAGTTAGACAAATAGCTAATGGAAATGATGCCTAAACTGAGCAGCACAAATAGTTGCAAAATGTGTTTTATGTGGATTTTAAAAATTATTTCTGTATTTGCCTTCATGTGCATCTCCTAGCTTGCTCTCTATCTTCTTTTCAAATCACCTGGGATCACCTGCCCATCAAAATTTTAGCAAAATTTTAGCAAAAAAAAACAAACATCTTACTGCATTGTTAAATGTGTTTGGACCCCGTAGCCTGGTCTGGGAGTTTTTTGTGTTCTTGATCTTGTTTGAAACATTCATTCACATGTAGATATGGAAACTTTCTTTTTTATTTGAAGTAATGTATTTGACCTTAATATGCCACTTTGGTTTTTAAAAAATCGAAACAGACATGACTGCTTAAAACTGTGATTTTTGGCACTTCAATTTATGCATACACATGCATTCATTGTTCAATAATATTCTCAGTGGTTTAAAGAGCACTGTAGTAATTGTACAAACACAGGTTGTTTACCATAACTGCACCACATGTGGTAGCCTGAATTGCTGAGCATGCACAGAGCATATGGGCCTTGCACGGCAGTAAACACTGTTGTAGGCTCACACCTTTGGCTGGATAATAAATAATGGCACGCTGAACAATTGCTTTCACCTGCAACTTCACAGTGTGGAATTTACAAGTGTGTCTCAAAATGTCACAAGAGCTCGAATGCTTTACAAATGCACGGGTGGAACAAACAGCAATTTTAAATAAAATCCAACACTAACACATTGCAATTACAGCATAATTATAGATGATGAAAAATTAAATGGTGAAATAATTATATGGTGAAATAAAGAAAACAAAACAAAATAAGGAAAGAAAAAAATAAAGTGAGGAATCGGACTGTGAAACATAATTTCCCTAATGAATTCCTTGTGGATGACTTATTTCACTGTACATAAAATGATTAGCATGACATGTAGAATTATAGCTGATATTGCACATTGCATATTGTATATACTGCATGCAGGGCATGATGAAGGATTAGTGCGATCCAGACCAGGTTAAGCAGATGAATGGACAGATGATGAGGTAATCCTTGTATTAAAAGGAATTTTATACTTTCACTCTTTTAACTTGATGCCCACATCCAGAGCTTAAATACTTATTGCGCTGGACAACGATGCCCATTACAAGAAAAATAATTGAAGGTATTATCAGTAATCACTTCAGTGAATTAGTATGTATAATGGGCCAGTTTTACGCAGTAAAAGGCCAAGAGTAACAATTAACCGGACTGTTGAAAGAAGTCGAGGTAATTCCACATACACACTGGGGAACAGATATATGCAGTGGTACCACAATGTTTTTGCCGAGCACCAGAGTTCCCTGTGTTAGTCATTAGCCAGTAATCAGCCATTTCCCCTGTCTGCTGTGTTAAGTTGCAGCCTCCTTTTATACACAGCATGATGGTCGGATAACAAAGGGACGCGTTAATAGGAGAGGGCGATTAATCAAGTCAATACAAGAGATAATGGAGGAATCAGAACTGATTTAGTTCCACCAGGTATGAATTAGACAAAGCAAATGCATTTAAGATCAAAGTGGGTATTACTGAACTCAATCCCCAGTCCACTTCATCAAGGAGGGGAGAGACCAGGAGCAACAGCAAAGCATCGAGTACATTAATTCAATCTAAAGCAGATTTACAGGAAAGGTGCCTGGGGGCCAAGTGGACAGGCGGCCCTGTGTTTTCATTTGGCCTGTGCCTAAATATCCTGTAGTATTATAGTAAATGGAAGGTCACGTGTGTGTGTGTGTGTGAGCGGGTTTACCTATCCTTATGGGGACACAATGTCCCCATAACGTGATAAATATCCATTT
>JAOYFF010000094.1:20046113-20063089 GCA_025773925.1 Cryptomyrus ogoouensis
ACGCGGGCAGTGCAGGTCCTGCGTTACTGAGACATTACAGATATTGTATTACACGGGCAGTACAGGTCCTGCGTTACTGAGACATTACAGATATTGTATTACATGGGCAGTACAGGTCCTGCGTTACTGAGACATTACAGATATTGTATTACGCGGGCAGTGCAGGTCCTGCGTTACCAAGACATTACAGATATTGTATTACGCGGGCAGTGCAGGTCCTGCGTTACTGAGACATTACAGATATTGTATTACACGGGCAGTACAGGTCCTGCGTTACAGAGACATTACAGATATTGTATTACACGGGCAGTGCAGGTCCTGCGTTACTGAGACATTACAGATATTGTATTACACGGGCAGTACAAGTCACGCATTACAGAGACATTAGAGATACTATGTTATATGGGCAGTACAGGTCCTGAGATACTGTGTTACTCAGTCAGTACAAGTCCTGTGCTTTACAGATGCTATATTACAGGGGAAATACCAGTCGTGTGTTACACAGACATGACATGTACCTGCACTGCAGGTTCTGTGTTATGCTGATGTAACAGGCCCTGCATCAGACCTGCACTGCATGTTCTGCGTTACTCTGCTCATACCTGCCCATACTGACAGGTGGCACTGGGCCTCTGGGTGTCAGGCACTGCCCTTCCCTCTTAGAGGCTCCTCGGTTTTGTGCGTGTTAATTATCCAGCCGGCTGAGCAGCCGCAGCCAGAGCCGCCTTGTGGAACGTTCATCATTAAAGGAGCGACATACCCAGGGCTCTGCCTAATCACGGCACATGGCTTATTCTTCTCTGATTATTCCTCTCTTTTTTTCCCTTTTAACAAAAGCACTCTGCTCTCTGCCCTTCTGTATGGGTGGCCTTAATTCACGCTCCATTAAGGTCCATTTGATAGACATTTTCTCAAACCATTTAACAGAAAATCACTAAACTGCAGGTCAAAAGAACATTTTCCGTCGTGCCTGAGACCACGTCTCCGGGTTTCTGTGATTACAGAGGATGTCTGTCAATGTTGCATCAGTGAAACATTTTTTGGTCATTTTTCAGGCACCCATTGGACGAATTGCAGCAGAATACAGATCAGTGACTCTACTACATTCTCCCACTAGATAAAAAATATTCTCTCAGATGATGTCACAGGCCTTTCAGCATGCAAAGGTCTATTTCAACATAGAACCTTTAGTGTTCAACAGATCTGGTTATAGCTGCACTACATGTGTGACATTCTTTCATCTTCACTATTTACACACTCCTCCCCCAGCAGGTAGTACGGCAACAGCTTCACCCCCATGGGATTTTAAGTCTGAACCCCCTAGCTCATACCAGTGACTGTGTTACTATGCCACTACATGGGGATTCAATGAGGATGCTGTCCACAGATTGACGAAATACAGGGGCGAGCAACGTCACAAGTTACGAAATCATGAAAGTGGCTGACTAACATCACTCAAAGTACCCGTTACTTTCACATTGTTTCTGTGCCGTGCAGCATACACATGTGTATGTGTGAGGGTTACGGAATGCGCCCAGCAGTTCAACTCAGCAGTAAGCAAGTGAAACGCTTGTGGGAGTGTTAGCAGCTGGAATAGATAACTTCTGCGGGGCTCTCTGATTTTCCGGTAACTTCTGTTGGACTTTCATCCAAACGTCCTGCTATCGGGCTTAGCAGATCGGCTGGGATTTGTTCTAGAATCGGCGTGAGTTGTGACATCACGAAATCTCCCTGAAACGCTTTAACCCGAATGCGGTGTCTGTCAGTACGGATTACAAATACCACATGTTTACTGAAACCTAATGGGCCTGATGGAAATCGCCGTGGACCCCCTCAGATGCTCCCCCCTGCTCCCTCTCTCTTGCTGCTACTTGCACATTAAATAATAATAATAATAATAATTTGGTAACACCCTACTTGAAAGGGCACAGTTACTACTGAAGTATAAATCATGAACGATTCATTAACAAATATACTTGTTAGTTGAGATAAAAGATGCGTCAGTTCCTTAATGAATACAAGGTCAGTATTTCACTTGTGTTATTCATGACTTGCTCCTTCAGTAGTTCCTTATAAGTTCCTTCAGTAATTCACAAAATCTACAGAATTAACAGATTTAGTAACAAATGTGGTAACTGCTTGGGATGAAACATGCATCATGATTCATTAATGATGAACAAATATGAGATCAGAATTTAACGTGTTATTCATGACTTGTTCCTTCAGTAGTTCACAAAGGGTTACAAAATTAACAGATATAGTAACAAATATAGTAAGTGCTGCAGATAAGTCACGTATCATGATTGATTAATGATAAATTAACATGAGATTAGTATGTAAGACTTTATAAGTAATAGCACAATACTATATTATATGTGCCCCATCAAGTAAAGTGTTACCAATAATTCTTAACTTCTCTATTCTATCATTATCCTCCCACATGAACTGTCAGCACGTGTTTCATTGTAATAAATATCTGTCAACAATAAATGTGTATTTATTGTTTATTATGAGTTTTCAGGTACTTCCCTGCAAACTCTAGCAGGTGGAACAGATGAGTTTTCTGCCTCAGAAAGGCCTCATCATTAATTCTTTATGATCGAGACATGCATATTTTACTGACAATCCTATCACACTTTTTAAAACATTTGCTGACAGCAGGGTACTTCCAGTGGCAAATTTTCCAGGCAAAATTGAAACCGTGAGCTGGCGATTCGGTAAACACAGTGCTGTAGAAAACATAAAGAATGGATCGATTGTGCTTTTGTGAGAAACTTACTGAACTTACACCTAGGTCACATTGCTGTGATTGTTGGACAATGAAGTGACAAATTGCTTTTTTGAGATTTGTTTTGCAGTGCGTCAAACAAAATCTAGACAGTGATTTGTGGTGCCTAACCTGCTCAGTAATTGTTCCTTTTCTCACTTCAGCTGTGTTTTTATGAAACAGCAAAGCATCACGAATTAAGCATGTGGGACCACAATGAAATGTGACTCTTCAAAATGCTTTCAGAGGCTTTTAATTGGCCCTCTGTGACCCAGAGAAGTAGTTGCCATGGCAGCCGTACGCTCCCGTCCAGCCCTCAGTGTGTAACGTGACACTTTCATCCTCATGGGGGTCACATTCACAGATGCGGCCCCATGGGGGGTGGGGGGGGGGGGAATGCTGTGGGCTTATTTTTAAACAAGAACTAAGAACTTACTTCTGACCCAAATTATACTATGTGTACAAAACAGGATGAAGAGCTGTCAAAATTAGGTAAAATTTACACATATGAAATAGTATCACGGTGTAAGCAAGAAGAAAGAGCAACTTCACTTCTTACTGCCAAGCTTTTGAACTACTACAAAAATTTGAACCTTTGCATGACAACTATGAATATTTCACAAATAAATAAATATATTTAAATTGAAGTTAAACTTGGAAATGCAAATAATACATCAAAAAGATGGAACAGGGCATGAAGTTAAATACTTAATATTTGATTTCTTCATTTTAATATATGCACATTTTGTACTGGTGAATAAGTTGCAGAAATCTCCCGGGTAAAGTTGTACTCCAACATTATGGAATGAAAGTGTTGTTTTAGGTGGCCTGAACTATGTACTTAAATTACTGAGACTTAAAACATCAATATTTTATTGATTTCCGCCACCAATTACGCTTCCAGAAGGGATCCAAAGCCTTGTTAGTCTACTGGATGAGAGTCCACCTGTTGCCTTTGAGAAATTAATGTTTGATCTCCACTGAATGCACACAAGACGCACTCTTAGCAGCAGAAGCTCACTCAAAGACAATCTGAGAGATAAGAGGAATATGAATTTGCCATTACTTTAAGTCAGTGTGAAGGCCTGACTTTATTTTTTGTGTCATAATTGCCAGAGATGATAACCAGATGTTTTTACATCTCAGTATTTGGGCAGGCAGCAAATATTGTATTCTAACTCTTTGAAAACTAATTTAGTATAGCAGGATTCCTTTTCATAACATTTTAATGCCACTAAAATATTTAGCAGGAGAATGGAGTCTGTACGATGTACTTCTAAGTGAATTACATTTTATTTTATATCCCTTGAAGTTTGTGTAAAATGTGTCTTATTATTAAAGGGAGTATTTTAAAACTCGCTTGTTTTTTCTGCAACTTCTTGAATTTTAACAAAAAGAAATAATCAAATAAAATGATTAAAATCACAACTTTAAGCTGTCCAGTTTAACAGTTTAATTGGCTTGTATTCTTTGGTTTTTCTGTGTAAAATCATTATTTAAATTATATATATAAATATGTTCCCCTGTTAAATTTTAAATAATACTGTTGCCATTGTAAGATGTAAGCAGATAATTTATACACATAACGTGATTCCCCAGCCTTTGCCAGGGTTGAAGGCCTTTTCAATCAATCAAAAGTGTTTTTATTTAATTTAGCAAATTTTCCTGTGTACTTGTGGCTAAACTCTGACCTCTTACAAGACTACATTAAGAAATATATGCGAGTGTTTATGTTTTATATATTTTTGTTGAAAAGTAATACTAACTTACATTGTCTTCATTGAAATTGTACTTTTTAGATGGCTGAAATTAAAAATTGTTTTAATGCTACTTTAAGCAACAATGTGTTAAGACAGCTGTGTAACACTCTCTGTATTTGAAAATTCTACCATAAAACATCATTGCTGCCTAATTAGTGACATCTCCAGCAAATTCGTCAAGAATCACGCTCTGTGATTCAGTTCATAAATGAAAATGACATGTAAATAGAACCACTTCGCTATGCCAGCCTCATAACAAGAGTCACTGTTGAGAGACGTACGTATCTGCAGTGTGGTGCTGTTGGCAGCCGGTGTCAGGTTAGTAATGCAATCTGCCCGCCACTGTACCTCAGCATGCTTTCTGAAAGGCGATCAGGCCCCTCTATGGGCATCCATGTTGTTGTCAGGCACCTCGGTTACTGTGCTCCAATTACGGACGCATATCAGCCATGGCACCCTCCACCCCCCACCCAAGGTACTCTCTCATGCCGCCGGCCCCACCATTGCAACACGCTGCCGATCGATCATTCCTCAAGTGCAGCGACAACGATGCTTACCCCTCCAAAATGAAACCGAGACACAGATACCAGAATAAATTGGACTGTCGCTCAATTATGTTGACAAACAATTATGCACCATGAAAGAAAAATTGGGACATTGCTTTCGATCTCTTGTTTGTGGCACAGAACAGTTTATCTGTGACTAAGCCTATTAATGAGGTCATTAAAGTGAGTCAGCATGGGTCACTACACTGTAGACTCTGTGTCCCAACTCCCTCTCTCTACACAGCCCCTCTAGTCTTCTGGCTTGGCAGTAAAGCCTTTGTATATTAATAAGGCACACAGCCACTATATATATAGTGTAATATATGCATTGTGGCTCAGTGGGCAGCACTGGACCTCACTCCTCCACTGCTGGGGGGTGGAATCTTGCCTCTGGTTGGCTTGTGGAGCTTTCACGCTCTCCCTTTGTTGTGCAGGTTGCTGGTTTCCTCCCACTACGTCCAGTTAGGCCCACAGGATGCCCCCCCCCCCATTTGCCGTGGGCCCTCCACTTCTTGGGATGAAACTCATCCAGTCCCCACAGCCCTGACCAGGAGGAACGGTCAGAAGCCGGATGGATAGGCACACTGTAATTGAGGACTTTACATAACTACAGTTTTTATTCCATCAAGATAAATTAGATACAAGTTCTACACCCGTACAAAGTTATTATAAACCATCTCTGCTGTTAAGCATTACTAATAAAAATGTATTTAACATTTCTTCATTTGTCTCTGTCTTTCCCGCTGTCTGGAAGTGCAGAGAGCTTTTCATTATTTCCTACTCGATAGGGGCTCTGAACCACCACTGATAACAAACGTGACATTGGAGGCTGTCGAATTTGTGTTTTGGTGAAATATATCATGACGAACCACAGGCTTGGTGAATTAAATAAAGCATTTGGCTTTGAAATAGAGCTGTTTTTTTTAGTCTCCCAATGGGATTATGTTTTTAAAACATTTGTATCTGTGTCGTTTGGTGTCTTTTACCAGCCAGGTATGAAATGCTGGAAGGGGATGAAATATAATCCTGTGATTTAATTCAAGGATAATGGCAGTCATATGAATATTCACACTGTTATCAGTGTGATTTCTTGTGGTCACTGATATTCATCTATCGTTTATAATGTACTTCCAGGCACAATGATATTGTTTCTTTAAAAAATCAAATATCACCTTCCTTCCTATTGGATTTACATTTGCTGCCGTCTTTACCTTTAATAGTCAAGTGCAGTGGCAGATATGAATTTCGTCAGTCATTTTGTTTGTCAGAATTCTAATCTCTTGACCTCATTCTCTGACCATATTTGCTTCGTAGCCTTAAATGCAAGATACATGAGATGCAAGATGTTTTTTCTAGAATATTCCCTTAGTCAAGTGTTCCTGCTAATGACATGGAAGTATGCTTATTTAACACACTCACTCTTATGTGAATCCCACTGCCAATCAAAGGATCAAATCTCACAGAGGATTTTTTATTAGCCTTTTAATTGCGTTTGCAAATGGAATCTTGTTGCATGACTGCAGGCGCAGTCTGGCCCCTTTACCGCGCAAAGCCTTCATCAGACCGCTGGAGCGGAGTCACAGTGCTCCCACCTGGATGCGGGAATCCACCCCCCACCACACTGGGGCCCTGCTAGCTGGTCGCTGGGTGGCAGCTCCCCCCCCGTCCCTCACATCTCCACAGCCCCATCATGCCCCAATTTCTGCTCTCACCCTTTTTTCTGAAGCTTGGCAAAAATTTACAGTTTTTCTTTGAATGTATCTAAACTCACTGCTAATATTAGTCTCATAAAAGAACAGTTCTGATTATGAAAAGCCACACTTGACCTAAGCACTGAAAAACACATTTTAAAAGCGTTATAAATGTACATTTTGACTTCAGCATTTGGCGCTTGCTACAGATCTTAATATACTGAAGCAATACAATACAGAGCCAAAAGAGGCAGACTTTGGCTCCATATTAATTAAAGAACAGTTATAAAATTCCATTCTGCAAGGTCATTATCAATCCAAATTAGTAATATAACTGCCATGATCATAAGCTTTCAATTCACCTCTGTGACACTATATAAAGTCACATTCATAGCACCCCCACCAGACATCTTGCACCTGTTGGGAGTGAGATATTAGTTTAAGATGTCCGCTGACACGTCACTATGGCCTGTCTCAAATTGCAGCGGAACTCGAGCCCTGGCCGGACATGCAATAAGACCATCAAATAGTTCCTTAACCCACCTCTCGGGCACATCCCCAATCCTCCACTCCAGTCTCGAGGAGGTTGAGTTACTCGGGGCCACAAGTGTGCATGCAAGGCAGGGTTCCGACGCGTGGCGAGGACGTTGTGTTTAGCCAGGACCCGCAGTCAGATAATGGCTGTATATATGTGTATACTTTGGGGCTGACTCCTTGAATGTGCCTGCGGCTGGCGTCCGATTACTGCGCATACTTGGGCACAGTGCCCCGTAAAATCAAATGGCAGTTTCCAAATGGCAGTACGGCCAACCGGAATTGTGAAGGTTCAGGGCAGCCATGCTTCCGCCATGGCAGGGTGAGTGGATACCGTTGAGGTCTTCCATCAGCAAGGACCCCCAAGCCGAAAAGGTTACCAGAGCGCGGGAGCCTTAGAATAGCATAGGGTCTGCAGGCGCCGCTCATTCGTAAACAAGGCTGGGGCGGGGGGGGGCATTTATTACGACGATGCATAACAGTAATTTTTGGAAAGTCACACTCAGCAGGTTTTTCATACTCATATACGTGTTATCCCATGTGTTAGCAAACTTGCGGCATATTACCATTTGTGTACACAGTTCAGATCGAGTATTCCTCTGGTCCGGGCTTTTTAAATATTACAAAACGCGTGTTGATATCATCCTGCTGAATGTTAATGAACGTAAAACGTTCATCGTAACAAAGTGAAACGATTATCCCAATTCTGTAAGGTGGGGGAATTGCATCTTGGCAAGTTTTCAACTTAAAAAAGATCCTAGTGCCCTTGGTGCTTTTTGTGTGTGTGGCCGCACCACTGATTACATGTGAATTTCTCGAACTTCGCAGGTGCTGTTTATGGTTTGTTTGCATCATTATGTTATCACCTGTTGTTCTCGTTCATTTTTTTTTTACTTCCTGTCTATCATTCGGCCTGCTCACCTGGATTTTTTGAAGAAACCGTGAACTTCAGTGTGCCAACAATGCCTTGGACAAATATATCGATTAAAAAAAAAAGACGACTGACGAAGAGCGACAGGCAGAAGGGGAGTGTGAGCAAGGTGTTGTTGGACAGACATGGGGGGCAAGAAGTGGGTGCATGCCTAGCGTTAATGTGGCGTCTTGCAAGGGGGTGGAAACCACAGGGTCGCCCAGCTCCCGGCAGACGGAGAGCTCCGGTTCCTGTGGGCTCCCTGACTCTGCATCCCGTGGGAAGCGGCCGGGCAGGACAAACAGTCACGCGGGCAGCAGAGGCATGCCAAAGCTTTTTCGTATTAAACGCTGGGAAATCGGTCAGCGCCTTCGGCGCGAGCTAAAAATTCCCAAAGCAGAACTATATACTCTCCTGCAGCTCCTCAAGGAAAACAGGCTATTGACTGAACAAAGTCAAAGGCACCATTTACAGTTTCCATCTCACACTCACAGACTACGAGTCCCAGGGGTAGGCCTTAGCTTACGTAACTTTGAGATGCCTGAAGGTTATTCCCGCGTTTAAACCCGAAAACTCATAAGCCGCTGTTCAAACACCATTCCTGCATCTATCAAGACCCAAAAGCACATAAAGATGACAGGTAATGTCAGATGCTGGAATGTAGCTTTGCGTGTGGCCGTTTCAGCCCGGTGGATCGTCACACTCTAATGCTAGTCACGTTAGCATTAGCAACGCTGGATGATAAGGCTCGCACCTTGTACTTCTCCTGTCACGTGTTAGTTTGCCAGCACAGCTGCACTAAAACGTCGAGGTTAAACCTGCTGAATTTGTACTGAAATTCACTGACCTATAAATAGAAATATCCCACATGGTGAGTGAGCATAGGGAAATTGCGTGTGAACAGTCAGGCCTCCTGGGCTCCGGCTGCAGTCTCCCCTTCCACTCCGCCGGAGCCCAGGGCTCTCCTACCACTCAACAAGCTGGGTTATGGCGGCAGCAACACTCCAGTTGGGGATGCACACGCGTATTGATGTTCCTGTGACAGACACAACTCCGATAAAAGGGAATCGTTCACCTCAGCAATACATCCGTGAACTAAAACAGCATCAAAGTGATGGGATTGTCAAAATCTCACCTAACTGCCCAGAACGTAGATGATTAATGTGCTAAAACCTGCTCCCCAATATGCTGTGAATGTTTAATGCCTAAGTCACATTTTACAGAACTGTCGCTGTTTTAACGCTGTAAGATCCTTCTCCACTAGGGGGCATCTCTGTGGTGGCAAGCTCCAAGTCGCATGTAAAATATCCCCTATTTAGTACCCTCTTTTTTAGTGTGGCACTGCAAGAAAACTTTCTAGAACTTTGTCCACAGTTCAGTCTGCAGGTAGCATTCAAGCTGAACACGTTATCAGTCCTTGAACGAAAGGAACATCTTCGCTCTCCATCGTATAAGTTTATTCTGCTTTTATGTCACGAGAAACAGATTTTAAGTCATATTTGTGAAAATACAATAACGATTGCCTGAAATTTGCACTTAATACTGCATTGAAATAAAGGCTGTACACTCATTTAAGTAATCCTTCAAATTAATACTTCAAATACAAATGTATAACAATATTTAATTTTTTGTAGTGCTGTTTCTATTCAAATATGGACAACAGGTGTCCACTTGATGAATAATTTTAAAGAAATAAAACAGCATTATTATATATTATAGGCAAAAGTAACTATTAAAATATATGTTGACATTTTTAATTGTTTTTTAATTATTTCTACATGTGACCATTAAGTAATTAGGTATATTTTGAAATAGTCTTACTGGATAATGTTTTCTTATACAACAACATGGGTGCTGAATTACAGAAATGCGTATCACTATTGATAGTTTGAAGACAATAAAATAATTGATATCAGTACCGCACAGACATCTCTGATGACAATAAAGGTCCAACCTGTTTGAATGAGTGTTGGATGTTAACTGTTTCATTCAAAATGCTAATATAGCCCTTTATATACACCTGCTTTCAAAATTATTGCAATGATTGTAAAATCTGCAACGATTTTGATATGCTTTACACCGGATTCTACTGTTTATTACCAAAATGTAATTTTTCTTCAGCAACTACAATTCAGAAGTGTTCCAGAATTTTTTTCTAGTCATTGCAGACTTATTTTCATCTTAAAGCACAGAAGTCTTTGGGTTGACTGCATTTTTCAGAAAACAAAGCAATATTTTCTGTTTGGTTTGTGTTTGCTTATAACACCTATAACAAAATTCTACAACAATCCCTGAGCTCTGCGCTGAACCGTCTATCAAGTTCAGGCCTTAAAGGGGCAGAATATCTAAGGGCTGTTGCTACATTTTGCCTTTATTGCTTACAGTGAGGTAGCCATAAGCAGTGACTTGTCCATTCGGTCCTGAGTGACTAGGGGGATGTAGCTGTTGCATTTTTTGTCGCACTCATGGCGATTCACAGGCAGGTTAGCTAAGGGCGAGACTCCTCATCGCCTTCTGCACTAGTTGCTAGGTTCCCATTCTCAGCACCACATGCCTACCAGTTACGTTTCAGACTCTACACTGCAGCTATCATCGTAGACTCTTAACGATGCCAAGTCCATGGTACGCTACATTACATCATTGCTGCTATCAGGCTACTTTAACTTAGACAGCTAACCGCGCTGGGAGCTTCCGGCACAATTTGCTAAGGAACAAAGTTATTAATAGCAATTCTGAAGTGCATTCAAAGTTTACAAGCAGTGCTTACCTCCCGAGTCTCTCCTGGTGTCACTGTCCGCTCCACTCGCCCCGGCTAGCCAAACTGCAGCATTTCCCCAGCGTGTCACCGGCGCCTCTTTTCACAAACCTACGGGTAAAACCATTCCAACCGTTTGAGCCAGAGGCACAAAAATCCTTTGAACTTCTTCATCTCTGTCGGTCCCAATTCTTTGCCTGTTTGATTTGACCTCCCACAGATCTTTAGACACAACGTGAAACCCCAATGCCTTATTCTCTCTCTGTTTCTTTTTTTTCCTTAATTAAAAAGAAAATATCACCCTCCAAAAGCAATTAGATTCTTTGGTTGAGAAAAGGGGAGCTAAATAACAATTTTGCAACATAAAAACCACATGGTATCTTCATCCACCGGACTAGTTCCTACAGCAGCCTATAATTTTCCTTCTCAAGACAAAATGTTAGTATTTCTGAAACTCTGAAACTCCTCCACTTGTTTCCCTCTTTCTCACATGCACGGTCTCACTCAGGCTTCGCTTTCTGATCCAGTTCTGCAGTTTGGTGTCTCTCTTTCTCTCTCTCCTCCTCTCTCTTACTGTTGCTCTCTCCCTCTCTTCCTCCCTCCCTCTCTCTCTCTCTCTCGCTGTCACAGAGCTGTAGCTGCCATTTTCAGCCCCCGTCGTCTCATTCTACAAACTCTCCCTCCCACCGTGGTACCGATGAATGGCAACCTGATGCATGGAGACAAGCACACAAAGTTCCGATTCAGTGCTGCCTTTTAAGATTGACATCCCAAATGTCCATTGACTCCTATCGTGTGTGATGTCACCGCATGCCGGAGCTGTCGCTGAGGTGTCATAGCTATCAAAGCAGGTGCACGTCTGCCTTAGCAGGCTGATGCTGGGGCCTCTCTATGCGATAGTTTGTACCCAAATGCATCGAAGTGAATTTTCAGAAACATCGCTTGTTTGGGAAATGACGTTGGGTCTTAAAATAACAGCGTTTGCAAGCTTTTTATAAATTATGCTGTTAATTTATGTGTCTCCCCTCATCTCCTTCAGTGCGGAGAAACACTTTCGCGTGAAGTAGCACCCCCCTTAGAGAGTGCGATAGTGAATAACCTTAAAGAGACACGCTCACGCCTGTGCCACCCTCTGAAACTCTCTGGCATTTTTCGGGGATCCTCTTTGATGAAAAGGGGTCACATTTCAGCTGCTCTTCCTCCGATTACATCTGTAGGCAAAGCTCTGAGTGGGTATGTGCAGTGCTTGACTGTGATAAACAGCTGGATTTTTGGCACAGCGTGCAGTGGATTGCTGCCCCCCCTATGAGCACAGTCTCTGACGCACCATCCTGCAGGGCGGTGCACAGAGACGCCTGTCACACTTGTCCCATGCATAATCAATATTGACTCTACGAATGTCGTGAAATCTGCTGTCAGCCTGGGATGGGCGGACAGGCGAGCCTGATTCCAGGTCAGGGGGGGAGATCACGGCTCCTCTGCCTCATAGATAGAGTCTGTTTGACTGAAATCGATCAGATTGTGAACACGAAATTTACCGGAGAGTCACTAAGGGCTTGGGTGACTGGCCCTCCTCGTCTGTGTGACTGAACCTAGTTGTATATAAAATGGCAATTCACAATGACAGCCTTGACCAAGATTATTATCCAGTGTATCTATATATACATACAGTGTACATTGTGTGTAATATACATTATAGTAATGTCCTTAATCTCTAATGAGCCATCTTTCCTGTTATAGCTGCTCTGCTAACCTTGTATTGTTTGCTTAGTCTGTCCATCAAAGCTGGAGCTCATAAGCTATTGTCTAACAACCCCCCCCTCCCCCCCCCCAGTATCACTGTGCAGGTCGATCTGTGTAGGTTACATTCTGTAGCCTTCAATTTCCCTAGAATGGACAGAAGTGGAGTGGAGATTTATCTTCCAGGCCTTCTAATTACAGCTTGTCTGCACTTTTATGTGTCAGAAGTTGGATAAATGGAATTAAGCCCCGATCTGATATGTTTGCAAACGTGTGTCATTAATATTGTATTGAATCTGAGATCTTCTTAGACTTCAGTGTTACCTTGTCATGGGTGATGTGATGCACCACTGATCTGTCATAGTAAATGGGTTCCAATGAGTATTTTGTCTATGTAGAGAAGAGTGAGAACGGAGGCAGATATTACAGGGTTGGAAAGGTTCGCCGGGAAATGAAAATTGAGTCAGAGCTAATTTGAAGGTGTCATTTCTCATGATATGATGGAGTTGTGCTTAATGGCAGGTGCTGTCATCACCATGGCTGACGGTCGCATGTCGCAGTTGGATGCACGTGTGTCTGTGCTAAAATTCTTGCCAGGCTGTATCTCCCAACATCTGGCTTCTCTCACATCCACAGGCATGCAATATCCCCTGAATGATTCTGCTCTGGCTTTTTGAATTCTCCATCAGTAGAATAATCATTGCCTGTGGGCTTCATACCTTCTATCACAGGTGTAGGTTTTTTCAGGTACCCTACCTTAAAGAGTCCAGAAAAATGTCCATGTGCATCATCGCCAACGATACATCCCAACGCTTCTTCTGTGTAGCCTCCTTATAACTCACAGTACTGCTCATGTAACTCATAATACCCTGTAGGGTGATTTCGGTACAAGACAAAGACCAGGACTCATGCCGATGCACTGTTATAAAAAACAAAAAAAAAACAGAAGCATTACTCATAGGGTGAAAGGCTCCTTGTCTTGTGTCTTACTCAACGCTTGAGCGCTCAGCAGAGATGGGTGAGAAGGTTCTAAATACAGCTTTGTTGGATGCATTCAGTCTACAGACATGAATCATGCCCACAAAAGCTCTTTGCTCGCTAAATCTCAGCTTCTGTTGAGGCATTGAGACTCAGGCATCACAGTCACATCTTCAGTGTCTAGTACTGCACACAATTAACACATTGCCACCTCTTCACCCCCATATAATGAACGCTATAACATCATGTCATAGATACTTTTGTGCTTGGGTTATGATGGGGGGGGGGGTTTGGGCAGGGGGCACTCTGGCTGGAAGTTGCTTCTCACTTTTGCGAGCCCAGTCAAAAATGACGGCTGCGGAACGATGTCTCGCCGATGGGAAGGCTTGAAACAGTCATCTTGCCTGCCAGGCCTAAATGTAACCTTTATGAAAGGAAACAGGCAAAGAATACCCAGAAGCACGTGTGCAGGGGAGCTGCCCTGGTCACCCTATCGCTGAGCATGACCATGACTCAGAGTGGAGTCTGCTTGGACCAGCTGCAGTCATCTCCTTCTCATCTGCATGAACAAGTGGGGCCTTTAAATAAATATTACATAATGGAGAATGCCACCGTGTTTAAGAGAATGACATGTCATCTCTCCATCGGCATGTGCTATTAGATGCCTCCATCAGTCGATATATTATGCACCAATTGTTTATTTATAATGATAACAATGATTTATACAAAAAAAGTTCGGGGAGCACGTTTTTTTTTAAACCGACAGGGTAAAGCTGATTTTGTGGATAAAGGTGGCCGTATGCTTAAACAAATATTATTTCCAGGTCAATTAATAGAATAAATCAAGGAATGTATATCATATATATATAACTCTGCCCATAAAACTCAACAACCCCCCATTCATTGATAAGTTAATATAATCATGGGCCCAACCAAGACATGCCTTCACCCCTTGGTTTGGATTTGAATTGAATTCTCAACCCTAACTTAATATTAAATATTTTTCAATGGTATATTGAAAGAGAAAAAATTGGCAGTAAAGTGGGAAAGCTGGGGAAATGTCTATCATCTGCAAAAAAAATGCTTTCACTGTAAAAACACTGAGGCTGAAGTACACCTTGGATGGGATGCCAGTCTATTATAGGGCACATTATAGGGCACAAGGCTGGGGTACACCCTGGATGGAATGCCAGTCCAACACAGGGCACAAGGCTGGGGTACACCCTGGATGGAATGCCAGTCCAACACAGGGCACAAGGCTGGGGTACACCCTGGACAGGATGCCAGTCCATTATAGGACACACACACACACACACACACACACAGAGCAGGGCCATAAAGCATCAGTGTTTCCCACTGTCAAAACACAGCTGTTGTCATCTACATTCAGTCCCCTTTCACTTTTAGACCATTTCTTGGTAACTGGTTAAAAGTCAAAACTTGAAATTGCTTTGATTTTCTTATTTATTTATTTTCCCTCATTTTAAGTGAATTTGCACTGCAGCCCTTGGACATCTGCACTGTTCTTTGGACTGCTCCACAGACAGTAATAAGCCAGAAGGAATTCCTCATCTCCCTGTACTGCAGTGTGACTTCAGAGGCTCTTAAGATGTTTCCCCTTCAATGCTTTTGAATGCTGTGTTTTATACTCCACACATGATTTGATCTCTGCAGGAGGCAATTAGCTGCTTTTAAATATTAATTCAACTCTTGGAAATATTACACCACTTGAAGGCTCCTGTAGTCAACATTCGATTTCTGACTGTCAAAATAAGTTGTGGACACATGTATGTTTAGACTCCTGTTACAAGAAATAAACATAGTATGAATTCTTGAAAAGAATATTTAAAAGGCAGAGAGAGAGATGTAAAAAAGATCAAAGATAATGACGACTCTGCCTCCTCGTGCAGTCCTATCTCTGAATGAATCTTCTGTTTGACATTAGTTTTAGTTTGTCCTACTTTGGTTATTCTTACTTTTTGTATTGATAAGGTTATTAAACGGTTATTGTTAGTCTGTATCTCGTGGGAAATCTGTCATCTGACCTGCCATGTGGTACACATTACCATAACTAATAATATACCAATATACCAATAAACTAATGTAACTGATATAACTAATATACAGTACTATGCAAATGTCTTAGGGCATCAAAGAAAAAGCTTTTACCTGAAGACTGTAGTGTTGGCTGTTTACTGCAAATACTGCTGTGATTACAAGAGTGATTTTGAAATGGCCGCACGATCGAACTTTAACAGACATGGTGTAATAGTTTTACACCAACATGAAGATCATTTAAACATACTGTTCTTCAGTAGCCTACTACTTTTGCACATTGCCGCATATTTTCCTGCGCTTGCATGCTGTGGCTATGGTATAAAGACCTGAGCCACCTTGCTGAAGATGACGGCAATGGATTTCACTATCTAAGCCTATTTATCTAGTTTCATTTTCTGCTTTCATAGGAGTTTTTTTCTTCTCCTCTTTACTTAATTGAAGATGCTAATTCACTCACCTACTCTATAAAGCCCTGTGTTTCCTATCCCGCTTAATAAATTATTTGTTAAAAGGACTTTCATTCCTCCTCACACAACGCTATTCCTGGCATGCAGGCCTTCTCCGCACATTATTTCAGGGTTAATCAGGCACGATCCCTAAGCTGCAGAGGGCCTCGTACCGCTCTGCACCCGGGTGTCACGCTAACTGCACTACATGCCAGACTGAGAGGCTTACAAGGTGGGACTTTGCATGATCAGCCATACCATTCTAAATAAACAGCAGTCATTCATACAGATAGCCTCCTGAATTCTGTGTATCGCACTTGGAATTTTAGAGTAAATTTCCAAAACTCACTCAGTCCATGGGACTTTTTTTGAGAAATTTTTTGTGGACTTGGTAAGTTTTGGAAATTTAGCAATTTAGTTTTGGCTGAATTTTATGATGTTGTAACATATGATGAGGAAGCCTGACTTTAAGTCTCAAAAACGACAAAAAATGGAGTTTTGGAAATTTGCTCTTCAGTTGTAAATATATTTTATATGTGGTGTTTTTCAATAATTTGATTGACCATTACTTCTTTAAGTTCACAGTTCATTCTTCAGAATCTGTTAACAAAATCCTCCTGTAAGTATGCATTCTCAATACAACCCGCATGAGTACTGCATGCCTGATAGGATGCGTTAATAAAATCCTCCTGTAAGTACTGTAGGCATTCTGAATATTCACCTGTGAGTACTGCATGCCTGATAGGATGCGTTAATAAAATCCTCCTGTAAGTACTGTAGGCATTCTGAATA
>JAOYFF010000094.1:20063189-20075163 GCA_025773925.1 Cryptomyrus ogoouensis
GCATTCTGAATACTCACCTGTGAGTACTGCATGCCTGATAGGATGTTAATACAATCCTCCTGTAAGTAGGCATTCTGAATACTCACCTGTGAGTACTGCATGCCTGATAGGATGTTAATACAATCCTCCTGTAAGTAGGCATTCTGAATACTCACCTGTGAGTACTGCATGCCTGATAGGATGTTAATAAAATCCTCCACTAAGTAGGCATTCTACATACTCACCTGTGAGTACTGCGTGCTGGACAGGTTGTGGGAATGGGTGCCTAAAGTCCCTCCGGTCAAGTTCTTTCTGATCACCTCCCCTATCTGAGTTGGAAGGAGAAGACGACATAAATGTTATTTTACAAATCCTCAGCCTGATGCGACCTGACCCGTGCACTGTCTGTAATAGCCAGTGCACTGGGTTTCGGCCACGCTCTTTGCATTACACGTCGCCCATTTGCCTCAAAATGACGTTTAAATCATGTAATCTTGCCCACTAGACTCCCTGAGCATGGATCTTAGATATCTATTACCCTCCTTAATGCAATTTTCAGGTCCCGCTAATTACATTGTCGTATGACTTTTCCATCTTAGTATTACATATTCTTCATTGGTTTTTGGCATGAGATTTATTTGATAAGTGGTTTTGTTTTATTTTAACAATAAACAGAAAAACATCCTGGTTGAACCAAAATAAGAATGAAATTTTACAGAATGTTACTGCGCCAGATGTTTCAGGCAGTGACAAGAGGGTTCCAGGCATGTCTGAACAGCTCCCATTAGTGACGTCAGACAATCATCGCGGCGGGGAGCTAAAGAAACCCTTATACTTAGCCTACTATCCCTGCCATATCAGGAATCTTTGTCATCTCGTCGATGGTTTCCTGGCTTCATTACTCGTGTCATGTTTGCAGTTTCAGATGTATTGGTCTGAAAAAACACACCGCCGCTGCAGACATTTCCCGGTCACGGTATTTCTATGGAGGTATACGTCTCGTACCGTTTGCTGAATGGGAGCTATTTGTAGCCGGCACGGAATAGCGAGGTGTGAGGGTGATTCTGTGCCAGTCTGTCCTAAGAGAGAGAACATCCTGCAACAGGAAGCATGCGGAGAACGAATGTGGGACTCGCAGCGGGCGTTTGCGCGCTGCAGACACGCCGTTTGACATGGGAAGAGGGCGGCAGGAAAGCGTGGAATCGCCGCATCCCTCCCCGCGTGCGTGGATCAGTCACACGCCACGCCCCGAGCTGGATGGGGGCCAGAAGCTGCTTTTTACACCCTTTCTATTTTTAAATTGAGCGTGAATTTATGCTATTTTAGGAATCCTTAATCAGTCCTTTCTGTCGCAAATTGTCTTATTGAGACTGATGTATGTTTTTTTTCTCATTAAAAAAAAGCATCAGATCAGCATTATGCTGAGGCATTATTTTGAGGTCTTCCAGTAGTACAATTAGCCCGTAAAACCCTTAGTGCATGTAGTTACCAGCAGTAATACTATATGTAAGCATGCTTTCCGGAAAAGCAGAAGAGGGGGCTCCCAGTATTGGCTTATGGGGGCTCAGAAGTCCATGAGCAGCTCCTATTTTATGTGACATTGATATAAAAATTTAAAGATCTCCTGCAAGAGCCACATTATATTATTTTTAGAGCCTATTAGGATTTTCATGCCCAGTTACGCAATGTGTAAAAGTAAGTAATTAATCAAGTCTGGTTGAATCCGGTCTCGTACGCAAGCAGCCCTGGCAGATTTTTGTGTGAATAGTTTACCAGACAGTTAACAAATGAAAGGGCTATTCTCAATACCTGTTCATGAAGTACCTGCTTTTTGAGTTAATACTGTTCACAAAGCAGCAGGTTCCATTTAGCGTTTTTATCATGTGTCGCTGGTACAGGACAGACTCGCCTGTGTTTCCGGTGAACGAAAGAATTGTGCACTAGTAGCCAAAACTGTGGAAACCCCTAGCATTTTTGGCATTATGCTTTAAAAATTACTACACAAATATTGACGGTAATGTTTATAAACTATCAAGGAATGTTTACAAATGTTAACTAGAAACTATAGAATGAAGTTAACTACAATTGGAAGTGTTCCAACAGTTTTGGCCACCAATGTATGTAGGCTGAGCGACAATAGGGTATCTTGCTCAGAGAGCAGGACTTAGGGCCCTTTTCACATAGATTATTGTGTGTGGAGGAAACATGTATTAAAGAAGATGTACAAACGAACCTTGTTATATACTGATTGCAAGGATTAAATATTGATCTGTGTAATTTTTTTCCTGTGTATACATCAGTGTGATGATTGCTTTTTGTACAGTATGTCGCTTTTTTGTAATGAACATTATGTCATAGTTATACAGTTATACAGGCCTATTATATATACACTCGAAATTAAAGCAATTGACCCCACCTTAAATGTGACTCTGATCGTAGCCGAATCTCGAGAAAAGTGCTGAGAGCATTTGCTATACAAATATACATGATAGAATGCTGACCTGCAGGACAAGAATTACTACTATTGGTTGAACAGGAATTGCAGTTAGTTTCTTGTTACATTACGTAGACTTTCATTACGTAAATTTCATTACATAAAGAATCTGCTCCCATGTTTTTCAGCCTTAAACATAACCGATTATATACTGATTTGTAAAATATGTCTGAGCAGTGTAATTTAAGTGCTCTGCAAGCCGTCATTATTTCTCTGATATTAATATCAGCACCTCCCACATGTACTTGATAATGTTCTCGCGATTGCCTTCTTATTTATTATATTTGCTGTTATTGTTACATTTCTACACTTTCAGGTCCCTCTGTGCCAGTAACCTGTGGAAAACAAAATATTTTTCTATAATATGACAAAATGGTAAAGCTTAAAAAAGTCAGTAGCCTATTTGAATTTCCGATTAATCATTTGTACAAAAAGACAGCGTGAAGTTGGAATGACATCGTAATCTGACAAAAACGATGTCAAGGTCAGATTTATTGAAGCAGGTATTTCAATGTATTTCCCTGCGCAGCAGCGCACCGCCCCAGTGGCACCCCGGGTCGCGCCAGTGGCAGCAGCAACACAATTCGATTATATGAATGCTGAGCTGCTAGCCAGGTTCGTCAGATTAGCGAAAACGAAGAGGAATGAGAAGAGGAGACAGATCACAGCGCAGCTGAGAGAGAGGTGCATTTTTTAAATACTTTTTAATGAATGGAAAATGTACCGAAAGTGGTAAAATATTGCCGTTTAAATCGACGCTGCTTTATTGTCATTTCTGTTATTGTTTTTGTATTTTTAGATTGTTTACTTTAAAGAGTCCAGTGTATCTTTATATTTTTGAAAATATATTTACATCATCCCGTCCAGGGCTGCTGTTTGGGGGAGGGGGTTGGCACAGGTTCTAAGCCCTCCACAACCCTGACCAGGATAAGTGGTTAGAGAATGGAAAGATACATGGACCGATATATAGTTGGATACTTAACAGAAAACAGAATTAATTCAGGTTAAGCACATGTGCCCAGGTCTAAACCGTCAATACTGTGTGTGGGATTTGAAACACCCGACCTGTAACTATAATAATCTATGTGTAAGTCACAGGAATGGAGCCGTGGGGCCTTTCTGAAGGGGATGGTGCAGTGGCACGCTGGTTTGTTTATTACTTTACATTACTTTCTAAGTAAGGCTTCTGCTGGGCCTTCCCATAACAATCTTCTCCAGTGAAGAAGCAGAACTATCATGCTGTACTGGTACATATGAAGTATAAACACTGCAGTATAACCAATTACAAGTACTGTATTCAATTCATATTATACTTATATATCCTAGTATATATTCAACTTTTTCTGCTTATAATGTACGCAGCATAGAATCTATATAAACAGGAAAGTACCGGAATTTCAGTTTCATTAAATTATTTTAAATAATGCGATTGTCATTGAAAACAGAAATTACTAGTATCCAGCACTGGCACTGAAGATTATAGCCTATGATATTGAGGCTCCAATCTGAGATTAGTACAGGTCTGGCTTGCCCAAAAATCTTTGACTCCATGGAGAAAAATTCAGGTCTCCTCAGCCTTCTTGGTTCTTGATATTCGGTTCTGGAAACAATGGTGTTCTGTTAATAAAAGACAGATATCACATAGGAATGCACTGAAGTCTAACCTGTCTGTCTTCTCTTATTGGAACAACTCTGGATGTCAGCCTCTAAATCACCCAGCATGGACTTCAGACAGTTTGTGTACATTTTTAATGAGTGTGATTTGAACACTTTCCAAGACTTTTCTCTTCCTGCTGTGTCATACTTCCTTTCCACATCTTGCCAAAATGTAGGTGCCTTTTGGATTCCATTCAATGAACATTTGGGTACTCATTCATTAGAAGAGTTGACGTATCCGTTAGCAATGGGTGACTATTTTACAGTTATTTTATTAAACATGCTAGAGAAATTAGCTGTGTTTTCAATCTGCAGCAAGCAGTGTTAATTATGGAATACATGCCTCAAAGGGAGCAAAAATGTGATCTGTCTGGGGGTCCCTGACCGGGTTGGGACACACTTGCATTACAGTATCCAGAAGTCCTGTTGCTGGTTTACCATGAATTTAAGTCTTTCACCTCCCAGAATCTCCTCCATTTGATTATCCCCTTTTGACCAGAATATTTAGATCCCCCCTACCATGAGCCTGGACCATGTTAAGGTCTGTTGGTTGCCAACACAGTAACCAATTAAGAATGTCCCAGAACCATGCATCTGTGTGCTTCTGCTGCTCTTTTGAAGAGCCCTATTCCCCAGTCTGAGCATCAGCCTCTAAATCACCCAGCATGGCCTTCAGATGGTCTGTATACATTTTTAATGAACATGATTTGCACACTTTCCAAGGCTTAAAAGAACCCCTTCCTCTTCCCGCCTTGTCGTATTTATCCTTCTGATGTCATTGTTCCATTTGGGCTCCTGTGGGATGCCATTAAACACACTTTTTGCTTCTCGTTAATCCAAAGCGGTCTGTCTTTCAGGGAGGGGCTAGTCTTTTGTTTAGGGTCACTTCATCGTAACTGCAGGTAGCCTCCAAGAAAAGCAGTTTCAGCAATTATCTAGGAGTGGGGAGATTATGGAGTGTCAAATTCACTCTGGACACTTGGGAACAATAGCTTTTCCATTAGGGACTCTTACGCAGGGCTACAGTACATTCAGGTGGTTAACACTACTGTCTCATTGCTCTAGGCTGGGGGCTTGGCCCCTGCCTCCCCTTTGAATAGTATTAGGTGTTGACCAACTCCACACACATGGAGCCATGGCAGAGACACGAACCTGGGTTACAGTAAAGCATCAGGGCTATTAATCTCTTTAATTATTGCATTTATTATTATCATTATTATTGTTAATATGGGGCAGTGCGGCGGTGCAGTGGTTAGCACTGCTGCCTCACACAAGAATGTCCTAGGTTCGGTCCGGAATCTTTTCCGTGTGGAGCTCGCACGCTCGCACGGGGTTTCGCCAGGGGCTCCGGTTTCCTCCCACTGTCCAAAAGCATGCAGGTTAGGTTGATTGGTGATTCTAAATTGGCCCTGTAGTTGTGTTGTGTGCGCCCTGCGGTGTGTTGGCGACTGCCCAGGGTTGGTTCCCACCTGTGCCCATTGTTCCTGGGATTGGCTCTGGACATCTCCACAACCCCAGTTGGGATTAAGGGGTTTCAGAAGATGGATGGGTTGTTGTTATTATGTAGGCCTTTGCAGCAATAACATCCGGTAACACTTTACATTAAGTGCACATTCATAATGCATTCATAGAACATTCGGTGCACCTTCGTAATGCATTCATAGAACATTCATAAGCAGCATGCAAGTACACTTTAACATCCTAACATCCCCTAACAGCTTTAATATACATTAATAATTTACAAACATTACATGATTATATGTTTGTTATTATTATATAATGTTTGTTATTAATGTATATTACAGCTGTTAAGGGATGTTAAAGTATACATGCATGATGTTTATGAATGTTTTATGAATACTTAATGAATACATTATGAAGGTGTACTGAACGTTTTATGAATGCAATGTAAAAGCATTATGAAGGTGCAGTTAATGTAAAATGCTACTTAATATCCAAACAGTAAAGCAGGTTGAGTTACTCATGTACCAGTGCAGACAGTAATACCAGTACGATGATATACAGCATCTCATTACAACTCTTGAAATATCCATATAAAACCCTAATGCCATAAAAAGGTCCATCACTTTTTTACGTTTGCATGTGTCTGGCAACAGGTTGTAAATATAGTGCGTAATTTATTGCAAAATGATTCTAACATTTATGGGGAATTAAATATCAAACACTGCTGGCTCACCGAAAATTTATTACTGCTCTCTAGTGAGCAAAACTTCTGACTGTCAATTGTCAAGAAATTTTACCTCAGATTTTTAAGCATTGCCGTTTGAAGGACGGGTTTGGGGCTGTGCTGTGCTAAATGGAGATTATTTATTGACAGCTTGGACTAACATCATTTAGTGCTTGTTTTTCTCATGGCTCTGAATTTTTATGGTAATGATATATGGAAAGGAATTGGAGATGAGGAGCTGGTGGTGTTTATTGCCGGCTGGAGCCCACCCTCCAGTGGGTCGGTGTATCATCCTTAAACATCCAGCACTTCACTTACAATATTGCATTTCAAGATTCACAGAAGCTTTTTTTAAAAAAAAATAGAAACACTGGATGCTGAGGAGTCAAATGGCTCATAGGAATACTGAGCCATATCCAAGCTCCTGTAGCTCACCCTGTCAAACATCTATTTACAGGCTGTCTTCTGTATGGCCAGCACTGACACTTTGTCCAACCAACTCTCCTTTTCGCAACCTGCATCTTTTACACATGGGCCCATATTCCTTTATCTGAGCTCAACTGCTCCAATCAGATATCAGTTATGGCGCTGTCAGTCAGCACTGACTCCTGCATTCTCTGTTTGCTTCTTTCACTCAGTAGATTGACGGATCATTATGACATATCCAGATTAAGATAATGTCACAAGTGCACGGAAACCATTATAAACCTATAAATCTTTGCCCTGTGTACATTTATAAATGTATAAATCACTCAGTCCCATATTTTTGAAAGATCACTTCAGGTCAGTGAATTTTGAATTAGATAATTAGGTAATATTTTAACTGTTCTGCCAGATCCCAGACTATGGCAGGCAGACACTGGAACACACTCCACAGTCAAGGCCAGTGACACGTCTAAGAATTTAATTTGGCCCGTATATGATCTGACCGCTTGTGTGTTGGTCTTCATTTAGTATAGTAATGGACTAAGATACCATTGATGAGGATAGCAAGATTTCAAGTGGTGAGTGCAGGGAAACAGGTTATAGTATTTCTGCTAGTGTATAACATTCAAAGTGTATAGTATCCTTAAACAATAACAGTGAACTACACTGTCCGAAAACAGCGGGAAAAGCTAAGAAACATGGACCACCCATGAACAATGGAGAAATGGATGTTCAAGACAAAGTGAACCAGTAATGCATCATTTAAATTCCCAGCACAATAAAGCCAATGTAATTAAGATGCACTTATTCCAGTAGCCACATAATAAATTATTTAGTCATTATAAGTATACAACATTTATGTGATTTTTTGCTGAAAGGATATTTTCAGTCACTGAGAACTGTAAATTAAAGGCATGTTTTTGAGCACACGTTACTTTTGTACACAAGACTTTGTATTTGTTGCATTAGTATGAGCATGGCCAAAGCATAATTTTGTGAGTTTTAGTACACACTATATATGCAAACACAGCAGCCATGTTGCCCATCTATTGGGCAGTTCTGCTATAGACCCATAGAGTCTGAGAGCCACATATTGCTTTGGAGTTCTCTTTATGCAGAGGGCTGTAGAGTCCATTGACCCCCAGTTATCTCGATAACCTTGTAACTGCCAGGGAGTCGCTAATTGCCACAGTTAACGTTTATCATTTTGAAATCCATGAGTACTGTCCTGATCTTAGGTGGTTATGAATTTCATCGTTAATTTTCATTATCTAGACGCTACAGCCATTTTGCACAAAAAGGGAGATACCCTGAGCAATTACACATTACAAAATTACAAAATTGTGCATTGATGCATTTGATTATGAAGTTGTAACTAAGACACTATAGAAGTGCTGTAGTCATAATTGGAAAGCATGGCAGTGATTTAAATGACAATTTCACAACTTTCCAGCCCAGGGACAG
Source organism: Cryptomyrus ogoouensis (assembly GCA_025773925.1). Taxonomy (NCBI): domain Eukaryota; kingdom Metazoa; phylum Chordata; class Actinopteri; order Osteoglossiformes; family Mormyridae; genus Cryptomyrus; species Cryptomyrus ogoouensis. Next base: position 20,071,397 of record JAOYFF010000094.1, read on the forward strand.
TAGTTGTGTGCTTTGCTGAAATCCTTTGAGAGTCTGAGTCTGGGGTTAATCCAATGCTTAGACAAAAGTCTCTGTAATCCAGAGGGATGGGACACCGAAGAGGGAAGCTAGACTGTAAGCTTTGCTGTTGAGTTATCCCACCTCGGCACCTAAAACAAATGACTAACGTTAGATGGTTATTTGGGGATTCGCTATGATAGTAATAGTAGCTTATCTGTGATGTGTTACTTGCATAGGCCCTGGGATATTGGGCCTAATTATTTACAGTAAAACCTTAGATTGGAAGCATAATTAGGTCTGGAAACGTGTCTTTAATTCAAAGCACTCGTATATCAAATCGAATATTCCCACTACAAATTATGGAAATTCAGATGATTTGTTCCACAACCCAAAAATGTTCATATAAAAATGATTAATACAAAATATAAAGTAAAAATACATAGAACAAATTAACCTGCACTTTACCTTTGAAAAGAGTCGTGGATGGTATGAGGGAGACGAGAGAGAGGAGAAGAGGAGGGTTATATTGTAGGACGACTTTCACTATAACTAATGGAATCACTGCTATCTGTTGGTTCACTGGAATCTTTTTCTTTTTGTGCAACTTATCCAATGATAGCTGCTTTTGCCTCCTTTTCGATTTCGCGGAAATGTGGACACAGCATTGTCATTAAACAGTTTCATCACTCGCACTGCTACGCCCTTATTCAGGTGGTGCTTTTCTAATACATTTTGACTATATGAGCGAGGCACGCTGACTGGGACCGAGCATGGGAGATGCCGACTGAGACCTGGCATGGGAGACGATTACCCACAATCCCGCATTGCAAGACAGCGCTCGTTGATCAAGTTAAAAATTATTAAACATTTTTGCTCATCTTGCAAAACACTCGCAAACGAAGTTACTCGCAATCCAAGGTTTTACTGTATTATTATTGCAGTCATTTAAAGCTATTCTTTCTTGTATGTGTGTGGGCCAGATTCCAGACATAGTTGGTTGAACATCTTTGTCATACTTGTGTATCTGGGTTATCTGGTAGTAGTTTAAATCAGTCCATAGCATTAACACCATTGTAAGTACTTATGTTCTGACTCTAAAAGACTAAGTAAGAAAATTGCATGCTATAAAATACAAAACTAAAAAAGACCTAAAAAAGTTAACTGTGCTCTCTCAAAGAAATATGATGTGCATACATTGTCTGATTCTGAAAACACATCTCTGGTAATTTCTTTTAAAATGAATGCATTTTACCTCGTCATTACCTGCTGATGGAGTACTGGGCTGCTGGAAACATGGTAAGGAAATGGCAAACGTGTATTTTATTGTGTGTTGTTTGTATTTTATATACTATTGTTTACATCAAGCATGCTATTTTTGGGTAAAGTGGTTTTAAATATTACAGAAACTGTCTCATGGGTCATGGTAGATGATGAATAATGTCCATGTCACCTGGACCCTGTCCCAGGCAGCAGAGAGTGCAAAACTAGGGTACACCCTGGACGGGATATAAATCTATCTCAGGGCACGAGGCTGGGGTACACCCTGGATGGGATGCCACTCCATCGCAGGGCACAAGGCTGGGGTACACCCTGGATGGGATGCCAGTCCGTCACAGGGCACGAGGCTGGGGAGCACCCTGGACGGGATGCCAGTCCGTCACAGGGCACAAGGCTGGGGTACATCCTGGACGGGATATAAATCTATCTTAGGGCACGAGGCTGGAGTACACCCTGGATGGGATGCCAGTCCATCGCAGGGCAGGAGGCTGGGGTACACCCTGGACGGGATGCCAGTCCGTCACAGGGCACGAGGCTGGGGTACACCCTGGAGGGGATGCCAGTCCATCACAGGGCACGAGGCTGGGGTACACCCTGGACAGGATGCCAGTCCATCACAGGGCACGAGGCTGGGGTACACCCTAGACGGGATGCCAGTCCATTATTGGGCACGAGGCTGGGGTACACCCTGGATGGGATGCCAGTATATCATGGGGCAGATTCATCAGCACAGTCATACACTACGGGCAATTTCAGAGGTGCCAATTAGCCCAAGCATATGATTTTAGACTGTGGGTGTTACAGCATGGCATGATGGAATGGATGATCCACAACATGGCTTACTGACACAAAGGGAATTTATTGTAAATAGAACTCAAAAAGACAAGAAACAAAAGGCCTATGAGGGGTCAAAACAAAGGCAAGAAAATAATAAGAACTAAATGTGCTGTAACTCAACAAAAGGAAAAACCTTTCCCAAAACGGGTTCAGAAAACACAGACAAGGACCACGCGGGAACAAACCCAATGCAGCACATATAATGATTGACTGAGTAACAAGACAATGGCAGGCATATACTGTATATGTACACACACGATGAAGCTAGAGAAGGAACAGGTCTGGGCCATTGATAATTACCCAAACACTAGCAGTAAGAAGTGACATGTGAGGGTCATAATCACTAAGTATTCAAACATTAGGGGGAACTAGGAACTGGGAAACAGAATATACTACAAGTTAAGTATAAGCAGGGAAAACAAAGGCATAAAAACAAGAACCAATAGAAATAACATGAACAAGGGGACTCAAACAAAACTCAAAATGTCGAATAAATCCATGATGATGATGGAGTATAGTCTTAAGCTGCATACTTGCCCATTCAGCCATGTGGAAGCCAAAGGAGCAGGGGAACGCACTAGGGTACAGAACAGTGCCCCCCTAGGGAAATATCAGGAAAACGGGATGGCCAGCGACACCTGCTGGGCAAACGGGGAAATGACAGACTGAACAGGACAAGACAGTGACCACTCCTGGCAGTGAGAGGAAACTTGAGTAACTGGCGGAAACCCACCCACATGACACAGGGAAAGCATGCACGCTCACACCATGGAAGTATAAGCCATCATATTGCCCTAAATAATGTCTTTATATTATACGGCATTATATTAAAAAGCAGATTCCTATGTATAGGGTGCCTTTTAGTTGTGCTTTAAGCTATCTGGTTCCTCAGAGTCTGTCCATCATGCGACCTGACTGGTCAAAACATAATAAAACACAAGCTGGAAGTCTGTTCAAACACACGAGCTAAATTGTCCCGGCTGTTTGAATAGAGGCGAGTAGGTGTGTTGGGAGAGGAACCGCAGGCTGGTTCAGACCTGCTCGTGGGAAATGGCGACGCACCGGAACGTTCCAAAAATGGCCCCGCTCCTATTTGCAGAGTCCACTTCACATAAAGCAGGACGTGATTATATTAATCATATGTAATTAATAATTAAGATGTGAGCTTACATTAATGCACAGGTCCTGTGGTGATGAAGGAAATGAACCAGTCATCTGGAGTATGAAAAGCTGGACTTTCCCATGATTCTCTGGAACAAGGTCATTAACCTTAATTGGTTTGTTCTAACATTGCGCTATAAAAACGGGTTAACTTGTGACCCAGCTTCTGGTCAAAAGAAGCACCTGGATACTGCATGTCTGAAGTCAGACCCCCCTGCCCCCCCCAATAATGGAGCGAAATCACCTCTGTGATTGCAGTGTGCTCTAGAATGCTGAAGTGTCAAGTTGGCCACCATGAAAAGAACAGGAACAATCTGGGCTTCTGGTACCAGTGGTGTGTGACAGCTCTGAAATAGAGCGCAGTTCTAGGACACAACCAAACCGCCCCCCTCCCTCCCCACCGCCCTGATTAAACCGCACAATCCCCCCCCCTCCCCCCTCCCCCCCCCCCTGCTCCTCTTTCCTCTTGCCCCCCCCTCCCTCCCCCCTCC
>JAOYFF010000094.1:20075263-20098503 GCA_025773925.1 Cryptomyrus ogoouensis
AAAAAAATACCCATAATTCCAGGCATGCTGTAATTTCAAACTTAACATGTGTCCCAAGCCAGGATGGCTGCCTGCCAGCCCTTTTCGTTCCTCCCCCCCCCCCCCCCATCCCCCCCCTCCCCCGCCTAAAAGAACCGCCAAACCAAACCCCCCCCCCCCCCCCCCCCCGCCATGCCGTGGCCCCCCCCCCCCCCCCAGTGTCTTAAAAACATGATGTCATCCGAGGCAGCTCATCCAAGAATGCGGACGCATTCATGCCGCAGAGGGAATTTAATGGCCCGTTTGTGATTAATTTATGGACCGCCAACAGCACAGGAATAGCTGTGACATAGGCCATTTACGCGACTAGCCAATCCATCTGTAAACATCAAAAGCTCAGGTTCAAAGATCTGTTAATTCTGTGATTTTATTGGCTACTTCCAGAGAGGAATGTAGCCACAGCCACCCCTATTGCATTTTAACAATTCAATTGGTGGTCCATTTCCTGAAATGATGTCCATACATGGTAACTAATTATCCGACTGCCCCCCCAGCAGTCCCGTGGGGGACGTGGTCCCTCATACATGCTGCCGCATGGCGTGTCATCCTAGACCCACTGTGTGAAAAGCTGTCACTCGGGCCAGGGGGTGTGAAAAGGCATCTCCCTTAAGGGAGGGGGTCTGAATCCATTATCCCTCTACCCTGACCTGCAGCCTCAGGGGTGTGAGACGAGGCTTCTGTCATCCTCTTTCTGCCTATATGCTATGACTGTCGGCCATTTGTTCATGTATTTGGCCAATCATAGCATCAGGCTAACAGCTTATGCTATGTGACATGACATCGTGCTAGCCTGGTCCGCTAGAGGGAAGGCCAGCTCACTCTGATGTTTGACTGGCAGAGGTGAGGACGAGCTTTACAGCTTTATATCCACCTGGACCCCAATGACCAAGTGCTGTTTCATTAAATGAGACAGAATGGTCTGTTGCATTCACTGAGGGAAAACAGCTAATGCTAATGAAAGCTCATGCATGACAGCGTACTGACATCCCACCTCTCCAGGAAGTCCTGGGAGTCTCCCGCAAATTGACAGCAGCTCCCTGACGCCCGCAAATGATGGGAAAAGTGATGCTAAAAGGAACTGGAAAGAAGTTTTACAACCTTGCCCCAATTTTACCAGCACTCTCTAGCCTCGGTCAACAAATTTTCCATCCCATATATATATAAATATGGTATTACCTTAATACCAGCCAAGCAATGGCCAGCCCCCTCTCCTTTCTGGATGCCCCTCATCTGCCTCCCTGAAATCAGTATCCCTACAGTGAGATGAGCGTAACACCAGAGGCATCAGAGTAAAATAGCAGCAATGAATCACTTGCACAAACGCTTCTTGGTTCATTGTAATATGGCTCCTTCATTTCCGGTCTTATTTGTTTGTTTGAGGTTGTGGATTTCATTGTAGTTTGTACACTCTACTTTGTACATATGACAATAAAACTTTGAATCTCGAAAACCATCAAGTGAGCTGGAATAATTGCACGCATCATCATATATACACAACTACGAATGTAAGAAAATTAAGAAAACTAAATTCGCTAAGGCTAACAGTGTTCTGGCCGCTTAACAATGGGAGAAACCACAAGTCAATAATGTGTGAAACGAAAATATATGTTGAGATTGGTATGCAGTGTGAAATAGAGACAGGCTGTCAGGGGAGGTCAGCATGAGAGCCTGGTGCTACAGATCGATGAGGAGGAATGAGCTGCCACACAAATAGGAGGAAACAGTTTATCATTTGCCTTGCTAATCTACAGTTAAGATCCAAGTTCAGATGTTTAAATTTGACACAGTTAAATATGATTTACTACTACTAACAAAACAGCGCGACAGTGTTCAGAATAATTTTTGTCTTGCCTCTGAAAATATTCTGTTTTCCATTTCGAATAAATATTTCATGCAGCACAGCACATTTTTCCAGGCTCTGGACGTCACAAACCAACTCTATGTAAACCGATAAACCGGAAGCAAGTGAGCCATACCATTTAAAAACGGAAATGTGTCATAGCATTTCATGCAAGTGGTCCATTCTGCTGCTTTACAGTGGCTGGTATTTACTAATTGATGACTGGTGTTCCTGGAAACTGCAAAGCCTTGTAGTATCGCCACACCAGATGTCCAAAAAGGGAGAGAATACTGGTATAGCAACATCATGTCTAGAGTTTTGGTCCCTGGCCCTCTCTGTCTTCTCTCCCTCTTCTTACCATGGCTCCTCTGGTCTTCCTCCAACAGACAGATGGAATCACACTTGACCTGTTTAATTAAACCATTCTCAATCACCCCCACCCACTCCTCAAACAAGGCCTGCACCTTCTGGTTTTTTTAAAGCCTAACATTTTGTGGGCCTTCTACAGTCTTTAAAGCCCCTCACCCTTCTACCTCACCCAAGAGGATACAGAGGATGCGATGGGACAGAGATTCTCCTCACAGGCTGCTGTTTCACGCTCTGCACTCAGCACCAGTCTGTTCGTCCAGCATCCGATCTTCAAGTAAATGAAGATAAACATCACCACCAGCCTTTAGCATCTGCCCTGCTATAGTGCCACGCCGAGCACGAGCGCTCCTGGATCATTCCGCCCCGCAGAGGCAGCGATCATCCTCAGCTCTAATAAACCGTCTCATGAAATCAAACGGGAGTTTCAACAACAGCTGACATTAATTTGGTTCCTTCCACGCAGAGGTCCGGAGTTAACTGAGCGTAAGCGAGGCGGAAAAGGAAGGCTACCTCATTCCTGTGACCCTGAAGAAAGGGGCTGATTGACTCCCAGAGCTGACTAATCAGATCCAATCACTTTAGCCAAACTACAATCAATAACCAGTCATAGTGAACTAATGCATGACACATGGAAGTTAATGGCAGGCCCAAACATTCTCTGCATATTCCAGTCGACTGAAAAGCTCTCTGCTATCCCTTAATACATGTCATCATTTAAGAAATGGGAAGTGTGCCTCAATTAAGTATTCATGGACGGGCAATCCATGAAAAGACGATAAGGAGCACGTGGGAATTACTTAGAGTCCTAACTGAGAACAAGGAAGAATTTGATTTCACATAAAGCAGACAACTGCATATGACTATCTTGTGAAAGTACCCTTCCAAAATTATTGTTTGCAATATCTCAGAAGTCTTTGCATCCTGTTATGTACTGAAGGGGGAAGCCGGCCACCTTATTCCAGTGTCATTTTTGTGGTACAACACTACTGTTGGCTCTGTCCCAGTGCACTAGGGCTGGCTGTGTAAAGTGTGTCAGTCTTCAGGATGAGAGGCTTCTGTCCTGCCATAATGCCAGTGATGCTAATTGGTAGATATCCGGCTGTAAAAACGGAAAAAAGCACACTAAGTCATTCTGAACCTAACAACAAAATTCCACCCAATGAATCCTAATAGTTTTGGTTCTCCTGTGGAAGGCCTTTACTTTACTAAGATCCCAAAAAGTCGGATGATCATATTGAAAAGGAATCAAACTCTTTTCTGAAGGTTATATTTCATAGTACAGTTGAATTGTTAGGCTTCTGATCATTTGCTGCGCGTGAAATGTCTGCTTTTAGTTCTTATATCTGTAGATATCACAGAAATGCGGGAGGCAGAAAGCCTCTTATGTATTGTTTACCACTGCTCTGCCTTCTGACCTAGTCCCAGCAGCCAATCAGAGCTTTACCATGGCGCCTCGTCCTCCTCCTGAGTCGCCCGTGCTCTCTGCTCCACCCCACCCAGACCTGCGGATTCGGCCCGGTGTGGGCTGGATGGCCCCCTCACGTCAGTAGAAACCCCATTTTAAGAAGGCAGTATGAGTGTGCTGCCCCCTACCCATCCTGCAGGATGCGCTCCCCGTCTGCCTTTACCGCTGGACTTGTCACGTGTGCCCCGCTGTCCTTGGTGCCCTCGGGATCCGCCTGGGCGCCGATGGAAAAACCCGAGTGCGGCACCGGCGCACCCGACGCGGCAGCACGGAGTGGCCTGTCCGTCCCGCGGCGCCCCGCCCGCCGCGAGCCGGAGCTATTTACAGCCAGAGCCGGCTCCCTGGGAGCGCTTCCTCCATCTGTCGCGGCCACACGCGGCCTGGCTCCCACTCACCCGCCTTGCGCTTCGCTCACCTGAGTTTAAGCTCTCAGCTTTGATCGGCGCTCGCAGCACCGCTGCGGCCCTCGCCTGGCATTTTGGGGGGGTGCCCAGTCTCCGATGACTGGATACGCAATGGGGGGCTTCCACACCCTTTAAAGTGTTTGCTAAATGGATAAAGGATTATGCCAACACCGGCTTTTTTCTACCCTGCATTTTCAGCCAGTCTGGAACGCCGTGTGTGTTTCTGCGTCTGTGTGTGTGTGTGTGTGTGTGTGCGCGCGCTTGTCAGCCGCTCTCTCTCCTTCTTGCCCACCTTCATTGAGTAGTGTGCCATGCTCAGAGGAGAGCACCATTTGCTCGATTCCACCCACAGCCCTGCAGGCTCCCTCCCATCGCCGCCATAGGCAGCACGCGCTGACAAGCGGCGCAGGAATCCGGCCGTCTCGGCCACCCCAGCAGGAAAACGGCCAGCTCCCATTTTTCTGGACTCTGTTACGCCCCTGGACGGCACAGAGGCAGTGGAGGCTGTGGGGGGGCCCTTGCCCCGCCTGGCACAGCCCCCAGAGATGCCCTTTTTTTTGTTAAACAGGAAGCAGGCGAAAATGCAAACCGCTGCCTTAAAGGCCGGTACGAGACGTACTTCTGCCCACGACCTGTTTTGTGAAAAAGGCACTGGAGGCCTGTGTGAAATACATTCCCAGCATCCTCTTCTTGGGTATAAATACCCACCCCCCGCGTTATAAACTGCCATGACATGCCTCTCCTCTCTGGGCCTCTTAGCTTACCAGCATTAGTCATGAATCACGAGGAACAGCGTGGAAATTAAGGTCAGACATAATCAACGGCTACATCTTTCACGTGGGGGTTGGGGGGGCAGCATCAGCGCTGTGTAAAGCCCGTGTGGACGGCCAGTGCTGCATTGTGCTGAGGTTTTTTTTTTAGCTGCCACAGCCCTCATACTGAATTTCTCCTGTCAGAAAGGAGAAATAGCTACACCAGCATACTGCCTGGTGTTTGGTGCAACAGGTCCCCGCAATTTACATAAGCAGGAAGGAAATTCTACGTTCTTCAGAATCCTCTGGTATGTACCACTGAGTTTTTATTTTTTAGATTAGATTTTAAAGATTTTTTAAAGATTTTAAAGGTATGTTCGGGTATATTAACCGTCATTCCTGGTCAGGTGGTCAACAGACTAACATGCGTGTAAAATGAAGGCTTTCGGGTACCTTAAACAAACCAAAATTCATATTATCCATCTATTCTCCAACCCCTTGTCCAGTATAGGTTCACTAGGGGGTACAAGGCAGGGGACACCCATAATGGGACACCAGTCCATCGCAGGACATCACAGACTATCAGCATCAAATTGAGATGCCTGTCAATCTAGCTACCTGCCTTTGACTCCAGGAGTACCCAGAGGAAACTGGCACAGCACACGAAGAACATGCAATCACTGCATACAGAGTGGAAATCGTATTCAGAGGTTCAACCTCAGAGATGTGGGCTGATAGAGCTAACCACTCAGCCAGGTCAATGTGATGACCGCGTGGCTCAATGAATTGTTTGCTTGGTAGTGTTGTTTTGTATTCTTATTAGGGATGTCAAGCGATTAAAAAGAAGCTATTTAATCGCAAATTTTGCAATGAATTAATCATGATTAATCGTGATTAAAACTTGTTCTTCTCAAAACTAAAGCATATTTAAATGTAATATTAATCCCCAAATTAATGTAGAATAATAACAAAGGATGTATATTTCAGATATAAAAATGTAGTAGGTCATCCATGACAACAGTACAAAAAAGTGTCTCCTGCAATCAGACATAATCAAGTATAAATCAAGAAAGTGAAAAATTAAGAAAAAAAAAAGCTGTGCTTGCAGTTACTTTAGGCTTTTTCAGAATAATATTTCTTCCAATGATTTAAAATTATGAAATTGAGCAGCGGTATAGGCATTCCCGCTACAGACAGAACCTAATATACCCGGGAAATGTGAGGAGAGGTAAGGATTTGGGGTCACGAATCCATTCCTCTTTTGGGATTTCCTAAGGATCCCCACTTCCAATAATTTTGATCTCAATATAGCGTTTCTTTGCTTCTGATATGAGTTTGTCTCTGTAGAATCCCTTTTCTTTCTGACACATTTTAAACATGCTTACAAACAGCATGCAGCTTAATGAATAGCACTGAGATGAGTCTGTTGGTTGATTTTGGTTCGTGGCTACATAATGTAGCAGTTCCACTACATAAACCACTGCGCGATGACATTGGTTGCTCCATAATGCATTACACGATGATGTTGGTTACCCCATAATGCACTGCTTGATGATGTTGGTTGCCTCATAATGCACTGCATGATGATGTTGGTTGCCCCATAATGCACTGCACGATGATGTTGGTTGCCCCATAATGCACTGCTTGATGACATTGGTTGCCCCATAATGCACTGCATGATGGTGTTGGTTGCCCCATAATGCACTGCACGATGATGTTGGTTGCCCCATAATGCACTGCTTGATGACATTGGTTGCCCCATAATGCACTGCAGGATGGTGTTGGTTGCCCCATAATGCACTGCATGATGGTGTTGGTTGCCCCATAATGCACTGCATGATGACATTGGTTGCCAAGCTGTATCTGGCTAGGATGAGTTTCACAACATCTGTGTCACAGGTTAGCTCCCAACCCAGGAAGTAAACAAAATGCAGCTGCATTAATAGCATTAATTTATTTTAACCTGTTAAATATTTTACATTTATTGCAACAATGAATGCATTAATTTTGACAGCCCTAAGTGTTGTACATAATAAATTCTGATGACTTTTGTTAAATAATAATATGGACAAAAGGAACATGAGCTTTACTTGGGGATTGGAGTACATGGACAGAAGTAGCAGGAGCTTTATTTGGGGACAGGCGTAGATGTACAGAAGGAACAAGAACTTTAGTTGGGGACAGGACTATATGGAGAAATGGAGCTGTAGCTTCAGTTGGGCATGGGAGCAAATGGATAGAAGGAACAGGAGCCTTAGTTGGGGACAGGAGCAGATGGGCAGAAGGAAAAAGAGCTTTAGTTGGAGACAGGCATAGATGGATAGCTGGAGCAGGAACCTTAACTGGGGACAGGAGCAGATGATCAGAAGAAACTGGAACTTTAGTTATGGACAGGAGTTTATTGACAGAAGGAGAAGGATCGTTACCTGGGGACAGGAGTTTATTGACAGAAGGAGAAGGATCGTTACCTGGGGACAGGAGTATATTGACAGAAGGAACTGTAGCTTCTGTTGAGGACAAGCATAGGGGGATAGAGGAACAGGAACGCTAGTGGGGGACAAGAGTAGATGGAATAGGAACTTTGTGTTGGGTGCAGATGGGGAACAAAAACAAAATTCAGCCATTCTAGTGAGAACAGGGAAAAACAGAGGCACAGGAACCAAAGAGAGGAGTCACAGTCAGGGCACAGTTACTAGTTGGGCATCACGGTCTGGGCACTTTGACTCGTAGGTGAAGAAAGAAACACATTTACAGAAACATTCTGAGAAAAGCAGGGTCAGATGGGAAAAGGAAACCCTTATAGTCATCAAACTGGGAAAAACACACAAACCAGCCCCCCCACCAGCCCCCTTTAAAATTGATGTTGCAGATATTATCGTGAAAATTTCCTGTAATTAAGTAATAATGTTACATTTGTACTGGTTAGGCAGTTGGAAGATTGATGGAGGAATGGGTGTTGTCCTCTGGCCCCCATCTCCACCCAGTCCTACTTAGCTGCATAAGGGATGTGTGAACCATGTATGGACTAAAGTGTTCACCATATGTGACAATATTCAAAGAAGGCAGAGATCCATATGAACGGAACCGGGTAAAGCCACACGATCTGGCTGCGGGGTGTCGGAATCCTTGACCACAGCGTATCCACCACATCATCTGTATACCAGATTCCAACCCTCTGCACCCTGGCCCAGGGAGTGCACTGAATGGCTCCAGTCACAAAGAACCGGAGGGCAAATACTTCTTCTATTGTTCCCCAGAGAGCCATGGGATTAACAGGGTGGAAATTGCTAAGCAAATACCCCCTTTATTTATGTGTGATTGGGTTCCTGTTTATATTCAAATTACCTGCATGTTTTCTTTGTGGGGACACAGACTTGATTTGGACGGCAATTATTTTTTTTACAAAGTGTGCCAAGTCTGAAACTGTCCATTTATAAGTTACACATCCACCTTAGGCTTGACTAGATTCATCTGAGCTCTAAAATATCCTGCATAAAAATAGAATGGGCCTCTTATAGGAATGTATAGGGTATATGTGTCTAGTTCCCTGAAAGACAGATTATCTGTGTCAGTGTGTGAATTTCACCATGGATGGCTTTAAGCAGGAAAATAGTCCCTGGTTTCATAACCAGGAGACATATATCTTTCCATCTGATAGGAACATAAACGAATTACTGTAGTTCATTACTTCACAGAACATTGTTCTTTATTATCATGAGTAGTTTTTGATCTTGGAATAACCAGCCATTGGCTCATCAGAGCCTTGTGTGTATAACTGAATAACAGACATTGTGGCTGTTAAATAAAAATACCAAGCTCAAAGAATAAAATTGTTTCATATAGATTATTGTTAAATTTAGTCCAGGGATGAATTTAATCCGCTCGCAGACTTTAAATGTTCAGTTGTTCTTGCATTTTCCTCAAATCTATTTGTCATGCTGCTGTAAGATTTGTTAAGTACCTCAGGGCATGTGTGTTGGGCAGAGAGCCGTAGCGAATTGCTAAACTGAACTGAGTAAACATGTTGCACTCACATCGACATCAACCATCTCATCCAGGGTTGCTCATCATCTGCCCCCCGGCAGGTGCCTGGAGTAGCCAAACATTCAGTTTCTCACATGTGGCAGCCAATAAAAAGGGCGCTGAGGCAAGACAGTGTCACGAAATTCAGAAATAATTGCAAAGCTGTCTAGAGCCTGGCACCTGTTGCAAGCGTCTGTGAGGAATATTTTTATATAAAAAAAAACAGCAGTGCTTGTTTTATATAATCGTTTTCATGACTTAATAAACTGCTGCCTTTAGAAGACAACCCATCCGTTATGTCAGCCTGTTAAATTGAATTTTTCATGCTAATAGGTAATATTAATAAAAATTTGTTTCCTGTGAAATCCAAACTTTGTTTTGGGTCTGACTAGAAGGCCTCTATTTATATCTGGGGCATATTAACCTATCACGGCAGACCACCCGCCACCCTATAACATCTCCCAAGCGTGTTGCTCTGTAGACGAGCCACAGAGAGCCTCTCTCCATCTCTCACACCCAGCTGTTTTGACTGACAAGAAAAATAACGTTTGGTGACAGCGCTACATAGAACCGGATTAGCGGAAAGGCCACATAACCGGCTGCCTTTGAGCCAAACAGCACCTTGCTGGCGCTGGCCGAGGCAGGCTGAGCAGAAAGGGCATCAGAATTCAGTTCAGTCGTAAGAATACAGTCATCGCATGACACAGACCTTCACAAAAAAAACCCCAGTCTCAAATTAATGGAACTGTATGATTCATTCTTAAAAGGTTTTAAAATCTATCAGTGTATTTGAGGTACCAACAACAATAATAATAATAAACCACAAATAGTTCATAACAGGTTCTATGTCCTTTCGTTATCTTGTTTGCATTAGAAACCAATCCAAGGGTGTCAGGGTAGTATTATTTGCTACTCAGCATTGTTTGGTACTCAGCATTGTTTGGTACTCCGTGAGATTGCTGTTGAGGAATTTCTTTGGAAAGATGCCTAAGAAATGTGTGCTGAGGTTTCTGAAGGTTCCGTTTCTTGGGGTCAGACTGAAATTGCTCAAGGTCTCCACTTGTGTAGCAAATAACGCAAGAGATAACAGTGTATTAATTTCATGTCTATTTTGACATTTGTATTCATTATATAAAATTAGGTTGTAACATTTGTTGCTTTTTGCTAAACCTTCTGATTAGTATTTTGCCCTTCAGCACCAAGGATCAGGGACGATCTTAAGAAATTATAAACATTTTGGAATGAGGCCTTATTACTCCGTTTCATTCAACCTAATCTTTCATTAATATTCTCAACAATTCATAGTGTTCCCTGCGAAACATTTCAGTAGGCTTCCAGTAACATCTAAATGCCTCTATTAGTTCTTAAGGGAACCACTTGTGAAGAATATTTGTTAAAATTCACACTGGTTGGAACGGTCACTGAAATTATTTTCACTCAGGTATCCAACATGCCTACATAAAAGTCACAATGAGACAAAAAAATCTGCACTTGGCTATTCGTCCATTGACAGAATTTTTTTTTTATGCGTTTGTTTCCTGTGGGTCCTGCAGACTGCACTGAGTCTTACTTTTTGGAAAGTCATTCAGTATTATATCCTTCCCCCTAGACCGAAGAAACGCTAAGACAGAAAGGGACAAGAAAGCTATGCCTGCACCCCTTTGGAAGTGAGACTTTTTTTAGTTTGTAGTGTTAGCAGTAGAGTTGGAGTAAGGAGGGCCTTTCAGAGAGAGGGGGTACATGATTCTGAGGTTTAGCACCGTGTGCCGCTGTCTGGAAGGCTGCCAATTCAAATCCTGTGGCCAGCAGTGTAACCATATCACTGTTAGGTGCCTGAAGCAAGGCGCTTAACCCCAAGAACTGCCCTAGGGGCACTGGAAAAATTTCCGACCCTGGGCTATGACCCTAAACCCTCCTGTCTCACCTGCGTGTGCCTCAGAGGTGAGCAAGATGGGACACGAGAAGAGTGAACTTTGCTGTACTTACATAACAACACAATGCATAAGGACAATAAGACAAAGTGCCATGAGTGACTATCGTTTGACTGTATCTTCTACAATATTTCAAAAGTATTTCACTTATGAGTTGGTTGCGCTGTTTATCCCAGTGATAAACAAGATATTTCTGTGTTATCGTTGTTTTGTACAATATGTTGTGACATCTACTCTAACAAGAAGCGTTACATTTTACATTATACAGCAGTTAAAAAAGGTACTAATATCGTTGTTTTTCTCTTGAATTTTGTCAGCTGCAAGGTCACATTAACGATGAAAAAAGTCTGACATGATTTATCTTGAGTTCTGACTTCACATCACAAAAACCTGCAGTTTCAATAGGGATCTGTAGTCTTTTATATCCAATATACAAGAACATTTCGATAGATATAAAATTTATTCATATTCATGCAGTAAAAAAGGTTGCACTCAGATAACAGTGTTATTCATTATAGCTAACTTACTGTAAGGTCCCTATGAAGAATATAATATATTTTCTTATATTGTCTTTTGCATGTAACTCCCCCCCCCCCACCTTTTGACTAACCTTATCTTGAATATAACATTAAATTGATCTGACCGGATTCATTTGAAAGATCAGACGTAACAATTGTTGGATCCATTGCCTTACATTACATTTATTTAGCTGACATTTTTGTCCAAAGCTACGTACAAGTCTGAGAGGAGGGTCAGACAGTGTTCCAGGGTTAAAGGGCTTGACGAAAGTAATATTGTTATGTCTGAAAATATAAAACTACAATGCGGGAAATATATGTAGTATTTTCTTCCTGCCTCCTCTCCTTACTTTGGCCATAATGTATGGCTGGGTTTCTATGCCATGCAGTCCCATTCAGGGTGTACCCCAGCCTCGTGCCCTATAATGGACTGGCATCCAATCCAGGGTGTACCCCAGCCTCGTGCCCTATGATAGACTGGCAACCAATCCAGGGTGTACTCCAGCCTCGTGCCCTGTGATAGACTGGCATCCCATTCAGGGTGTACTCCAGCCTCGTGCCCTGTGATAGACTGGCATCCCATTCAGGGTGTACCCCAGCCTCATGCCCTGTGATAGACTGGCATCCCATTCAGGGTGTACCCCAGCCTTGTGCCTTATGTTGTCTCCAGTGGCAGCATTCAAACCATAAACCACTTATACTTGCATTTCACATATAGTCATTATACATATTAACTCACATACAAATATAGGCTGATCTATTTGAAATGGACCCTTTCTTGCTGAAAGACAAGTAGGCCAGAGCAGTCTTCACAGCCTCAAGCAGTCTGTGTGAGGCTGTAGACCAGATATAATCTACAAGCAAATGTGCCAGGACCTCAGGACTTAATTCAGCTACGTCCCTTCATTGTTTTAATAACGTAATTTTACAGCTTTCATAATCTAATAATCTATTCCTTCTCATTTAATAAATCAAGTGCTAACTAAATGATGCTTAAAAAAAACGTAATTTCTGCTCCGTGAAGAAAATTTTCATAATATGCATATTTTTTATTTTGACCCATTCCCCCGGATTAATTGTTCCTATTAGTTGTTAATTGCCTATTCATTTTTATTCCCTTTTCTTCCTCTATTCTGGATTTTGGTGGTTCATCCTGGTGAGTGACATCGTTAACACTGCCTAGTGTTAATGTGAGTTTTCCCATTACCTGGTTCATGTTTAGGCAACAGAAGCATTTTGTTTTTTCCACAAACTCATTACAGAGCACGTTCAATGTCCACAAAGATGGACAGTCCTCCCCTGAGCAATTTGGTTTTCACTGACGAGGCTCTACCCTCTATTCCTGGGGGAGTGGCTCATCTTTATCAGAGGCTAAAACGGAAAGTCTGCAGACTTGATTTCATTTGACGGTGCTGACTCAACGCCACACAACGGTGCCTCGGCTTTGAAAATTAGATTAGAATTAAATTAAAGCTGAGCTTGGTGATGTAGGCTGGATGGTGTCAGCTGACATATGCAGTAAATGAAAATGATGAGTGCTAATAATCATTTTGGAGCAACATTGCAGACCCCTGCTCAGCTTCTCGCTGTAACTTGGGAGCCGGAGTGAAGGGGGGTGGGGGGGTTATGTTTTATGACCACCCCCCTTGCTCTGCCTCCGGGTTTTTGGAGGTTTGGTGCTGGATTGTCTCAACCTGCAGCAGCCACATGACAGATTATTCTGTGGTAACAGGTCCTCGTCGCTCAAAAAATGCTCTTGTACTATTTTTAAACCGCAAAGTTTTGCCAGGGAAAAATCATTTGAAACGTCATGGATTTGACAGGCAATAGCTTTGTGTCTCAGTTATCGATAATTTTGCATTACCAAGCCAAGAGCGATTTCAGATCTCACCCCTCTACACAGCTATGTCTTTTAGGGGAGCTTTTCAGGTTAAGTACCCATCTTAAGCTTTCTCTCACAGATGAAAATAGCAGGTCTGTGCTCCTAACCTATATGATGTCTGCTGCACATCCTCATCGTTCAAGTGATATGTCACCGTCTATTGCAGTTCTTTCACAAAGGTGAATATATATATATATATATATATATATATATATATACATACACATACTTCAATGCTGTGCCATTTGAGAACTACTCAGAAGTTTGTCCTTCGCCCCTTCACAAAGTGAATATTTGAACTGTAAGTCATTTCAGGCCATTTATGCGGTGTTTTGTGCCTGATTTTTTTTTCTTCGCACATGATCTCTTGTAAGAAGGCAAAGCTACTTTTCTCCTTTTATTTATTGGTCTTTTTTCCGCTCTTTAGCTGATGTGAGCTAAGAATTCCTTCCAGGAAAGTTTCCATTGATCTTAGTCTCAGTGTTCAGCGGATTGAAAGTGACATTGTCCAAAACGAGGGCCTGATTATTGTCATGGCGATGAGGGTCCGCACAAAGAATACTTTGCTTATGAGTTACTGTGATTGACTGACATAAAGTCTACCTTTGTAATTCAAACTGACTCAAATGAACCTATTAAATAGTTTGCTATTTATTACAAGTTTGTATCCATCGATTGTCTAAAAACCGCAGCAGTAAATGAAAAGGCACTACTAAATGTTAAAAACAATGTTTGGGTCTTACTTCAGATGATTTTTAAACTGCAGCTGTGGTTTTATGTGCGATGTTCTTGCATATTATAATAACTTGTCCATACAATAACTGGAAGAAAAATTTCTATCCTGATCCTTACTATTACACTGAAGAGTTAGATTTTACAGCAAGGACCTGAGGTTAATTCCTCATTTAAAAATCTAATTATAAATATCTTGTATGAAGAGAAATATCTGGGTAAACACTTTCAGTCAGGAGCTGTAAAAGTAAACACAACATGCTGAGATTTAGACTGACTATGCACTAAGCCACGCATAGGAATGTTCAGTGAATTTAAGTCCATTTTGTTTTCCCTTTTTTTGTTTAAATAATGTCCGTAAGGCATTCCTGCCAGCAAGATAATAATGCTGCAGCTAATAATCAGACACTTTTTGTTTTCTGGGTAAAGTGTGTCTCTGAAGAGCAAGACATCAGACCTGATGATGTCCCAAACAGCCCATGGAGTCTGGAGGAAGCAGACCGGCCGACAGAAGGGCGTGTCGTTAGAGATTCACAGGCGGAGGAGCGTTTGCGGTCTTGTGGGGAGCTCGCCGTTAAGGGCCGGCGGCACCTGATCGCGGCTGACATTCACTCTCGAGCTCAGAGGAAGTGTCTTGCAAAGAGGCAGACAGGAGGGACAATATGTAGCTAAGTATGCTGGATTTGCAGTGCATAGCTAGTTAAACAGTCCATTTGCAATGGCTGATTCATAGCGTGATCATTTAGCTGTCTGGCTCCTCCTTCACAACTGTACGGAAGAAGCACTTTGATATCCTGGCCACGCTCAGCTCCATCTATTGCTCAACTGCATTTCCGAGGAAAGCAGAGAGATCATGTGACATTTGACTGTCTCTCCTGTTTCTTAGCTAACCAGTCTGCATGCAGATCATCAGGAGCTTCTATCTTAAGCAAATTGAAAGGTGCCAACGGAATAAATTAGCCATCATCATTCGACAACCATCAGGTTGCCCCAGATGGCTTCTAAAATTAGTGAAAACACGTGAATAGCCAGCACACAGAGGTAAGCACAGCCAGCTTGGCAGCAGAAATCAGCGGCGTTTCTTCAAATAAACCCCTAGTTAGAATAGGAATGGCCAAACAACTTATTTTTTATGTTATAACAGCAACAATAATTAAATGTGTCATTCACTGGATAACCAGCTATTTTGTTTTTTTTTTTTTTACAAATGACATCCTGAATGTGTTCATTTTACTTAGTGACTAATTTTTTCATTTGTAAATTTTAGCTCTCACAAAAAAGATGATAAAAAATTATAAATTATACTACTCAGCACCACTGTTTGAAAGTAATGCAAAATGTGCCTTGTGTATCTAAATTAAGGTTGTCTTGTTTCTGAAACAGTTTTTAATGAATGGTTTTGAGGTATAACACTGTAGATTAAGAGTGTAGGAAGAAGACCCACAGTATATAAGATGGGGAAGGAAATTTAACATTTAAGACGGATGAATTCACAGAGTATAAGACAGAGTTTAAGACAAGGAAGGAAGCATATAAGGATCAACAGCATATAAGACAGGAAAAGAGGCTCAATGTTTAAGACAGGGAAGGACATTTAATGTTTAAGACAGGGAAGGGCATTTAATGTTTAAGACAGGGAAGGACATTTAATGTTTAAGACAGGGAAGGACATTTAATGTTTAAGACAGGGAAGGATCCACAGTATATAAGACAAGGGAGGAAATTTTATGTTAAACTTAGGGAAGGATCCACAGTGTATAAAACAGGAAAAGAGGCTCAAAGTTTAAAACAGGCAAGGAAAATGAATGTTTAAGACAGGGAAGGAAATTTAATGTTTAAGACAGGGAAGGATCCACAGTGTATAAAACAGGGAAAGAGGCTCAAAGTTTAAAACAGGCAAGGAAAATGAATGTTTAAGACAGGGAACGGTCCACAGTGTATAAGACAGGAGGAAAAAACAATGTTAAGCTCAAGGAAGGATCGACAGTGTTCAAGACAGAGATGGATGAACAGTATGTAAGACAGGGTAAAATCCAGTGTTCAAGACAGAGATGGATGAACGGTAGGTAAGACAGGCTAAAATCCAGTGTTTAAGACAGAGGCGGGTCTACAGGGCATAACAGGGAAAAATCTGTAATTCTTGTTTTCCTGCAGCCTTCTCTGTGCCGGTTGCTTTTTCGTGTCTCTGTATATCCATCATGACAAGCAAACAGACAGTGTTGCGCCACTGTGCCCTCGCTCTGACACTCAGCTATGATTTCTGCCCAGGTGCTTTGATTAGGGAGCCCTGCTTTTGCAATGTGCCAGCCCTGTCAGCGCCGTGCCTCTGTCCTGCAGAAAGAAAAAAAATCCACAATTTCAGTTTGAATCTTGTGTTACAATGCACTGGAGATGTATAATATATGACATCCCAGCACTTCAGCTGACTGCAAACTCCCAGGTGGATATGCATCTCATCACAATTTCATGCCCTATATTGTTATTACTTTTAGCTAATTAAGCAATACCACTATTATATGTACTATACTGGTATAATGGCAAAGAATATCGGTAACAGTACATCCTTAACAGGATACCACCAATTGTATATACACTGTAGCATGAAAATGAAGGCATGAAATGGATTTCTGGTGGGTATTATTCTAAGAGTTTAAGAAAATTCACACGTCGGAGCTGCAGTCCCAGAGCCCCCACGTCTAGCAGATGCTACCCAGCTCCTGGCCTCCAGGTGTCGTTAGGACTTGCCAGATGCTCAGATGTTTCTGCAATGTTCCTGGATGACTTCTGGATGTTCTCACACTTTATTTTCCACACGGATTCCCTCCCAATCATTGTCGTTTTGATCCTGTCCTCGGCTCATCACGTTAACTTCCAACACAAACTTATCACCCGAACCTCAGGAGGGGGCGTTCAGGCATCTCCTTCCTGGGAAGGGTGTCGATAGAGCAGATGGGATCTACCCCAGATTGAAGGGAAGCAGGTGTTTACTTTAGCTGGAAATTCATAACTGCGAAAGGTCTCTGGAGGTGCTAGTTAAGCCAACGCATGTAGCTTTTGGCGTAGCTTTTTATCAGTTGGTAGTGCTAATTTAATTAATTTGATGGGGAGGGCAAAGAGGCTTGGATAGCCTAACTGCTCAGCCTGTACCCTCTCACATTAATAATGGCCAGTGTTGACAGCACGTCTGCACCGGACACCAGTACGTCTGGTTCCATCTTCCCTATGGCAAACAACACCTCTCAGTACCTCAATTCTGAAGCAGTAAATAACCCCCCTCCCCCCCCACCACCATCAGTGCTACGAAAACGAACCCTGCATCCAATCCTCCGCATGTGACTTCCAGCAATGACAGCATTGCTGACAGTCAGCCTATACGAACGAATGAATAAATCATCGGGAACCTTTTAAGGTTGCATTTTCGGCAATTAGTTTGTATAGTGGCTGCTTGAATTTCATGACTTTATGCAGTTGTCCATTTTCCTGCAGTTTTTTAATGATTATTTATAGCTTGAGAACAGGTTGTTGAGCATTGTGTCTTCGCTAGGATTTTGGATCCATCTTGTTAGACCATTTGCCATCTAGAAGGAGCCGGATGCTTTACAGGAATGCTGCCATTGCACCTTCTGTGAGAATCCCATTCAGGGTCCCACTCTGTGCAACTTTAATGTTACTTTTTACATTTTTACATTTACATTCTAATGTTTGAGGACCTGAAAGTTACTCGACCAAACCAATTTCAACTTCCTACAATGTCCAGAATATTTCTTTACTCAGTTGCCTTCATGCATGAACCAATGTACAGATGCAGTTCTGGAAAAAATTAAGAGACCACAGCAAAATTTTCAGTTTCACTCATTTCTCAATTTATGGGTGTGTGTCTGTGTAAAATATACATTATTTTGGGAACTCCAACCTGGTTCTTCTCTGTTTCTCATTGATGAAGGGCTTCTTTATGGGTCTTCAGTCCTGCTTCTAGGAGCCTGTTATAAACTGTCCTAGCCGTGCACTTCACACCACTTAATGTTTCCCATTCTCTTTGAAGGTCACTTGAGGTCATCCTTTGATTTATGAGGCCCTGCCTGATAAGTTGATGGTCATCTCTGGCATTAGAAAGTTGCTTTCACCCTCTACCAGGCTGCTTCTTGGTTGTTCCCAGTATCTCCTGCTTCACCTTGTTCTTGTGTCCCGCTCTCTTAGAAACGTTGAGCTTAGGGAGCAGCCTGCCTCGCAGTGTAGCCTTCAGGATTAAACTCGGACTTAAAAATGCATAGATGGTCTCCCAATTTTTCCCAGAACTCATACTTATGAACGGACTGTCATAAAGCCTATTATATAAAAAATTAACTACAGTGATTCGTAATAACGAACAAATGCACGACTTTGTGACGCTTGTGAAAACATTGCGTGGCTTCAGTGATTCGTCAGCTCAACTTACAGTACTGTACTGTATGTAGTCACTTTTATTATTTTTAATATTATTATTATGTACTGTATTGTTGTTTTTTCGACTTACCTACAAATTCCACATAAAGACAGAAAAATGGATCTCGTTCATAACCCGGGGACTGCCTGTATTACAGTCATTCTGTCCATGATGTACCACAGCTGTGTGTCCTGTGTTGCTAAGGATACACCCCCATGACCTTGACCTGGATAGATGGCTGGAAGATGGATGGATGGATAATTTGCAGTCACTGTAGCCTTAGATTTAATGTGTGAAACCAATACAGCGGAGCACCTGTGCCCTGCACCGCAGAGATGAATTCCTGCTGAGATCGTATTACCTCCAGGGGTGACCGATTAGCACGGAAAACACGTCCCCCTAGACACACCAGGCTACACCATTAAGACTTAAGAAAATCAGGCAACACTGAATTATCAAGTCTATTTACTGCTTTTTGCGAATGGATATGTAGACATACCGTCCGTGTCACTTACCATGTTTCAGGTTCCTGCATGTGATTGGCTAAGACCGTCTGGTGGCACAAAATGGACAACGCATATGCTAGTGTCAAATTGCATGTCAGCAGAGCGGAAGCGTGGCGGCCGTTTATGGCATAACGCATTCGCAGGCCGTATAGAGTTTGGTAACAAATATCGGGAGAATGACAATCTGCTGTTTTCCTCATCATCTCACTCTTTTAGGCTAAAAATATATTAATCCAAGGGTCAAAGGTCAAAGTACAACACAAACATAGCTCAGTTCCAAGTATATGGTGTGACAGAAATCAGTCATGGAGAAATTGTGCATAGCCTTGTATGTAATGTCTACCATATGAATTTAGCTAACTACATGATGCTATATACAAACTGTTCATGTAAGCTAAAGAGTCAGTCAGTTATTCTTTATGCCACTGTCCATGCTGTTTTTTTTCTGAAATATTCTTGCTGTTGAAGTCAGTTGAAAGCAGCAAGACATTTTTTTCTGATTTGTTTTTCTGTACTAGTTTAGATAGCACACATAGAACGCTAAGGAAATGCTTTGTGAGGAATTAAACTATTAGTAAAGATTCACTTTGTTGTTGTTTAGTTTTGTGGTTGTTTCTGCTTCCTGTTGATTTAATAAGAACATTAATTCATTTTGTATTCTTAATTTGCAGGCATCTCTATAAGGAACTCAAACTCTATAATGAACTCGAACTCTATAAGGAACTCAGTTCTAGAAACCCAGTGGGTTTAAATTACCCCACATCTAACAGTAAATTATATAGCAGTAATATGGACACTGCACACCAAACACACATGTTAAGCTTTGCTCCTTGGAATATTGATTTCACTCATCACCCAGTACAGAGTGTTCTCCATATACTCTATACTGATATGAGTTGTTTTATATGCATGTCGTTGATTATTAAGGACGGTAACCTCAATATATGCGTTGAATATGTTCACACATGTCGTATTTGCATTTTTAAAATGAATTTCTATTGGCTGTTAACATCTTATAAAAAATAGTTTGTCTTACTAAAGGAAGATTTATAAAGTTAGACACCTTCAACAAAAACTTCAGGAGACTACAACAGCTAGTCACAGAAGTAGCAGGGACTTCAAGTGCTCAAGAGGAGGAATTTTAATATCCATCCATCTGTCCATCCATCCATGCCTGGAATAGGCTGGACCCCCTGCAAACCTGAATAGGGCAAGTGGTTACAGAAAATGGAAATGATTGGATGGATGGATGGATGGATGGATGGATACTTCAGGGAAAACTTCAGGAAACGAACACCTAGTCACAGAAGCAGTAGGGACTTAAAGTGCTTGGGAGAAGCAATATTAATAGGATGAAAATTTTAACTAATTTTGTAGTGTAATTTGCGTTTATTTAGTAATTACAATAAATTATACTGTATTACAGTTTAGTGTACAATAAATAAATATTTCCTATTCATATGCCTATACACTTTAGTGTAAACTCAAACGTCTTAGTTGGTCTGTAATGTATCTCTCACAAATACATTAGTTCAAAGGGAACTCAATGTCCCATATAGATCATCTCGTCATGATTCTAAGCAACATAACTGCAGTGAATGTGGAAGCCCCCCCTATATAAAAATTTTGCCATTATTGGCAGTTTCACCTGCACTGTGAGCATCAAGAGCGTGCAACTGTGATGCGACTAATGCAGGCCAGGCTAAAGAAACAGGCCCTATGCAGCCGCCATACTTGCACACCAGGAGTGGGGCCTCATGTCAGCAATGCTTACAAAGGGATGATGAACCATGTTGCGTATCATTGATTTAAAAACCCATAAAGACCATCCCTGGGGGGCATTAAAGGAAGCAAAAAGCACAAGCCAGCCATGGACGAATCAATGGGAAAGATTGTCTTCTTGACTCTCATCCGGCTCCCCATAAAGTGTCACTGTGGTCGTCTTGTTTTATTTCATGTGGGGGAACCCCATAGGATGAGCCCTAGTCACATGACAAGCTCATGAATATCAGATGTCTGCGTAAGTGGGCATTAGTTAAAAGGACATATGGTCCATCAAAACTAATAACTGAAAAATATCCCATGTGGCAAACAGTGGTAATCTAATGTGAACTAAGTGGAAATATGTCATATCGGTCTATACGGTTGCTTTGTTTTGCAATTTTGCTTTAGCAGGACTTACTAGGGTACACAAGCGTTTTCAGTAGTTTTTGGAAGGTTATTTGTCCATAAAACTCACAACAGCCAGCCAACGTAAAAAATACCAAAAATAAGTGTTCATGGCATTTCCTTGTCAGCCATTGGACTTGCGACAAGAAATTGTGGACTTCCCACTGGGTCACCTCCGTACCTGAGCAAGGTGTCACTCAGCAAGTAAGAAGAGTGACAAAAGTACCAGTTAGTGTCAATCCAGTTCAGCGGCTGCTTTGAAATGTGATCAATTGAGTGCAGTACTGAATTGAGTCATCGGTGAATCCAGGCCAATTTTGGCAGCAGGCTTTGTCAACCCCTACAAACTGCTGAAAATGTCACCGCAGAGTCGTTCTCCAGCATCCTGGCCCATGTGATAGCAGTGACAGGTGCCATGCCCAGAGGGCACTGAGGTGCACTGAAGCAAGGATCGGGTGACCAGACCGGTGCTCTTTATTTACAGCAGTGCAGGTGTCCACGACAGAGTGCTAATGTAGCAACAAGCTCACCTGATTCACACCCAACATGAGCTGTTTTGAGGCGAAAATACCAAAGGCAAGATGCACAAGTCAGGGGTCCATCAATTTTTCAGTCAGGCAATAAAATTAGCTGATATTAAGGTGCCATAAATTTATTGACATCAACAGAGCCTGCAGATACAGCACCGGTAATGAGTGTTTAAACGTTTATGATGAGAAAAGGTGCTCTGTCATTGGAGAAAATGCTGATGAGCTATACTTCATGCTTTATTACTCAGCACTTTTAGCCTGACATTTTTAGTAGGTCTTATGATGTAGTCTTGGGATGAGCCATGAAAAAATATTTATATTATAAACCTCTAACAATCATATCAGACAGTGAAGCACTGCTTAAGTAAAACTATTGAAATCAGTTTAATTTCTATAAAATGATATCAGCCAATATTATCAGTCATTGGATTTTTTGGCTCCTTAAAATCTATATAGCATAAGAAACACAATTTTCATATTAGTCGTGGCCTAATACATACATGCTTAAGAGCATGCTTGATGTCTCACACAGAAAAAAAATCAACTAGCTAAGAAGCTACAGATAGTTCTCGTGGTTGCCTGACATTTCATAATCACTTTCTAGTAATAACACTTTCCATTAAAGGGGACCTATTATGCTTTTGCAGTTTTTTCCTGTCCTGTTGTGTGTTATATAGCTTCCTGTAATCAGTCTGCAAAGACCTAAGACCTAAAGTACATGTCAAAGAGAGTGACTCTCACTACAGAAAGCACTCTTCTCCAATGTGCCTGAGATGCCTCAATGGAATTCCAGCTCTTACTTCCGTTACAGGGTGAGGTCACCTTGTAACACGATCCTTATTGGCTGCCTACCTGCAAGGATCTGTCTGCAGACTGCAGAACAAGGGCAGAACATGTAGGCAAGCTGACCAATGGGGCAAGCTGACCAGTCAGAGCACATTGGGCTCATCTGGGGTTTGGGCTTAAAGCTATGGACAGTGAATAGAGATAAAGTATTAAAAAACAACGTGTAACATTGAAGCAATTTTTAATAAATTTTTAAATAAAATTATGAATAGTGAAAATTACCATAATAGGACCCCTTTAAGACAGCAAAAAGAACTATGTTTAACAACATTAATTTGACATTGTCCAAATTTTTGAAGTAGCTTTTGTGCATATGAATGATCTGTGTTCTTCTATCAGTATGTGTATTATAACTAAATGTCTTTCTGCTACCTGTCAATACACCAATGCACTCTTCCCATTTCCTAGAATACCAGTGCTCACACGAGTCCCGTTGATTTACAATAATCTGAGTTTGGCTTCAGTACTAGCTGAACAATAGAAAATGAATTACAAACAGTCCATTAGCATTGCACAGAGACTGTTTAGCAGAGTATAGCAAGGTATCTACCCAAAAATTTCAATTACATAAAAAGTTTTCATATTCATTTTTTAAAAATATTTGTGTGATATGATTTGCATAGTAAATTGCAGTCTTTAACTGGCAGTAACAGGGTGACACTTACGAACTCTTGAACTAAGTTGCAGACATTAATTTTGCATGAAGTTATACATTGTAGAAACTGATAATGATGCCTTAATGTGTCCTCTGCGGTCTCTCTGTAGTCTATTGTCCGGAGCTTTCCTGTGTCCTCCTCCACCCCCCCCCCCC
>JAOYFF010000094.1:20098603-20109629 GCA_025773925.1 Cryptomyrus ogoouensis
GTTTCCTCTGCGGTCTTTCTTTAGTCTTTTTTCCTGAGCTTTCCTGGGTCCCCCCCCCCCCCCCCCCCCCCCCCCTGCCCTCCTTTATCCAAAGTGCTATCATCAGCAGGTTTTTTAATGAACATCGTGATTGATTGCATAGGGGAAACTAGAGCAAGGGGGTCCTATGAGTTGGACAGGCTACTGTAAATGCATACATACTTCAACATACTGCAATCCCCTAGCTGCTCAGTTACATAAAGCAGGAAAATGACCTAAAACACAGGAAGCATTTGTAGACCACATCTATTAAAGAAGTATTCCTATTTAGTAAGCAATTGTTCTGGATCATCTATCATTTTGGCAACACATGTAGCATTCAGATGTGTTTTTTTTCTCTAAATAGAATATTCATTCTGTACTTTTTACGATTCAGCCAAAGATACAGACCCTGTGCAACACTACGGAGGTTTAGAGCTGAGTCATTTTCCTCAAAGAGATGAGCAAAGAGGCTGAGCTGTTTTAACAGAGCAAATCCTGCTGTTGCCTACTTGTGTGTAATTTCCTACCGGAGTCGTATTTGCCCTTTGCACTTCTCTTTGGATATTTTTATGTTCATTTCACAAATATTGATAGTAACACTTCACAACTAGCTTCATTTTAAGTGTGAGTATTCAATGTCAATGTACTCCCTTACCATCAACCAGGATGTCTCTCCCATAAAGGAAACTCAGCCTTTTAGTGCTGATATTTAATTAATCTCGTCCTCTATTTCATGTCATGTATTCTGTTTCTTATTGCATCATTAGTGAATTGAGGCCATGCATATAAAATAATTCACTGTTGTGCAGACATAAGGCAAAGATTATAAGCATGTCTATATGGAAAGTATGCATATATATTTTGAAATGCCTTTTGTACCATACATGCCATGTATTTTTGCAAAGGAAAGTTTAATTTTTCTCATTTTTATGAGAGCTTTATTTTAAACAATACCATGTCTTATAAAAATATATCTTTTTATTACTAGCAGTAAGTCCCTTTCAAGATATGATCAATTTATATCAACGGGAAAATTAATGCTGGATACGTACACATTTAAAAGGCAGTTTGACTAAAATGGAAATGCGTGAATGCTCATTTCAATATAATACATGTAGCACTTTTTCAGTTTTACTGTTAAGTTACAGTACAAATGGCTGCCTAGTGTAAGTCAGAGCATCATCTAGTGATTGGCACTCTGATCACTGGCTGGCTGGATGCGCTCAGCTGGCGTCTCTGCAAAGAGCCGCATCGCAAGCATAGTCAGGCTCAGAAACGGCTGAATATGGAGACAATATGGAAAAATCCAGCTATACCGCTCACACTAGATATCTTGGTATGAATAATATCTTTAATATTGGTAAAAAAAAACAAACTTGAAGCAATTATATTAGGTTATCATGAAGGTTTCACCTGTAGATGTACATTCGTTGTTGCGGTTAATTATATGATAGAAAGCGCCAGGTCATGCTTGCTTAAAGAACCCTGCCTTATATCTTCATTTCACAAAAGTCTCACCTGATAGCTTTACATTCTTACAGAAAGCCCACAGCTCACAGCCCAGTGGGAGCCTGCAGCTATCGTTAATGAATCATGACAGCTAGAACAAAAGCAAAATGAATTAATTTTTCTCCTTTGAGGCAAAAATGTTTAATATAATATCTGAATTACTCACATCCATGCTCTTAATATACAGATCCTGGGGACCATACTCATCATTCTTAAATGAATTTGGTGACTGCTCATTTGACGTAGCTGTTAGCTCTGGCCATGTTGTGATGTTTCTTCATTTGAACTCACACTCTGTGGTTAAGTGAGATGTGTGTGGTTCTCATTCTGATCCTGGTTGTCCCCGTTAACATCTGATTGGCCCGACACACTTGCATAATCACACACTCCACTCACCGAGACTTATTTTCGCCCAACGAGTGAATGACTAACTGCCCAGTAAATCAGAAAAAAATACTGCTGATCTTCTGTTACCTAAAGATTGTCCTGGAAAAGTTTATTACACATCTTCAGGGTTGAGGGCTCAGTTCCTAATACTGGCACTATGTGTGTGTGGAAGTGCATGTTCTTGTGTTTACATGGTTCCTTCCTGAGTCATACAGCTAAAGTGAGTTGGTGACTCTGAAGTATGCGACATATGTGAGTGTATGGCTGAGGATAAAGCTGTGGTGAGCTTCATGTGCAACCTTCCATTGTTATGGAAAATAGGGGACAAATTATATTAAAGTTTAATTTTAAATAAGGTCTGTTTTATTGCTGGTAATTATATTGATGAAATCACAGGCGGTGTTCAAACAGGCTGTAGATGAAATAGCTCCTTTATATCTTAAAGAAACCAGAACCATCTTAGCACTCAGCACAGTTTAATGATACCTCATACAAGCTAAAAATGGAGCACAGAATGAAAAGCAATCGAACTGCGGCTCCCAAAGCATGTGTGGACTGAGAGCACTGTGAAGACCTCCACATTACCTGTATTCCTGTCGGAACCGCAGTTAAACTCACCCACATAGCTGCTGATTGTGCCACTTAATGCTTGCAGTGATTTTAAGGACTTCTTAAATAGAAATATTTTAAATTATTATGAGCACTGTTTAGTGTTTTATTAGTCTTTTGGACTTGACCTGAAAAACTGACTTCTAAAGGAAAATGTAGTCAGACATTCCCTACCTGTGGTAACCAGTTGGGCAAAGGTGTAGAGGCTGTGGGATACCTGTAGCTAACTATGTTGAATTCACTGTGTGTACAGAGAGATTTGGAACAGAGGCTCAAATCTTTACAGTTTGGCTTGTTTATGTTAGAGCCATGTTTCCCAATCCAGTCCGAGGGGACCCACAGACAGTCCATGTTTTTGCTCCCTCCCAGCTCCTTGTAGGGTTATTCGGTTCTTCTCTAGCATAGTGTTTCCCAATCCGGTCCTTAGAGGGCCCACAGTCGGTGCATGTTTTTGCTCCCTCTGAGCTCCCTGCCAGATAGTCCACATAGAGAGCTGGGAGGGAGCAAAAACGTAGACTGTCTGGCAGGGAGGTCGGAGGGAGCAAAAACATGGACTTACTGTGGGTCCCCTGAGGACTGGATCAGTAAGATTTCCCCATTGCATTCTCCATTCAGGCTTATCTGTGGGCTGCCACACAAACCAGGTTGGTCCTACCAAACATGTCAGAAGAGGGTGTGTTATAAAGTTATAATCTGGGATGGCCCCCGTAGAGCACTCAGTAGCATTTGGTAGTATAGTGTTACCCTGTGGTGATCCTGTATCATACGTGTGGGTTAGGGTTGACTGCAAGGTTTGTGGACAAACTGATTCTATTCAGCCAATATAATCCCATATGGACTGTTTCACATAAAAGATGTGTAGACAGCAGCCTGAGCAGTGTGTTATTAAATCAGATTTTAATATGTTTAGGTGAGGAGAGATCTTGAGGTCGCTGTGATGATATACTGTAAATGTGTATCTAATTAGATTAGTCTTTTTAATGTTGATGTACGTGTCCTACTAACTGTGTAAGCCTGGCACTGTATTAGCAGTCAGAAGATAAATGGATAGATGCATGAATGTTTCAATAAATTATTTACAATTGGAACATCTATGTTATATATTATGATGTATATATTTTGAAAGCATTTTCACAGCATAGAGTGTTTATGCAATTAGCATAAAGTACTTTGAGAAACATACTAAATCAGCACTTCGGAGTGTATCAGAGAGTATTGCTTGGTCCCTCAGTGGATAACACTGCTGTCACACATGTCCAGGGTTGTGGGCCCCAGTCCCCCCTCTGCCCTGTGGGTAGAGTTTGCATGCTCTCTGTTTGAGTTGTACAGGTTTCAGTAAGGTGCTCTGGTCTCCACCTTCAGTCTAAACTGCGGTGCTTCCCGATCCGGTCCTCCGGGACTCACAGTCGGTGTACATGTTTTTGTTGACCCACAGCTCACTTCCAGACAGTCCACATTTTTACACCCTCCCAGCTCCCAGAAGCAAAAATGTAGACTGTCTATGCGTCTCCAAGGACTGGATTGGGACACACTGGATTAAGCCATGCAGTTAGGGTAACGTGCTATAGCGTGTGTGCTTTCTGATGGACTGCTATCCTAGATGTAACTTGTGCTCTGTGCTGAATGGGTTCCAAGCCACCCTGATTAAGATAAGTGGTTGGAAGGCAGATCCTTTATGTATTTGTACTTTACTGTTATATGGTTTTAAATGTATTGAGGAGTATTTATGAGTATAGACTTCTTGGAAACTGTGTTGCTATGTAGAAGCCTGCCTGTATTTCAGTGTGTTGGTACAGTATACTCCAGGTTACAGCGACTATACTTGTTCATGATTTGTTCACGATTTTTACTTTTAGTTACTAACTACGTATTTGTGTCCGTCAAGCAAAGTGTTAGCAGTATGTCCTTTCTTTGACTTAGAAAAAGACGATTGTTTTAATATCCCACATGTCAGACATCTTTTATCTCCTCCTTCCTCCTTGTCCTACAGATGTGGGGATGTCACATTGTGTTTATGCCTGCTTCCCCAGGAGGAACAGAAAAGTGTTTTGGGCTTTCATGATATTCAGTGTTTCTACCGCTCAATGTTGGGGACAGACATTTTTCAGAAAGACTGCACCATTGGCATAAATTATGGGGAATTACTGTAACCCTCCCAATAATCATAACCAGCCAATACAATCCCCTGGACCCAAGGGCGTAACTTTGGCTGGAACATTGGGGAGGTTGAGGTCTCCACCCATTACGGGGGAAATGTGATTATTGGGGGGGTTGTGTTAGCTGATTTTGATTTATTGGGCGGGCTACAACCCCATCCCCCCTGTAATTTACGCCCATGCCTGGACCCCCTTAAATGGGGGGAGACGTCAACCGGCCCCAATACTCAACACAAGGTTATGCCCTTGAACTGCGTGGTTTTAATATTTCATTTTTAGGGCCAAACAATGTATGTGTGCAGTCTTCCTGAGGTCCTCTGCTGCACAGTCGGTCAGAAGCGAACGAAAACATCAAGGGCTTCTTTTCTGTTTGCTCTTCTGGTTCTTCTGTTTTATTTGGAGACAGTCCATGCAAATCACTGCAGGTGCTGCATTTGTCTTAAGGCGGCCCCAAAACGAGACCGTAGATATGCAGTACATCGTCCTTTTTCCTAGGACATATTATGATGTTTTTTTTGCGTAGCAAAGACCCATTTCCATCAAATTAAGTTACAAGTGGGTGGCAGAGAAACTTCATGAACACTCACTATATTAAAAGTGCACCTCCAGAGGGTCAGGCAATTTGGCAGGTGAGCAACGTGCCCTGAGAGCCGCTTGAGGTTCATGTCTGCTAGACATGTGACCTCCCCGGAGTGACCTGCCCAGAGTGACCTCTCCGGAGTGACCTGGCCGAAGTGACCTGCCCATGACAGAGTACGACCAAAACATAGAGCTAAGATCTGAAGACGTATGCAATAATATCCCTTTTCTGAAACACCTTTCATCCAACTTGAGTTAACTTCATCTCCCTAGGGATTAGTTCACCCCTATAAATCCTGCTTTATTTTAAAATTCTATTAATAGTGTTGCAGGTATCTTTCGCATAATGGGAGTGTTCCGCGCTCATCATTCCCGAGTTGATGTTCTGTGTCTTCGGCGTTCCGGAGCTCGCGTCTGGCAGACTCGCTGGGTCTTTGTGGTCACAGCTGCAGGAGTTCCCAAAAAGTCTGACTGCAAGGGGAAAATTCAGAATATGTCAACACACTGTCCACATCAAATATTGACTGTCCTCTCAATGACATCGTTCGGAATTATTTTCCCTGCCCCACATCCATCCAAATGAAATAAATACGTGGATCAGAGATTGGATTCCAGATGTTCCCTGGGCCCCTTCAAGTGAACCTAGGGTCAAGTATATACTTTACTTATATGACCCCTTTTCAGCCTTCAATAGTTGTAGCACGTTAATTTAAGTATTATATAAAGTTTACATAAGACCACAATTTAATGTATGTCCCACAGCTGGGACATCCAGCCAGAGTCTTTGGCCATATGCTATATTCTGTCCTTAGACACCATTTCAAACTTAAGAAGAAAAGGAAAAGCCTGAACCATCTCCCTCATCTTTTATCAGCAGAGACACCTTAGGGGACCCCAAATGGACGGATTATATAATAAGTCATCAGAACCAAAGACTTCTGCAGTCTCTTGGTAATCCCTTAAAATGAAGAATGAAGTGTAATAATTTAAAGGCATATATGTACCCACTTCTATGAATAGATGTTTAAAGAATTTTCAGTAATACTTTACTTAAGGCCATATTTTTAGTAATTTATAAACACATTTATAACAAATAATAATGCATTCATAAAGCATTATAAACATGGCTATAAATATTTATCAAAAGGAATAACACATTATAGCCATGTTGATTATGCATTATGAATGGTTTTTGAAGGGCTCATCTATAATGCACTATAGATACCTTTATAATGCATTATAATGGTAAAATCCCGTTATAACGAACTTCAAGGGTCCTGGCAAAACAGTCCGTTATATCCAAAGTCCATTACATCCAGAGTTGCTGTATGCCCAGAACACAACTACAGGACACCATTTACTCATGCCACACCCCAGCAGACACACTTGTGGTATAGATTATTATATTGTACATGTAGTAATCCAACTTTACCTGAGCAGATGCGTGACTATTAATAATCCCGACTACGTATCTGCGCTGGATATCACCGGCACACCACACACCTTGTAGGCGGAGCTGCATGTCCGTTATAGCCGAACAAAACTACAGGTTAAAGCGGCCCTGCGGACCAAACTGTTTGTCCGTTATAAGCGAAATTCCGTTATAGGCGAGTTTGCTGCATCCGATGCTTTTTCTGCATGTTCTTAAAGGCGCATGGCCAGGACCAGCAGACCTCGTCCGTTACAGACGGTATTCCGTTATAAGAGAGTCCATTATAACGGGATTTTACTGTATAGGAAACTGAAGAAACCGGCAAAACTTTAATGTTCTCTCTCTCTCTCTGTTGTAATAAGACATTTGACTCATATGTTAGAAAATCCATATTTATATACATCTGCTCAACATCTCCTCCCAATCGTGACCCTCCTGGGATTTTTACCTGCTTAGGTCACTCAGATTTCTACATCTCTTTCTTTTTTTCACCACTTTGAGAATCAGCCTGAGGGGTGTAATAATGCAAATGGTCTTTCAGCTGTTAATGGGAAAGAAAAGACAGAAAAAATCCTTGGGTGTACATATCTACCCTGGACAACACATGTACAGAATGGGAATGGGAAAATTGTTCAAGATGCCAAAACCATTATCTTGAATAAAATACATCAATCAACTTAATATAACACAGTTTTAGCAACAAGCTGGTGAAAAGTACTTTGATGTCTGTTTTTAAAGCCTGCAGAATAAATAGAAAAGCAGAAAAATCCCATTTGCTAGGGCGAGGGTTATATTATTCCTTGACCCCTTGACAGAGGGCAACCCAGTAATACTGCGTGCAAGTTGTCTATAAAAGGTACAAATCAAAATTATAAAAAACATGGGAAGATGCATTAGGATGGTATGGTGGCTCAGTAGGTTATATGCTCTGTGTGTGTCAAGTTTGCATGATCGCTTGGGTTTCCTCCAGATCCAATCCAAACACATGCAATTCGGCTAGTTTCTGTCATCCCATCCTGGGTCTCCTCCCTCACATCCCTGACCAGGACAACAAATGAGGAAACAGTTGGATGGATGGATGGATGGATGGATGGAAACATGTTGGCTGGACTGGCACTTGTAAAGTCGACTCTTTTATAAAACCATCTGAGGGTCAAAGCAGAACAGTCAAGTGTTTTCTCTTGAATGCCTGCCCCCACCCCCCGCACACTTAACCTAGCTTTAATACTTTAGACATCAAAACACTTCAATAAAGTAACTGAGAAAATGATTAGTGGTCAGTCCATGGCTGTGTTTTGAGTAACCCTGCAGTAGCTCTCTTCAGGATTTCCATTTGCCAAATAACTTTAACCAGCTGGTACAGAAATATATTCAAAACTCAGATCCAGAAAATTACACTCTCATTCAATGGAACAGTGGAAGAGATAAAAAAATGTGCTCACCACTTGTGTAAAATACTTTAAATTCCTCTCTTTTAATATTCTTTTGTTTTGATGTGATTATGTGATATTTTGTGGACAGCATCTGGGATTGATTAACCAGCCTGACAGGCCCCTCTGACAGCACTTATGTTCTGCAGGACCAGGGCTGAGCCATGAGGTGTGGCACTCAACCCAGGCCTCTGAGCACCACATGCTTCATCCTCTGCACAGCACATACAAGTATTAGGGCTCATCTTCACCAAGTGCCATTCAGAAATAAAATGGCGTGTTCAGGCTTCTGTGGTGAGCAGGGTGACACCCTACAGAGCATAACTTGCCCATCGCCAATTCAGCTGGGGCACAGCAGGCAATGAGAGAAGAAAACAGTAAAGAAAGCAACAATATCCAGACAGACAGACAGACAGAAAGAAAGAAACACTCTTTCTCATCAGGGAAATTGCACTGGAGCACAAACAGGCAGTGTGGCTACTCATTAGCTGATCAGGCCCACAGTATGGGCAATGTGTACATTTGGATTTTATTATTATCATTATTTCACTGTTACTATTTAATATGTTACTTGTTTATTTTATTTATATATTTCCATCAATTTCTATAGGGAGATCTCAGGGAACCTCATTTAATTGCCTCCCTCTACCACTGTTTGCCATACTGCTGTGCATTTGTTTAATAAACTTTGCATTTCATTTGGTTAACAGAAGAGGGTTTATCACTCTGGGACAATGTGAATGTAGAGTCTGTTGCAAGGCGCATTCATCTGACTGAGTAACTTTTTTAAAAATTAAAAAAAAACAAGAAAACATATATCCTCTTAATATGGGTGGAATTTAGATTTTGCAGTGTAATGCAGAAAACTGGATGCTTCTTTTACTGCCTTGTTTAATTGGCGACTGACACTTTTTTATGTGAACAGTAAGGATGATGTCATAAGGCATATAAAAGGGTGCGGAGCAGTCATAAGCTCTGGCAATGAAAGTCTCCTTTCATCCCTTTACTGGACATATTCAATAAATAGCTAAGGATCACACAACAGTTCCAGGTGGCCACATTCCCCGAGATCACAGATAGTGACCTTAGCCCAGTATAAATCTGGAAGCTGGAAATGCAGCAGCAGGAATTACATGATCTGGAAAATCATGACAAACCTCAGAACTTCAGAGCGGAAATTCATATCATGGGAGGAACATGTAAATCTTGGTGCTTAAAATGTGTAACTGTAGCGTACGATCCACATTAATAACACATCATAACGATGTAATGGAAAACGACCCAAATGTCGTCTTATTTATAACCCTCTTTGAAAAATCTATTAATAGGATTCTTTGAAAAACTAAAAGACACTGACGCAAAAACATGAAATGTAATAAATTTGAATCTGCCTGGCAGGGGCCATGTTTGGACTCTAGCCCCATCCAGATGTGCGCGTGCACACACATGTACAGACACACACACACACACACACAAAAGCATGATGCGGCTGTAACCACTTATCGGGCCAGCAGGCAGATAGCCATGTGTGCCTAACCTGGACCAAATGAGCTGAAAAGCATCTTGTTTACATAAAGCCCACAGCTGGCTCTGCTTCACACCTCAGCTGGCGGTGCAGTTCAGGCCCCTCTCCCCAGCTCGGCACCAAACCAGTGGGCTGCAATAAAACCATTAGCTTTTCCCAACAAGACAAAAGAGAATCCTTAGTATAAGAAATGGTCACTGGGACATGGTGATGGGCAGTTCCTATCACTGCAGAATCAATACATTAGCTTCTCACTGCCATTTTGGTGTTCACCAACACTGCTCAGGACGGCAGGCACTATCTGCGGCACATCACACCCAGCTCCCGTACTGGGCCGGTTCCGGGTTCAGCAGACACCTTCCGCACCCCGCTCTTGCGCTCAGCCCTTCACTGGCTCAGCCAACACCCACAACATGCTGCTCCCGCACTGGACCCTTCACTGGCTCAGCCAACACCTGCGACATGCTGCTTCCGCACTGGGCCCTTCACTGGCTCAGCCAACACCCGCGACATGCTGCTCCCGCACTGGGCCCTTCCCGGTTCAGCTGATACCCGCAGCATGTGGCTCCCATGCTGGGCCTTTCCTGGGTTCAGCCGAACCAGCGGCACCCCGCTCCTACGCCAGACCCTCCCCGGCTTGGCCCATACCCACGGCAGGTGGCTTCCATGCCGGCCCTTCCCCAGTTCGAGTTCTCGCCAGTCACTGCTGACAGCTCTTCACTAGCATGAATACATTTCTAATTAAATTTAAATGTTGTCTTTGGAAAGGTAAATGCAATGTATTACTTACAGTAGGTAATAGCAACATGTTTTATAAAGCACTTAATCTTTCTTACTTGCACTTGTGGCTAAACGCACATTAATGCAGTGAAATGCATAACCACAAATTTAAAACGATACCCCAGGAAAAACATATAAGATCCATTTGATAATGCGGACTGCCTCCCTGCCCCGACATCCAAGCGCGCAGGTGAATTTCTATGCTGACGGAATTTCCACAGGCTGGCGAACTGTGATGTGCAGATTCGGAACAGGTGACATTCCTGATAGCACAGGTGACGCCTGCGTGTCCCCAGGCAGGCTCTGGGCACACCAGGCCTCGCGCCCATCACTAACAGATCAATGAGGCCCAGCAGGCAGCTCCTAAAGGCACACTGGCAAACAACTTTGATTTTCTATCATCAAAAGCCCTGCATAATTCCTTTGAAAAGAAACATTTGTGACCCTCTGTCTTTTACGAAAATGTTAAATATTTCACACCCCTTTCATCTTGGGCCTTGTTAGCGTCCTACCCCCCCCCCCCTCCCCCCCCCCCCCCCCCCCCCCCCCCACCCCCCACCCCCCACCCTCACCCCCCCCCCCTCCCCCCCCCCCCCGT
>JAOYFF010000094.1:20115182-20153662 GCA_025773925.1 Cryptomyrus ogoouensis
GATGTTCTGCTTCTAAGCTTATCCGTGACTTCTATAAATTTATCCTGCAGAACAGCCCTCCTGCCCTTTCCTATGTCATTGGTGTCAACATGCACCACGACCACTGGATCCAGCCCGGCTGGGGCCAAAAGCCTGTCCACTCGATTCGGAAGGTCCCCTACCTGGGCACCAGACAGGCAAGACACCGTACGTACCGTAGTTCTGTACTAATCATTACTACTGCATTTCTGTATTGCCCTCAAGATATTTCAGCATTTTTTGGCAAATACAGTATAAACACAATTCATAAAGGTGTCACTGCAGAAGAAATATCACCTGGTTAAATGAAAGACGGCAATGTAGAAACATGTTATTTTCCCCAAGACCATTCAAAACTAAGTAAACCAGTTTGTTTTTGTATTTTTATTGTGAACTAATTTTCATCATTATTTGTTCTTCTCTGGGTTATGCGTTTTGAAAGTCAGCCAGCTGCTTTAAAAACCTTATTGAGTCATAAAAACATTCAGGTATTATGTTTTGTTAAAATTATATATTTTAAGTTGGCTTCTGTAGTTAATTTTTTAAAAATGTACATAGATATCATTATTTACTCTGAGAATATCTCATACACATTCTCATGCACAGGAATATGTGACCATATACAGAAAAATATAAATTAAAAATAAAAACATAAAAATTTTGCATCACAAACTCACAGATGGCAGCCATATTCAAATCCTGAGATGTAGTTGCAAAAAGATGCAGTTACAAAATCTTTTGGTATCCGAATATTATTCTGATCTCACATCAGAATTGGCGACAAAATAACCATCTATGAACGTGGGCTATATTTTTTGTCAAATTGTAATAAAGAGCCAAGGTATGAAGGAAATTGTCCAGTTATCTAGGAAATCAATGTCATTTCATCACGAGGGAAGTCCAGTTGACCTTATTGTACAAATCTCTCAGATGGGCTATGAAAGTCATCTCTTGAGAGAAATCGTCAAGCACCATCATAAAAAGCGTTCTGTCTCTTGAAATAGCTGGTAGGAGCGTGCAAAAAAATGACACTAGCAAAACCAATAAAACCACTAATAACCAATTAAATCGTTCCGTTTAAAAATAATAGTTCTTAATTTACTCTGCCTTTATGCATTACACAATTTACATGTGTGTTAAATTACAGAGTACTACCAAACCAGATCCACAGGAAATTGGACGTCTTGATTCCGAGCTTAATGTGCATAGTTGTCATAACTGGCATCATGTTCATTTCAGAACAAGTTTACGGTTTCTCATGGAGTAATGAATGATGTTAAGTTCATTTTGCAGACTGCAACATTTCCGGTTCTTCTCAGGGGGTGTGACAGGAACAAATTTATGTCATCACAATACAAATGCAACCTGCTGCATTAAATGCAGAGCAAACATCCTTGATGTATAAATGAAAAGGCTCCTCATACTGAACCTTGCGATACTCCTTTATTAGCAGCTGTCAGTGAGTTATAGACCATGTTGGTATAAAATGATGCATTAGACATGTGAGAACACTGCTGGCCAGCTTTCAGGCCACAGGTTAGTAAAAGAGCTGTATTTTGCAGTCAAAAGTTTGTGTGCTGTGTACTGGGAAGGAACAGTGATAAAACATAGGAAGTGTACCTATATGGTTACTGGGAACAAAACAGAAACCATAATACAGTACAATCCTGTTATAACGGACTTTAAGGGATCTGGCAAAACAGTCCGTTATATCCAAAGTCCGTTACATCCAGAGTTGCTGTATGCCCAGAACACAACTACAGGACACCATTAACTCATGCCACACCCCAGCAGACACACTTGTGGTATAGATTATTATATTGTACATGTATAGTAATCCAACTTTGCCTGACCAGATGCGTGACTATTAATAATCCCGACTACATATATCTGCGCTGGATATCACCGGCAAGCCACGCGCCTTGTAGGCGGAACCTGCATGTCCGTTATAGCGAACAAAACTACAGCTAAAAGCAGCCCTGGGGACCAAATTGTTCGTCCGTTATAAGTGAAATTCTGTTATATGTGGGTCCGAAGCTTTTTCTGCATGTTCATAAAGGCACACGGCCGGGACCAGCGGACCTCGTCCATTATAGATGATATTCCGTTATAAGTGAGTCCACTATAACGGGATTATACTGTATTAGAAACCATTCTTTAGCCTTTCAAGTGCATCACTCCTCTGTTTCTTACAGCAGATTAAATGGCATTGATTCATCTTAGCATACAGCGATATGTTCTTTATTTATTGCACATTAGCATAATATATTATGATGATAAACCTTACAATCAGACCTTAATAAATCATAATATCACAGAGAGATGAAAAATGTCTCCACTTCTGTTCACATCTAAGTACCTTGTTTCATGCATTTGTACTGTGTTTACAATGTTGAAGAAGTTTTCTTATTTAAATAGTGTGCATCTGTGAAAGCTTCCAGCAAACACTGAATCTGTTCCACTCCTCTCTGGCACAGCCAACAAAGTACAATACCACGAACCATATGTTTTTAAGCCTTTTTGCTCATCTATGATTGGTTAAGATTTCATAATTAATGCCCTTTATTGCTGCCACTGTATTAAGTTTTTATTCTGGGTCATTACCTTGTTATTTGAAACACCCACTTCCTTTGAAAGGGATCTGCATGCTCTTTATATCAATAGTTATTTTTTATCACTACATCTTAAGATTTATAAGTGTAATATTTGCAAAAAAAAATTGCAAAATATCAGCAAAAAAATTACACAAAAGTGTGATCTTTTGCAAGTAACATTGTGTGATTTCTTATAGTTGAAGCCTTGAAATTTGTTTACATTTTTTGCCAGCATTTGTAAGTTTTAATTTTGACCAAAAGCCAGAATGGTTATATAAAGTACAACAAGTAAGAGATACAGATAATTTTCTGCTTTATACAGTATAATTGTGGTATGCTATGTAAGAAAAACTTGTAGTCTATTCTAGGTTATACGAACACAAAATCCACTGAAGTGTTATTTTAGTCCTGATTATGCTACAAAGATAATTCCTTTTGTTACTCTGGAAAACATTTTCCCCCATCATCTGATTTTTACAACATGCTTTTCCCTGTGTGTACAAAACATCTTTGTCTTGACAGCCAAGC
This sequence comes from Cryptomyrus ogoouensis, assembly GCA_025773925.1. NCBI lineage: Eukaryota > Metazoa > Chordata > Actinopteri > Osteoglossiformes > Mormyridae > Cryptomyrus > Cryptomyrus ogoouensis. The sequence continues at coordinate 20,118,323 of JAOYFF010000094.1, forward strand.
CTACTACAAAACAATACTGTGTCTTAATAATGGATTAATCTCAAAGCTTTAAATTTACATTTAGCATGAAAAAATCTGGGTACGTATATTTAGTACACTATGATTTTTTACAGAAACTGAAAGAACCTTGAACTTCCTCTGCAGTGCATATTTTCAAGAGGAAGGAAACTTTATTTTAAAGATTAGTTGTTTTTTCTCCAGTTCTTCCAAGACATGTGCGACAGGTTCTTTGTGTGATCTCAGGCAGCTGAGGGGGATCACAGTGGCTGGGAACGTAGAAGCTGGGCAGGTAACGAGAGAGACAACAGACAACATGACCTGTTCTCAGTTCCATCTCCCATGAATTAATCAAAAACAAACTGAACCCAACTTATTAAAGCAAACATTTGATGAATTAAACATCTCATAAAGTCAGGTGAGGTGTAAATGCATTGAAGTTAGCAAGCATTGAACACCAGATGATTCCAGTCTATTCTGATTGCTGATAACCTCATTTATATATCATAATTATATATAAATATAGTCATAAATAAGCACTAGGGCAAACAAAGGTGGCAGGTTTAAAAAAACTTCTTTAGCTAACAAAAGGCTTAAAGCTCATTTTTGTCTGCACTGCATACAGCCATTCTGTGAGAACTCTATGAAGGGCAGCTGTGTGTCAGATTGATTAAAATGTTCTTCTTGCCAAATCATATAATTAAGTTACCATGGTGGCATGTAGCAAGCACAGCAGGTCTTGGCTATATTCTGCAGCTTTTCTTCCCCTTCTTTCCTCAGGAGAGCACAGCGAGCGCATTGCCACGGATGTAATGCGAAAACGAAAGGACATCGATTCAAACTGCCGGCTGATGAAGTCGTAATCGCACATGATTCCACTGACGCTGCCTTCCTCACGGTGGCTTTCCTCTGCTAAAAATAGAAGCCGTGACCAGTCGCAGCCCTTGGGAGAATTGACACTGTGCACTTATAAGAGCTAATGCTCTATCAGGAGGATGAGGCCAGATGCAGAAAAACAGGCCGAGGACGAATCCAAGCCAAGGCTATGCAGGCCATTCTGCTTTTACCTTATCAAAATAGTCATTAGACTCAACATTTAGAATAACGAAACTATATAACTAACAATAAACCATAGGTTTTACATGTGTACATATATAAAGAACCACATAAAGAAACTGTTTAGTATGTATTTAGGTATAATAATATTTGGTGCATGTGCATGAAAGGTAAACATATAAACGTACTGCAGACATTTAGTAACATCAGAGTGTGGGCACAGATGCCAGAGCAGCTGAACAGACCCTCGTGAAAAGTTGCTTCTTTCATATTTTCTTTGCGCTACTTTGAGGCTCTTTGTGCCTGTGAAGTTTGCACGTTTTCCCCGTGCTTGTACCAGTTTTCTTTGGATACTTCAGTCTCCTCCCATTGTAAATAGTTGCATGTGGGGGAATTGGTCAAATGTCTGTGAGCATGTGTGTCCTGTTAGGAAAGATTGATGGAAAAATACTCAAGGGGCTGGTTTCTGTTACAAAGGGATTGGAAATGGTGGTCATTTATCAGCTTAATTAACTGTATTTATGGCTTAGGATGCTGATGTCTCAAACTGTAGGTGTCTAAACCATTTCAACTTTTATATCCCCAGAAACATCGATCCGTCTATTTGCCGACCGCTTATCCAGTCTGCTGTCGTGCAGAGCTTGGAGCCTGTCCCGGAAGACTGAGGGTGCCAGGGTGGGGGTCTCCCTGGAGACACAATGCCACACACTGTGGGAGATTCAGAGATGTCGATTCACCTAATAGCATGATAGCAGGCTGCATGAGAAAGCTGGAATACCCAGAGGAATACGGGGAGAACGTGCAAACTCCAAACTGCATGGTTTAACGTCACTTACGCAATTTTTAAATTAAGACATAAACTGCAAATGCCAAAGACGCAAAGGCTGTCAGTAATGAATACAGGAGAGCTAGTCTGAGAGACAGATGTTGGGTCTTTGGCGTGAAGTGCTGTCCACCTCATTTTAATCAATTATGATTAAATTAGTCTTCTGTGGTACAGATAAATCACTTTCACTGAATTATGGTGCTCAACATTTTGTTTATACACTATACATTTTATTAAATTTATTTTCCTACCATGTCAAAGTGAATCATATCTTATCATTGTGACCAGCTGCAGTTCAGACCAGGTAAACCATCTGAAGCTACGCAGGTTTGAGCCTGGCCAGTACTTGGGTGGGAAATCAGCTAGGAAGGCTGGGTTGCTACTGGAAGAGGTGTTGGTGTGGCTGACAGGTTAGCTGTGGTCTGTGTGGATCCCCGTGCCCCAGTGCAGTGATGGGGACACCGTGATGTAAAAATGGTGCCACTCTATGGATGAAATCTAAAACCAAGGTCCTGACTCTCTGAGGTCATAAAAAATCCCTGGGCATCTCACAGAAGAGTAGGGGTGAATTCTCTCTCTGCATTTTTTTGAAGGAAAGAAAGGGAATGGGTTTTTGTGTGTTGCATAATTTTGCTGGGTGGTTCGATGAGGTCTGGATGCTTGTAATATAAAGGAATCTCAGATATTATTACTTGGCAAAAACTGTAAAAAATTATCGTAGATGCAGTTTTTTAGCTTAATTTTTGTGCAAATTTAACTGGTTTAATTCAATTTATGAATGGCAAAGAAATTCAGAAGTATTTTACATTAACATTCTGGGTTGGTAGTTTCAAGGCATTTTCTGCAGGCCTTAACTTGTAGTCTAATATAATGACAAGGTTTCAAAATAATGCACAAGGTTTCAAAAAAAGTGTGATCTATAGACACTGGAGAACAAATATTACTTTGATTTCAGTTTGATTCTCAAGGTTCCCTCACTGCCTGAAGAACAGGAAGCCCAGTTAGAGCAGCTGCACTGTGCCCACACACTTGTGATGGATCATGGATGGAGCCCTTCTACCCTTCAGATAATCAGATCATGAATAAAACATGATCTCGACATCTACAGAAACGCTGAGTCCAGTCAAAGGCAATGTGTTAGATTGGCCACATTTTTAAGGACTGACAATCAGATCTCAGAAACAAATGTTAGCTAACAGGGTCTGAGCGCAGATGCCGTTTTGTATTCAGCACCGGGAAACTGCTTGATTATTGTATTATTATGAAAGCCCTAAATTTTCAGATAGCAACTAGTGAATTCTCTATTTCTCCTTTTTCATGATTTTCTTTTTTATATATATATATTTTTCATTATTCACTATTTTTAGATTCTTCTGCTTATATATGTGCTTCCTATTGTGCCTTGGTCCCTGATATCATTGTGATCACAATGTAGGTTATTCACAGAGGGACAACAGAATTACGCAGTTGCTTCTTCTTGGTAGATCATTTCTATAGATTAGTGTTACCATAATTAGCTTTAACACAAACATTAAGTAATTCTAGCCTGTAAATGCATCTATCATTATTACATGATTAATGTATACATCTCCATTTTATTGTCCTATCCTAGGAAACACATAGCACAAGACAGGGGAGCACCATGAATAGGATGCCAGCCCATCACAGGGAACCCATTCAAACACAAAACTGTACACTATTCACAACTTAAACATTTACAGAGAGAGGCAGATACCCCTCAACTTATTTAGATATTATGTTCTGACAATGAAGTCGTAAGTCACACATTATAAAGTACTGAAGTACAAGCATGTGCTACCAGGTCTTCTACTGTATCTCTTGTCTGCCATTTATTTAGCCATGGTACAGTTTCAAACAAACTATCAAATAATGGAACAAAACAACAGACTATCATACAAAATAAGCATTGCAGACAATATTGTGTTGCTGTGTGGCCAAACAGACAGTTGTAAAGCTGTAAAGACTCAAAAATAATTTATTCATGTTAATATATATTATATTATGATGCTCATAAGATTGTGGTAAGGAATACCTGTGAGTGTGTGTCTGTGTGTGTAGGGGGTGGTTTGTTTAAAATAATTTCTCAATAAGGGATTTGTCGAAACGACGGTGTTAAAACCGTTGTAGAGCTTATATGGTCAAGTCTGTTGGAGACTGGAGCTGGTGTGGTGCTGAGGTGTTGCCTGCTGCATGGCGGCATTTGGGTCCCAGTTTGAGGTGACCCTCTGGGTAGGTGCATGGAAAGTGTTGTCTCTCCGGAATGACGACCACCTTCCCTTACTGTCGGAGGTGCTTTGTAAACAACACATTTCAGTGGCAGCACTCACTGAGGCATGTAGACCTAGGAGTGGCCAGATCTCTGTAGGTGGGTATACCTATTATTGGTCTGGTTGCTCTGATGCCTTCCTTACTCAGGGAGTAGCTATTGCTGTGGCAGATCAGCTCCTCCTGATGGTGTCTGATATCACTCCTTTCAATTAGCGTATTATGAGACTCAGGCTAAGGCACTCCTTGGGTGTCTTGTCTGTTATCTCAATGTATGCTCCGACCGAGTGATGTCTCGTTGAGGGAGACATTTTACTCGCTCAGTGGTTGATAGGTGCGATGAGGTGACACTCCTTTGGTCATGGGTGACTTCAATGTGGCCACTGGCACTGACAGGGCTGGCTATGAGGATTGTGTTGGTCCCTGCGGGTTTGGTAACTGGGCTGAAAGTGGCTCCATGTTCCTTGACTTTGAGAAAGGTCAGGGGCTGTGTGGTGATGGATCCTGGTTCCATAGCCCTGAGCTGCATCATTGGACTTGGTACTCCATCACTGGTGGTGTGGCGAAAGAGATCGATGGCATCCTTGTGAGCAGATGCCGGAGGCTCCTGCAGCCTGCAGAGTTTGTGAATTCTGACCACAGATTTCTTGTTGCTTCTCTGAAGATCCAGTAGGCTACCACTTATTAGGAGAATGAGGCTAGACTTGGCCAGACTCTAAGATCAAGCTATTTCTGATAGGTTTGCATGCAGTTTGTGTGAGGAACTTGTAGACTTGGGTGTGACTGCCTACTCCAATGTGATGTGGGAGACCTTCCGTGACAAGACCCTGAAGGTTGCTATGGGTTATGTTTGTGTTACTGGTTTTGCCAGAAGGAGGTTTTTCATCTCGTAGGGCACCCTAGATATTATCAAGAGGAGTCGCAGCACAGGACTTGGTGGTAACTCCCGTCTGTACCAGCAATTGAGGAGGACAGCTGTGAGGCCTCTGAGGGCAGATAAAGACGTGTTTGTTAGATGGATCTATGAGCAGGTGACACACCATCTGTAGTCTAGTGACCCACATCCTGCTTACAGAGGAATCGAAGCATTACGTGCATCTGAATCTGTTCCTCAGAGAGTAGCAATCAGGGCAGGTGAAGGAACACTGCAGTTGTGACCCTCTGGGCCGGCTACTTGGAGTGGCTGTTTAAAGCTGATCCTCCAGCTAGGACGTTGGACATCTCTGGGTCCACAGTTCTTGAGGCCGATCCTCCAATCAGCTGTGCACCACCCAGTCTCACTGAGATTACAAGAGTGGTGAATCAGCTGGGGGTAGGGAAGGCTGCAGGGATCTGTGGTATCCAGGGTGAACTTCTCCAGGCTGGTGGTACGGCTGTCCTTCTGGCATTGCAGGCAATCTTCGCTTCCATTTGGGAGTCAGGCGTCATCCCAACTGACTGGAAAATGAGACTTGTTGTCCCTATCCGGAAAGGGAAGGGCGACTGCCTGGATTTTGGCAGCTACGGTGGGATAACACTGCTCTCAGTGCCAGGTAAGGTCCTTGCTAGGGTCATTCTTAAGAGGATCCATGATCAGTTGCTCACCTACCAGTGACTGGAGCAGTCTGGTTTTACACCTAACAGGTCTACAATCAACTGCATCCACTGAGCGCAAACGTGAATATCAGCAGAGGTTCTTTGCAGCCTTTGTTGATTTTCGTGAAGCGTTTGACTCAGTTGATCAAGCTGCCCTGTGGAACACCCTGAGATTTTGCGCAATCTCCCTGAAGTTGCTCGACGTCATGGCTGGCCTGTACACTGGTACTGTGAGTGCTGTGCAGAGTGGAGGGAAATCCTCCGAATTCTTCCCAGTTGATTCTGGGGTTCACCAGTGGTGCGTTCTTGGTTGTACTCTGTCCAGTGCTTGCATGGACTGGGTGTTGGGCAGGGTTGTGGGTCCACTGGCTGTGTTGCATCTGTTGGTGAAGAGAGATGTACTGACTTTGCTGACGACGCTGTGATCTTCACGGAGCCAATGGAAGCTCTGATCGGTGTGGAGTCTGAGTGTATGAGATTGTGAGTGTCTTGGATAAAAACTAAGAACCAGTCCTTTATTGACTTCTTGGGCACAGCCATCAGGTGTGCGTCTGTCTGCCGAGGGGACCCCCACGTAACACCTGGCTGCGACAGACAGATGGCCATTTCTGTAGGGTGGGACTGGACCATGTGTCTGTCTGGAAGGGTCAACAACCAGGATCCCAAGGTGTTTCATATATGAGGTGGGTGTGGCAACAAGCTGCATCAGTCAGTGCATGCTCCCCAGCTTGATCTGACCTGGATTTGTTTTTCTTTTGAATAAATTTATTTGAATCAAAATGTGATTTTTCTCATTTTTACAGTGTGAGATGAAGATACTTCACCGAGAAGTGAATTTACTGATCTGTAGAAGGGGTACCAATAAATATATTATGCAATGCATGTGTGTATATATGTATGTATATAGAGAGTGTGTGTGTATATATATATGTGTGTGTGTGTGTGTGTGTGTGTGTGTGTTTGTATGTATAGAGAGAGAGAAAGAGAGAGAAATAGAGTTTTTTTTTTTTTACCCGCATTTAGCAAGTGACACAATTCCTTAATATAGTTTGGAGTGTGATGAAAAACACCAATGTGTTCTTTTCAACTTCTTCTCTATTCCAGTTAAATGGTCACAACAACAAAGCTGTATCTTAACTGCAGATATAATTAACTTTGCACTAAAGCCAGAGTCAGTCTCTTTCTAACTAAATAGTTCACTTCAATGTTTCATTGGCTTCCTCCTATCTGACTGTCATAGGGACGCTTAATTATAAAGAGCAATAATTAATAAAACAGCAGGTTTATTCGTTATGGAGACAGATATGCAGTTCTCACTGTGTATTAGCATGACAATGTGCGTTGAGTTTAAAGCAAGGGTTGTCGGAAAATGTATCTCTTCATTTCGGAAACAAAACAGTCCTTTACAGTCCTTCCATTTTGTAAAGTAGTTAACTAGTTGTTAACATTGGTCATCAAATTTTATTTCTCCAGCAAATTCTCTAAATTTGTCTAGTCTTCTTTTCTAATTGCTTGTGCATAAGTCAGCACCATGGACAGTGATTTCGTTTTTTTTCCATTGGCCAGAAAGCAATAACTTCCCTGTTCCCTGTGTTTTTCTATACCTTTAAAAACGGAGGACAGACCGTTGCCCTTGATGTGACACAGAACGGTCACAGCAGCGTGGATTTAAAGTGAGATCCGGGTTTGCACCTGTGAATGCTGCAGAGCCGTGGTCATGTGATTTTTGGTCAGTGATTTTTCAGCTTATCAGTTGTGTAAGTGTAGCAGTAGTGCACAACTTATCTAATATACAGAACATGAAAGAAAGGTGGTGTTAAATGAATCAGACATGAACCTGTTAACCTCATCTGTTAAGTTTACTCATCTTAATACTACATTTTGTTCATGCAAATATAACTATTTGCCCTATGTGACACGGAAAAAATAATAATAAAGTGCATTTATGACTAAAAGCCACTGTCTATAATTTGTGTAAACCCTGTCTGTTGTGGGTTTTACAGGATGTTCCTCATTTTCATTTACGGATTTTCATCCTCTGCGTGTCTCAAATCAATACTGTGCAGGAAGCTGTTAGCTGTCTGTGCAAAGATTACCCTGAATTCTACATTATGAATCAGCAAATTATGGCAAATGTAACAAAATTAGGCCACAGCCCACCAAAATAATAATTTCTGTTTATAATTACAATTGTTGTTGGTATTGTCATTGCTTATAATTACAGCATTGTAATTTATCCATGTCATTTTAATTACAGGCCTGCCACCCAGTCCTTAGGAGGCCTCATGTGCTTGGCTGCGTTTTGCATAATCCACAGCAGACAGTGGAGATTAAAGCAAGTGTCACTGGTGGCTGATCTCACATAGCGCCTCCTGGTGGGTGAGGGAAACATTGCCAATTGCATAGCGCTGCAAAAGATAGCGCATTTTCACTACAAGGAAACGGGTTAATTTGAAATTTTAACCATGCAGAGATGACCATGGAGGTTACACAGGCAGGCTGCCAATGTAAACCAGCTGTAGTACCACTTGGAAAGTGCTTAACCACTTCTGTGCTAGGAGAATATCATGCTGTGTGAAAAGGTATAATGCACACACAGACACAGACACACGAAGGCTATTCTCCTGATGCCACTAAAGTCTGAGGGCGGGTCAGGCCCTACCTCACACGGACATGGAGGAGAAACACCCCCTTCTTCCTCCTGGGGCACTTGGCAGGTGTCCATATAAAGATGGGGGTTGCATGCAGGGCTGAGGCAGGCCTGGAGCTCCCAGAGATACCAACTGGCTCTCTTCCACAGACACCCGAACCTGAAAGCGATGAGAAGAATGAGGGCAAGAGAACACCTTGGCAGGAGATACTCTCAACGTTTAAGCGGACAAACCCCACATGGAGCCGGTGGCCTCATACTGTACTGCATCGGCTTGTCTTTGTCAGGTACCTGGGGCACAGGTTTGTGCTACAACTCCACCTTACAATAAAGTCTGCAGAAGGTCCATGCTTGGCCTGTTGTTCGGGATGAGAAATAGATCCCGTCAAAATTTCATATCTGCAGCCATCTTTCCATCTAAGTCCTGCCTAAGCTTTTATAATTAAACAGCACGTCCTGAGGTAAGAAAAGCCAGATGTATCATCTCGTGTGATCAGGTAGCTTTGCTTTGTTGGTCAGAGCACCATCTACATATGAGCTCCAGCATGCCTTGGTGTGTGTAGTGCTGTTGGCAGGTATGTTAATGTATACATTACGTCATTTCTTCAGGTTTTAATATTGAATGACTTTTTGCAGGAGGACTGAATATTTAACATCGCCTTTGTGGATTTTTCCGCATTCTGGGTCTTTCTGAGTAAAAAGGACACAGTCACAGTGGGGCAAAGGTACTGAAGAAAAGAATTATACAGAAAAGCTGACAGTGCGTTTGTGAGTGATTGTGTCAAGCTGATTTGCCATTCTTCATGTGGGAATTTACGTTTTATACAGCAGACACCTTTATCCAAAACGACTTGCATTTTTCTTTTTTCTTTAGAGAGCAGCATTAGTAATTATGGTTAAGGCAGCATTAGTAATTAGGGTTAAGGCAGCATTAGTTATTGGGGATAAGGGCTTTGCTCAAGAGCCAAAAGAAAAACGTAGGTTACTGACCACAGGGTTTGAACCAGAGACCTTCTGGTCATAGACACAGTGCTCCAACCAGCTGAGCCAGTTGATTACTCATGGGTGCATAAATCAGCATCAGTACCTCATCAAACAGTCATTTAAAGATTAATTGAAAGCTGTAAGTCTTGGCTAAAGAAAGTGACAAGCTGTCAGACACATTCTGACACATTCAGAATCAGCTCCTTGCCTTGGATCACTTTTGCGAAATTTGGAAAAGGCTGCCCCATGATTTACATATGATTTTACAAATGTATTTTGGGGTAATAATTATTCTTATTTAAAAAAAAAACTTTTGTTTAAGTTTTTGGTTTTCACGTTAGACACACCAAATTAGTCTTTAAAAGGTGTGAAATGAAGACTGTGAACAGCGGAGGATGATGACGTAAATAGCTATGCTGTGCAACCAAGGCAATCACTCTGATGGTGTAACAAACAACTGACAATAGAACGCAGTAATTAGGCATACACATATAATCTTGGAAAATGTACTGCTTTATTTTCCAAAATATGCCAATATTCTAGCATTCCCAAGCAGCATAAGAATGTTTGTTTTCTGGTTTCTTGTGACCCAAAATCTTTAGAGAGCTAATAGAACCATTGTTTGAAATAAAACGCCTTAGGCATCCAAAGGAAATTATGTTTAAATTGTGTTTATCTTGGTGCAAAATCTGTTTTCATCTCTGTCAAAGTGTGCTAGCTTAGCCATTTCAAAACCTCTCCTAACATCACCACAGTATTTGCAGGAACCATCGGATACATCCAGGTTTTTTTCACTCTAGCATAGCATGTTTGGCTAATCAATACCTCAACAAATGATTTAACCAATTTTTTTAATTATTTACGTGAGTTGGTGGTGACATTTTAAACATACATATAATGGCAGGGCTGTCTCTGTGGGGAGGTACTGTATTTCTTGCTAATATTTGTATGGTATAGCACAGCTGCAAAAATTTTACATTAAAATATAGCCAAACCCTCACTTTATGGGACAGAAGTATAGGTTTGTAATTACAGAGATGCATTCAAAATTTACGACTAAGAGAACAGGATGTTTTAAGTGTTAAAATACTAAATCAAATACTAAATCAGACATCCCACCGAAAATCTCCCAAAAATCGGCAGAACCTCCCTTACACCAGCAAATGATTCCCAATGTCCTGTAAACGTCTTGTTGGTACAACCTAATTTGGAAACATACCAGTAAAGTTACCTGTCATTATACCAAAATTATTCTGCGGTATACAATGTTTTGATGGTATTTAAAAAGCAACCTTATTCCGGTGTTTTCCAATAAAACATTCCAAGTGGCGAGAATGAAAATAGCACGTTATTGCCGTAATACTGCCCAAGCCTAGCCGGCCCCACCTCCTGCTTGTGCCTCATCTGCCTCCATGAAATCAATATGCCTAAGGTGGGATGTCAACTAAATCTAGACGCACCCTTCACCGTCTTAATTTCTAAGACCAACATTGGGGCTGAGAGGTCAAGAAGGTCCACGTTTTTATGGTCAAATTTAGTCACAGGGCTCTCTAGTCTAAGAGTTATGAGCTCAGTGACATAATAGGCAGCCTCCCTTATCTATTTGGATGTCTGTAGGAACACACTTCAGCTTAAGTGCATGTCAATGAGGCCAGTGTCAGGAGGCCACACAAGACTGCAGTAACACAGCACCAGGACCGGGATGACAGAGAGCCAGGGAGACTCTGCACAGGGAACCCACCACAATGCCAGCTGGATCCGTGTTCTGAATAGCTATCGGCTCTTAATTTGAGTTTATCAATATGAAAAGTTAATTATTAACTAGATGCTGTCAGAACAACAACAATTTATTCCCCAGATGACCCTGTCGCCCCCTCCTCCGTCTAATTGCTCCTCTATGTCTGCCCCCCCCCACACACACACGCACACACTAGGCTCAGGCAGCATCTAAGCTGTCATACCATCATACTGTGCATAGTGCAGAATATGGTATCTTGACAAATTTTTCAAAAGCAATGTTCTTCCAATATTTTGCGATCTTGGCGGGTTGGGGGTGGGGGGATGGGGAGTCCCACAATAAAATTTGCCAAACAAAAATACCGCAGTACACCAAAAATATTACCATAATACTGCCCTAGCCTACCCTACACATCTCCAAAAAAATCTTTATTAAAAGCTCAACTTCCTTGTCTGCAAACTGTTGTCTACAGCGGTCCTTTCTTTCCTTGTGTGCAAGTCGGAAAAAGATCTGTCAGATACTTTTTGAGTTATCATACTGACAAGATGGTGTCTGTAGCTGTGGACCAATCCCAAACCCATTCAGGTAATACAATTACACCCATAATCAAGAAGACTTTGAAGTCGTTTTCATTTGTATCCTGTATGTTCTTAAGTTTAATTAATAGTATGGGAACTGGTTCTATTCTCCCACATATTTAAACTAGTGATCTGCTGCTTGTCGCCAGTCTTTTTATTGTATAACACCAAACAATGGCTATTGTGCTTCACCTCATGGTTTTAATAATCTTGTTTTTCAGTAGTTCCATGTAATTATGTTTTGAGTAAAGTTTTAAATGAAAGTAATTTGTAATAGCATGTCATCGAGATGCACTCCAATTATGAGGGTGGATATTTTCACTGGGCACTGGGAAGGGAAAGAGTCCAGTCAAGATAGACAACATATTCAAGAAATCATTTGAGCAAACATAAAGATTAATAATAATAAAACAAGGAAGGAGTGTAGAGACCATTGGGGGGGGGTCATGCTCCTAACTTCAAGTGTCTACATGCATTATTGGGGGACCTCACACCACTCAAAGAAAAGCCAGGAGCCTCCACATCTGATGTTAGAGAAATAAGAAGCATTTAGACCCTGTTCACACCTGCTATTAACATGCATCCCTGCATGCGTCTCGACCAACCACTTTTAATCTGATCTCACTTTACTGCAACTTATTTAAATAAGCACATAAACTACTTCCAGAAATAAATAAATGAATAAATACATATTTCCTTTTATTTTTAAATAATTCCATAAAAGGTATTATATTTCATGTTTGTCTTTAAATTTTATTTCGCAATAACGTTGTGATTTTCATTAGACCGTCATTATTATAAAATGTTAATAACACATAATGCAAATGTGATTACTTAAAAAATCTAATTATATTTCACAATAAGGTTCAACTTTTCACATTGTAGACATGCATTTTTATACCGCGTCAACACAGTACATATGTACTGTAGGTGTTAAAGTCTTTCAGTACTAAGATATGCCTAGGGCAGGCTAATACTTTTCTATTCAAGGGCAAAGGTTTCAGTCTAATGCATTATGTTGGTTGTCATATGATAATATTTCGGCTTTTAATCATAGCCAGTGAAGCTCAAAATTTGTGAAAATTTCAATGAAGAGGTTCATTGTTTCACTGGAGTGGGACTGAATTTCTGACCAGGAGTGCAGAACAGTTTGTAATTCTGCAGTCACTGAGTCAACAGAGCATTGACGACTTTTCCGCACTATGCGCCTCAGCAATGGGCAAACCCGCTCTGTTACTTTATGTGGTCTGCTACTTCGTAGCTCTCTGTTGTTTCTAAATGCTTCCACTTTGAAATAAAACCACATACAGCTGGCCATGGAATATCTAGCTAGGAAGAAATTTCACAAACTGATTTATTGCAAAGGTGGCATCCTATGACAGTACCATGCTATTCACTGCGCTCTTCAGAATGACCCATTCTTTCACAACTGTTTGTAAACCTGACTGCATGGCTAGGAGCTTGATTTTATACACATGTGATTAAGAGGTGCATTCCAATACAACTATCCATATACTGTATGAAATTGATTCAGATATGATTTGAAAATACCAGATTTCTGCATCCACACAGCCCTGAAAACAGCAGATTTGAGTCACTTCAGCCTGGTAATGCGAACATAGCCTTAAAAGTTTCACCATGAGCTTAAGTTGCAGTGGCTTAGCATCTCTTAGCAACTAATCTAGGGGAGCCACTTCCATCTATCGTAGAGGATATATTTTGTTAAACGCCACGCTGACAGGTAAAAACACCGGGCCTCTCCAGACAGTTTTCAAGCCTGAATCCTTAATCACAGTGCTCCCTGGCCTAATAAAGTTTTCGAACTGGACTGACAGCAGACATCGCCAGTAGGATGGAGCTGTGGGCCACAGGAACGCTGAGGTCCCCGCTCAATACTGTCATGCTGCACTCCAAATCTACAGCTACCCAGGCATCACATTCAAACCCTGACTGATCACATGATCACGTGATCAGTTACCACATTACCTCCATCCTAGTGCATGTGGAGCTGCAGGCCCTCTCTGTGTCCTCATCATCAAATCCCCAAAACCATAGCCACACTTGACATCTCAGGATGAACAGCAATATTTGATCCTTGATTTCTAAGATTATTAGCAGGTAATTTTGCTCATCAGATGCTGAAAATCTATTTTGAGGGGTAGAAGGCACGCTTCGAGCTGGTCCCTTATCTCTGCAGGTTGCAGACTGCAATGCTTTTGTGATATTTTCACTGCCCATGACTTGTATTTTATTCCCAATTCTTAATCCATTTCCACTGTGTAAACATCTTACCTCATTACCCATGTGCATGAGATCCTTCTAGAAATGAGGACTGATACACTTTCTGCACACATTTGGTAATATTCATTGTCCTCCTCTAACCTGACAAAACCGCTACCCTACTGGTTTTGTGCATCACATGCATACAGGAACAGCTTCAAAAAATGTCTGTAGTGCAGTAAATTCAGTTATGATTATTATTATTGATTCTCAATGTATTCATTTTGTAAGTTTTCAAAGAGGCGGGAAATGAAAGATATTAGACCTTTTCTTGTTTATTTTTAGATAATCACACTTAACCCCGTTACTGTGCGAGAATGCCAGATGAGTCATGGGGAACAGACGCTGTGAATTTGCACTTTGAGCGGTTGGGAGGCAGAGAACAAGCAGGGGGTTGGGTTTGGTGCGTCACCATGGCAATTAATCACTGGCTTGTGCCGGGTAATGAGAAATAGATGCTCCTGATTGGACAGCGGGCCTCGTTAGAGGTTAAAAGGGTTCAGTTGGGAGTGGCGTTTGCTGTTCAAGTAGATGGTGGTGTTTAGCGAGCGTTTAGCAATTTAGCTGGCTCCTTTCTGGGTCAGCGTTTATCAGTAGCATATTGTTCTGTAAAGGAACACTGTTCCTATTTTTGATTCAGTTTTTTTTCCCCATAATGTTTTGCTGAACCCTGCTCTCCGGGGGAGGGGGAGGGGGGCTTGCACTGCTTGCACTGCTTGCAGCCCTTCACTCCACCACTTGACACATCACAACTATTTGTTATTTTCATTTGTTATGTTAGAAGTATTCCAGATTATCATTGGATCCTAGGTTAAAATGTATGTCTCTGACAAAGCACTGCTTCATGTGTTTCTTTTTCCAGCACTTTCTATTGTTGAGTGTAAATTGTGAAGCACAGCCATCCATCCATCCACTTCCTGTAACTGCTACTTCAATTCTGAGATGCGGGGGGATCTGGAGCCTATCCCAGAAACTACAGCTACGAAGTAGGGAATAAGCCCAGGTGGGCCACCAACCCATTGCAGTTTACCCCAGCATGTTTTTGGACTGTGGTGGGGGGAAAGACCAGAATACTCGGAGGAAACCCCACAAGGACATGCAGAGAACATGCAAGCTCCACAGACACAGAGCCACAGTGGAGACTCAAACGCTGTAGTTGTGAGGTAATAACCCTAACCACTGCGCCACCCATGAAACACGGCTACTTCTATATATACACTTGCACTTTTTATGCATTTAAGTAATAATATTTTTTCCATTATTTGCTTCAGTTTTTCTGCACTTTCTATACATTATCAATCTGTAAAGTGCCCATAGCAGATTCACACTAACTCACCAGGCAGAACTTACACTTGCTGCCTGTTTTACCTACTAAAAATGTATGCTTCAAGTATGTAAATTATATGTGGGGGTATGTATAAGTTACATTGTGGGGACCAAATATAAAAACTCTAATTTTGATCTTACAGGGGGCATATTTTCAGTCCCCACAAAGGGAAACACAATTTTATAAAAAACTGTGACTGCAATCAAAAAACTAAAAATGCCAAAAGTCATATTTGGTTAGGGTTTGGTAGCGGTTAAGGTTTTATTGCTGGGAGTTTATGCCTATGAATGGATGGTCCCCATAGAGATATGTGTGTGAGAGTGTGTGTGTGTGTGTACCTAGATTACATATATTATTTTTTTGTTTGTTTTCAGGTGTACATGCAGTAATGTACTTATTTCCTTCCTTAGGACACTGTCTGTGGTATCGGAGGTACTGGCTGTCAGCCTTGTCTTCGCTGCACAGGGGGGTAAGAGAGGAGCTCCTGCTGGATACTCTGTATGCTCTCAGGGACTGAAATGACGATCCTTCCTCCATAAGTGGCCTTCCGCACTGCCGCTGCGGTCTCAGTAAAGAAGCGCAAAACACCTTCACAAACACACAGATTATTTACGCACAGAGATGCTGTTTATGGGTTGTAAGGAGACACTGTTTGCTGCACAGCAAAACAGCCTTTGATATGGCTTTCATCTGGATGTTGCTTTACTTTATGGGTCATAAGGTGGAGAGATCATGAATTAGACCAACAGAAGAATGCCTTTTATTTTTTCTCACTTATTCTCTCTTTCAAGTAAGAGCACAGAAACACAGACAATGCACATTTTATAGATAATTAATACACTAAATGGTAACAACAATCATCCAAATATACGTCAGATACTTCACATGTATCTTACATGGGTGAATCTGTGTTACTGTAGTGGCATATTAGGAAATACAAATTAACCAAAATGATATAAAAGATGCTTTTAAAAAAGCCATAGGGACTCAAGTTCCAGGGACAGAAGAAGGTTGAAATTTTCTGTAGAAAAGAGTAAGAGACTAGTTCTGTTGGCTGTTAAATGCATTTTACTGCCCAGGAGGCTAATAGCTACTGAGCTGGGACACTGTTAGAGGCATTGTGTCACTCCTGCTTTGTGGGACAGCATTAGGCTTTTAAACTTGATAGGAGCTGCAATTGAACATCACTGGATAAAGGTGTAAACAAAGGTAAGGTAATTATGATGGGAGTTTCCATGGTCCAAGAGAGCTTAATGGAAGAATCCAAACACTGGCAATCACAAAACTTTTGCACCTTCAATGAAGAGTTGAAGAAGTAATACTCTCTGGCCTTAATTTTAGGATATATCTGAGACGTGATACAGCTGTCTACCAGGCACAGTATTAAAGCAGACACCTATTAATTTGAGGGGAAGAAAAGAAGTTGCTACTTGCCTCACATTAACATAACAGTGAGGTCCATTAGCATAACTTAGAAGAAAAATTGAGAGTTGACAGTGGTGGTTAAAGGAAGTATGGTTCAAACGGTTGGGAAGTTCAGGAACTTTCCATTGAGGAATGGAGGACACACTGGAAGGATTTTGAATGAAATGACAGAATAGAGAAGAAATTGTTACGTTCACTGGAATCTAAGAAGGGTGTCTTTCTGAGGAGTTCAAGTGGACCAAAACGTCCATACATGTTCACAACTGCTTATCCTTGAAAGAATCTCTGGGGGCGTGGAGTCTATCCCAGGCAGCGTAGGGTACAAGGTCTACCATGGGAAGGATGCTCATCCAGTGCAGGGCACACACTCACACACACACACACAAGGACAATTTAGAGGTACCACTTAGCTAGGATGACCAGATAATCCATATCAGGGAGGACACTTTGAGCCAGTACAGGATTTGTAAACTACCATTTCAATTAAAAGGACCTGGATTTCGCTTAAGCAGCAGTCCTTGCTGTGTGCTGATTGGTCAATCTCCTATAATCATGTATGTGACAATAATGTTAATGTGAAACAGCTGGATGAGTCTTTCAATCAAGGAAACAAACCAGTCAAGAACAACTGAAGTATTTAGCCAAGCACAGGAGCCTTTCAGTTCTAAAGTACTTTGTAAAACCTGAAGTAGCTCAAAGTGTCCTTCCTGACATGGATTATCTGGTCATCCTAACTTAGCCTAATTGCACGTTTTGGGACCCCAAGAGGTAACGCAAGTGACATGGGGAGAAGACTGTAAACTCCACTAGATAACTCCAATAGAGGTGTGACTATATGAAAGCCTTCCATCAAGTTGGGTCAAGTGCTCCATGAACAGAGACATTTCTGATCAACAATGAACCTCAAAGGGCTAAGAGACCTTGAAACCTGAAGAAAACCAGTGCTCAGGTTTACAATACATATATATGTGATATATCACAGACCAGGCAAACAATAAAGTAGCAGCACCCATAGCTCCTTCCCTGCTTCCTGTGAGGAGAAAGATAGCATTGTTTTTAGGGTTCGAAGGTAGAGCGTGGTGCATCTATCTCTCACCCACTAGGAGCTGACGTTCATCTCATTAAGATGGAGACATTCAGCACCCCCTCCCAGCATAATTATTAATGCTGCATACTTCTCCCCAACCGTAGGACAACCTTTGCAAATTAGGCCGCCAGAAGACAGAGGATGGATCTCTTTTCTTGTGTTTTAGGTATATCTGATTTTGCCTGACGCTAGGGTTGCAGACCGATCCATGACACATCAAACCCGAAATAGAAAAAATTGAAACACTGGAAATCAGGCCCTGCTGGTGTCCAGATCATTACAGCCACACGGTGCTCTTTGTTCAAACACCATGAGCTGCAAACTCTTCTACCGGTTGCAGTGTTTTGGTAGCTGGACCCTGGCCATGATAAAAGGGTCTTAAGCCTTATGTGGTAACAGTTTTGTGCCAGCTGCCCTATTGGAGAGATCTTCAGCTACTGCCTGTATAATGAGTAACCAAAATATTAAAGCTGTAGGTGGTGCGACACACAGGCAGGGCATGTTGTTGAGCACCTGGTTCCCATGTGATCAAACAGATGCAATAATCAGAACATTTGACCTATGTCAGCATGTGAGCAGGACTCTGGCGGATGGTCATCTCTCATCACTGTTTGGTCAGGTCTTGCCTGGAGAGAAAAACTTCTGCACTTGCTTTTCTCATCAAGTCAGTCATGGCTTACTTGTTTGGTAATAATGCTACGGGGACATCGCTCTCATCTGAGGCCTCATCTTGACTTATTTTGGGCTCAATTGTCATTGTTCTTAAGTTCTCTCCTGGAACATATGGTTCCAATGTAGTGCTGCACGTATGTCTATGACTGTGCTTTTCAACCGGGTCCCCCAGATAGGCAGGGAGCAAAAACATGGACTGTCTATGTGCTCCACTAATGCTCGCTCCACCTGCCAGGGCCTACACCTTCACATATAAACGGTAAGACCCAGGTGGAGCACATGAGGGCAATCAGGCAGGATAATCAACAATCACGAGCCACACTAGAGTTACACGATTGGTGAGCCTCACAGTACCTCCCTTCCCAAAGCACAGCGAAGACCGTAAAGCAACACCACCTAGCGGGTGACTCCTCTGAGGCAGCGGTGTGCATTAATTCATGGAGTACACCTGGGGTCCCTGGATTACTGGCCTGAGGTGGCGCCGGGCTAGCAACAGGACTGGGGCTAGCGACAAGACTGGAGACAGGGCAGAACCTGGAAGGCAGGGGCCGGCAACAACAGGACTGAACTGAACTCGCTGCATCTTTTGGTTGGGGGAGTCATGCATTGTGTCGCATCGCGGCCAGGCAAAGGTGCAGGGGCTCCAGGAAACAGGTGCAAGGTCATGGGGTTTACTGAGCCACACACAAGGTCGATTAATACAATCAAGGGAACACAGAGGCCATGACCAAAGACACCAACACCGATACCAACACTGACACCGACACCGACCACTACCACAAACCTCTAATGCTCGACTGGCCCATCCTGGCCTACACCTTCACATATAAAGGATAAACCACTGGTGGAGCACACGAGGGCAATCAGGGCAGCATAACTGATAATTGCAAAAAACTACGGTAACACAATAGGTAAGCCTGACAGCTTGTGCACAAAAGGCTGGATTCACACACCGGCCAAGCCAAATTCGACACTTTCCGACTCACTTCCTGTACTACAGCACAGTTTTATTATGTTTTTTTTTATTTATTTAGTTTCTATTTTTATATTACTTTATTTAAAATCCATCCATCCATCCATCCATGTTCTGTACCCGCTTGTCCTCTTCGGGGTTATGGGGGGTTCTGACCCTATTCTAGAGGCTATGGGGGCAAGGTAACAACCCCGGATGGGGCACCAACCCATTGCAGGGCGCAAACGCACCATTCATGCACATATGCGTTCCAAACCCAGTTCTGTTTTACCTCGTTTTCAATGTGGTTTTGTTAGTTTTTATTTTAACAATATCTTTCCATTTAGTGTTAAAAATTTCACTTCTAGGGATAGACTGAAAGGCTCTTTTATGTGTCTGATCTTTAGACAATGCATAGTATGTACTTTTGTCCTCAAAATGGGCAAAACATGTTTTATTATTAATGGTTTACAAGTAACACTGCAAGAGACCAGTAGAAAAAGCAAGCTAAATTGTATTTTAAAAAAACAGGAACGGAAAAGTATTTCACTTTTGTTTTTCTTTTATTTCAGTTAGTTTCAGAAGAAATGTTTAGTTTTTTAGTTGTTGTTTTTCCGTTGTATTTTAGTTAAAAAATGTTTTCTTTTAGTTTTAGTTTAACTTTTTATCAGTGATAATAACCCCGCCAGACAGCCCAAAGTGCAGCGCACCACATCCCTAAACCCCGACTCACCTGACATTTAAAACTGAGAGCTCCACAGTCCGGAGAAGCGAAGCTCCTTTCTCTCTCTCTCTGTCTGACACAATTACTTTTGATCTGAAGAGAGGCTGGATTCGCTTCAGATTAGATTTCCTATTTTTGCTGACGGGAAAGAGAGTGTGTAAAAGAGAGTAAATGTAGGAAGACTCGATGAACTGGAATATGCCTTTTTAAAAGAAACAAACACCTCACCTCAACTCTTTTATAAAAACTCTTTTATGAATGCTTTTCTTCAAATTCCTCCTTGAAATGTCTCCGAGGGGTAAATGAAGGAGAATTCCTGGCAGACCTATGGTCACAGAACAGAACAAAAGAAAGAGGTATATGGCAAAGTCAGTTTATTTGTGATATGAATTTCCGGGATGGAAATGAGATGGCTTTCTTGTGCAGTCAAAGTGCATATTAATCAGGCTGTAACTTTCTTAGGCTGAATATGACGATGTTCAGGAAGAAAAACCTAAAACACTGTGCTTTACCTTCTCAGGTGATTGATACCATCGGTTCATCGACAATGCAACACAGCCAAACTAACTCAGATGGCTTGCATTTTTTATAAGTAGTTTACTGATCCATCATTGGTGTATGCTGATTGTGTTACATGGTTTCTGTTAGGTTACTTGCAGGTGAGAGATTCTTTAACTCATAGCAAGGTTGAGTGACCCATCCAGAGATCTAAAGGTTTCTAAATGGGACACTTTGCTTGCCATTTTTATATTTTAAGGAAGTATTCACTGTCTCCTGGAAGAGGTGCCGACTCTTTTCATGTTGTAGCTATACCCACACAGATCTGTTTACATCACCATTTTTTAAGATACATTTCCTTTTTGTGAGTGTCGCTAGCATTTTCGTAATGCCATCAAAGACCATGTCATTAATAAAAGTATGCCAGAGTTAAAAGTCTGTCTACTTGGAGTAAAGCACTAACCTTTAAAGAAAAAATAAATTTTTAGACAGTTATAGAAATTTAAAGCGGAAGTCACAAGTAGCACAGAAACTGTAGTCAAGTGGGTCTTTATTGTCATACCATCTATTTACAAACGGCGTACAGCGGCATGAAAGAACGTTCCCAGGACTGCAGCGCAGTATATTATACAGAAAGTGCTGAGAGTGGAAACAAGAAAAGTGCAACACATGAGGGAGAGGGGAAAACAGGAGAATAACAATAATAGAGAAAATACATACACTAATACAAAAGGGAGTTAAGGATACCCAACAATGTAACAGATATGGTAGAGATTATAGAAACTGTAGAAATCTTGATAAAGGTAGGTAAAGGCACACGCTGATTACAGTGTGTTGCCACACCCACCCCAGGGATGAGAACCTGAGTGCAACCGTGTGGTGGGTGAGTCTGAATGCGAGTTTTTTTCCAGTGGCTGGAGTGCCAATCCTTCCACCAACCCCCAAATTTTCCCTGTAAGTTGGAGGACCTGCTTGCAGGGCTGGACCGATTCCCTAGCCGCAGAGCTACCACTCTGCTCACATATTCTCGACGAAATAAGCGAAAAAATAATCAAATAAATAAATACATACATACAAACAAACAAACAAACAAATACAGCAGATGTAACAGAGATATATTAAAAGGTGCAGTCTTGTGCATTGTCCATTGGATAAAGTGGCTAGTGCCGGGGGTAGTCCAGCACTATTTACTATATACTTTGTATAGCTTGTACTTAAGTGCATGCAAACTACTCAATGAGACATTCATTCATTCTCAGCAATCATCCCTTATCAGCATTACCCCTGGGAGTAACTTGTCTGCTAAGTTATGGATTTGCACTGGGAACTGGCAGCTCTTTCAGCAATATCTTCTACACAGACATGGCTCAAAGTATTCAAAAACTAATACATCCATCCATCCATCCATTTTCTATAAGGATGGGGCACCAACCCATCGCAGGGGACACTAACACACCATTTACTCACACATGCACACCTATGGGCAATTTGGTAACTACAGTTCGTATTCAAAAACCATACAGACGTGAACAAATTTGTTGGTACCCTTACAGCTCATCGAAACAATGCCTCATATCTCCTGAAAAGTGATTCGATTAAAAGCAACTGTCTAATGTATACCTGTATGCCTTTAGTACCTATTTAAGGGGAAAGAACATGCTGCTGTGTTGTTTGGTATCATTGTGTGCACCACACTGAACATGGACCAGAGAAAGCAAAGGAGAGGAGCTCAGAAAGGAGATTATAGATAACCATGTTAAAGGTAAAGGCTATCGCTTGTTGACAGTGATCACTGCAAAAGGTGGTACCACAAAATATTAAATTAAAGGTATCATCTTTTTTGTCCATGCCATTTTCATTTGTTTAATTATATAAAACATTCAACTGTATCAATAGTCAAAAGCGAAGTCTGATTTGTGTTAAATGTGGAATAAATAATAAGGGATGCCATTAAAATTTTGTCAGTTTCAAGTGATTTCAGATATAGTTGTGTTTTTTTGTAACCAACAAATTTGTCCACGTCTGTAGGTGCTTATAATCTATAAATTAATTGTACTTATTTGCCATTTATGCAAGCATGAGTACAGGCGGGAGCCCTAAAAAATTTGGGAAATAACTGGATTGGTCTGGACTGGGGGGCCCAATATGATATGCTTTCATGGGACCCAAAATCTTTAGTGACGCCCCTGAGCACCAGGTACAGGTTTGCGTTTGCCATCTTGCTCTCCACACGCATACAGCTCAGAGCGAAGCTGGGGGGTTCAAGCACAGGGTCAACCATTTATTTGAGGTTATTTAAGTTAAGCCCAAAAGCAATATGTCTGCCAGCCAGAGGATTTGCACAAATCAATCATGAATATGTAGAGATGTATAAATGAGGGTCTCTCCCCTTTGTAAGAATGCGACTTCCTGTTTGAGCGGCGTCTTGCCACTGTTCACCATGAGGGGGCTCTTTGATTGGTCCGCTCGGGCAGTGATGATCTGGCTCTACCCAGGAAGGGGTACACGCCCTCCGCTCTGGACATCCCGGCATCACACCCTCAGGACATGCAGCATAGCAAGGATGCTGCTAGTTTACCTCGAAGGATCCATTTTCACCTGTGCAGGGGGTCATCCCCCATCAGCTCCCTCTGCATAAGATACAGGCTTTTTTATCTCAAATCTCTCATTTGCATCACATTTGATTTATTCATCAAATAATTCATTTTATGCCAGAGAACAGTCTTACTGCTAAAAATTCATGTCACAGATGCATTCTGGGTATGGAGTGGTACCTGGGCAGCGGGTGGTAGGGGCTCCCTCCTGTCCTTTATCCACAACAGGTGGCACCCATGCAAACAGCCCTCAGCAAGGAAGACCCCAGGGCAAGCGAATGCAAGCGTGACATAGCGGTGGCCCTGCTGTGACAACGCCAGGTCCAGCTGTCACTGGCCTGGATGACAGGACTCTGGTGGCAGACGGCTGTCTCCCAGAAGCAGCATTTAAACCCAGCTCTTATGCCAGGTGCCATATTCCTGACTTCACATTAATACCAGGTAAATAGACAGAGCCCTGGAGGCCTTCGTAAAGGTAAAAATCACGATGAATCAGCCCATAACCCTAACCCTGCCTCATACACATATACACACAACTGTGAGCAGACAATTGCTTCTAAACATATTTGCGCTGGTCTTTCCTGTTAACTTTTTCTGGCCCTGCTGACCATCCCATAATGCAACATATTCTTCTTTGGCTTTCATTAGTGTGTCTTAGGTATTAAAGGGCATGAACTTTATCAGATATTGTTTCATTTTTATTTATGTATTTAAAGTCTTTCACGTGGAGCAAAAAAAAAAACTGTTTCATAACATGGAGGCCTTCAGTCCAATTCTATCTCAAATGTTTAGAATAATAATAATAATAATTATTATTATTATTGTTATTCTTATACTTTCATTGATCCCCATGGGGAAATTCTCTTTTTGCCTGCAGACATGTGACTGTATGGATGAAGGCAGAACTCCCAAAATTTTAACACAGAAAAACCCACATGAACTTGCAGAGTGTCAGTGGCAAAATGAAAGGCACATATATACCGGGCCCCCTCGCCCCCCAGGTGTGACGTTGACCCTGGCCAGCTGGCATGAAAATCGCTTGGCTTTTGCTCTGCTACGACTCACTGAGGCACGAAATGGTGTCAAATAAAGTCACAGAACACCGAACGGCGACCAAAGGAGCCGCTTCCTCTGACGATCGGAGGTCTCCGTTTCTGGTGGCTCCATGCACTTCCTGTGCCCCCCCCCCCCCACACACAACAAAGCGCCGTTATGGCCAGAGCTGCCAGTTTCCATCTTCCGGTAATGAAGCTGGCCCTCTCCTCACTTTCACTGGCCCGCTGGCCCACTGCCCGCCCCTCTCAGCTCTGCATTTGTCCCCCTCCCCCAGAGACCCGTGCACGGACCTGTCGAAGATGTAAGCAGATCTGCCTCTACACCACTCACCTCTCAATTATTCATCCCGCTTTTTAATGAGTTTTCCATCCGCTTTGCAACACATCTGCCGTAATTAATGGAAAATATTTATTCTGCCAGTTTACGTTAATTCCGTTTCGTTAGTCACGACAAAAGGGCCACCTGCCTGATCGGAAATGGAAGCATCAGGTGGAAAAAAACTTTTACCAAAAAGCATGTAGAGACAGTAACCCAGGTTTCGACAGAAAAATCATGGAAGAAAAGCTGCAACATTTCAAAATTATAGCTCAGAACCATTACCTGAACTTTTCTTGAAACAGTATCCAGTCATGCGTCACTTAACAACAGGCATATGTTTTAACAAGTGCGTCATTCGGCGATTTTGTCATTGTGCAAACACCTAAATTTGTGCTTACACAAACCTAGATGGTATAGCCTACTACTCACCTAGGCTACAGTAAACTTCATTTTATAAGCAGAAAGAGTACTCTCTAAAATAATGATAAAAAGTACAGTATAGTTAATGCATAAACCAGTAATACAGTTATTTATTACCCTTATCAAGTATTATGCACTTACGTAATACTTTAATATGTGGTATACTTTTACATGACTGACAGAAGTGGGTATGTTTACACCAGCATCACCACAAACACGTGAGTAAGGCGCTATGCTACAATGTCACCAGGCGATAGGAATTTTTCAGCTCCATTATAATCTTACGGGACCACCATCATTGATCGAAACATTGTTTTGCGGCACATGACTGTATACTCGTGTTCGGGATTGTCTAGCAAAGTAGTTGTTATGTTGTATCATGAGGCAAGAAGAGAGATTGATCCTCCCTGCTCTGTGGGCCTGAGTTGCAGAGGTTGTCCAAAATCATACAGAACTTCCCCATTTCACAGAACCCATGTCATAATCCTATTATATGAGTTCCATGCGCCATTGTTGTTGGTTTTAATATGTTCATGGCAGCTGGGATGATCGGCAGCAAAGATATGCCGTTGTACAGTGGATGTTATAAACGCTAAGATATAATGCCTATGCTCATCACATTCTTTTTACCAGGAATTCTCTAAAAGTACAGATGTTATCATGAAATGTTCTTGGAGATGGATTCCCTTGCCTGAAATCTCATACTGCTGTGACAGATGATTTCCTTTGAATGTGTGACATTTCTCTGCTCCAATAGACCCACTGAAGGATCAATGGTTGGGTCGCAGTGACTCGGGGAGAGAGGTACCAGGGGCCAGAGAAAGGGCATAAATTGGTCAGCAAATATTATTTTTATGCCTGACTCTGAAGGCGCAAAAAATAACCTGACTAGCCTAACTGTATAAATGTCTGCTGCCACTACCTGTCAGTATATGTATGTGTAAGATTCAGGGCTGCATTTCAACAGATGTGTCTGTCATCAGTCTGGTATCTTGGATAAGAATAACATGGGTGGAAATTGTACTGAAAATGTACTTACTTTTAGTTCATATTCCCTTCATCATCGTCAAAAATTCCATAACTTTGATTTTTAAAATTTTTTTACTTGTTTGTCTGCTGGAGGAAAAATTTGGTCGTCTGGATAGGAGGCTTTTCCTAGAGTAACTTCAGAAGACTCTGGCTTTATGAAAGCATTCTGCCCCCTACCTGTTGTCACATTTCTGCCAAGTACAAATTCCTTTAAGACCAGTTTTAAAAACAATTCAATTCAATTCAAGGGTAATAGTTTTTTGTTGTCTGACATTCACCACCGAATGTAAATAAAAATAAGTGTTTTGATAGCATAATAACGTAAGAAATTTACAAACGAGCTGAGGCAGTTCAGCCCATCAATTTCGTCAGGGGAGAACTCAACTAATAGCTCCGAGCTGTTAAAATCTTATCCAGCTCTGATTTAAAGGAACCAAGGTTTTAGCTTGCACTACACCAACAGGAAGACTATTCCATACTCTAAATATATCCTGTGTAAAGAAGCGCTTTTGCAAATCCAGTTTAAAATGTTCTCCCGCTAATTTCCACCTATGGCCACGAGTTCTAGAATCTACTGTATATAAATATTGAAGTAGCCATTTGGCTGAACAGCATCCAGACCCGTTAGAATCTTATACCTGGATCATGTCCCCCCTTAGTCTCCTCATAAGACATTCCTCTAAGACCATGAATCATTCTTGTAGCCCTACACTGAACCCTTTCTAAGGCTGCAATGTCCTTCTTAAGGTATGGTGACCAAACCTGCACACAATATTCTAGGTGGGGTCTTACCAAGGAGCATGTAGATCTGCAGACCGTAATGTGTTCCATGTAGGCACCTGATTCGCCAGTAAGCACCCAGTTCAACAGTGAGCACCTGATTCATTTTTGTGCAGATCTTCTAATGTTGTGCACAGTTCCTTAAAGCAGACAGCTTTCCAGTCTTTTTTTTTTGAGTTTCTCAGGGATTCAATCGCCGACTCTAGAGGGGCAACTGAAGGACAATTGCTTCTTCCTCCTTCTGCCACTCCAGTCCTGAACTTTAGTCCAGACAAATGTTTCAGAGAATCGACTCAAATACAATGTCCGCAAAATTAAAGCTTCCAAAAGGAAGGTTTAATTTTGGCATTCAGGCTTTGAATTGAAATATAAATGCTTAAAAATTGGCATGCATAATTTCACACTAGTGCCAAATGAGGCACCTTTGAAGAGGCTGAATAGCTTCCAAATTTTGGAGGAGAAAAGAGGTTGAATCATTTTATGAGAAATCATTAATTTAGTTTACGCATGAAAGTATACATGAAAACATTGTTAGGTTTCCAGAAGCTACTTTGTAGTTAGTGTGTCACCAAGCAACCACTTATAATTCATTATCCTGTTTGCACATCCACCCTGCCAGCTCCTTCTGGCCTAATGGTCTGTCTGCCTGCACCTGCTCTCCAGCTGTCATCAGCCCGCTGTCTGTTTGATGGATACGGGCCCCGCAAACAACAAGGTCACTGGTGTTGCCACTTCACACACATTCCCCGCTTGACTACTGTCTTTGCAGGACCCTCCCACTCGAGCTGTCCGGTTGCACGTTTGGAGAATCCATCAGCATCAATTCCGTTCAATCTCCCTTCCATCAGCTCTGTTTTCCTCTGCTGTAATAGGCCGATCTTGATCCTGACACTCTTCATTGTCAAAGTATTTATACAGCTGCATATTTTGCATGCCCTAGTCTATAACCAGAAAGTGCGACGAGGATACTAAGCTCTGCTTAGTTTGCTGAATATGTTTTTTTTTTTAAAGCAACATACATGTTTAAATATATACAAGACATTTATGCTCTCTGGCATATTTACAGAGTATCCAAGAAATGAAAACTTAGTCCCTTAAATCTAAAAAGTCAAAAAAGTGCTTACGCAACATTTTTCATCCAGATTTGCATTAATTTCTCGTGATAAGTGAGTTGAACAACTGCGTAAGTCTTCTTCAGCACATGAGGTGCCTTTCTACTGCACCATGTACAGTATGGATGGAAAGTACCAAAAGTGCGGTACTTCAAGGGGTTGGTTTTCCACTGCCATAAAAACTGGTACCGGCATTGAATGACATTACAGCCAAAGTGGGGTATTTTGTACTTAATTAGAAAAATGGGTGTAGTATACTATAGGGCTGGACAATACGCGGTATGTATACCAACATTGCATGCACTCCTCACATCACTAGTCAGGCAGATTAATATAAGGCTTTTTCTTACTTTCAATTCGGTATACGCTCTTGTATTGTGTTCCAGAGGCAGGCTATTTGCATAACCATTCGACAAAGAAAGCATTTCAAGTCCCAACCCAAAGCACCGAAGTATCAAAGAAGTACCCCAGCTGGTTTAGCACTTTTGGTACTGGAACTTTTGGTGCTGGTACTGGATCCGAAGTCAATGGAAAAGCAAAAGTACCAAAAGTACCATGTGGTTCTTGGTGCAGTGGAAAAGCGCCCAAAGACTTTCAATGGGGTTAAGGTCAAGACTGTGGTGGTCAGTTCATAAGTGAAAATGATTCCTCATGCTCCCTGAACCACTCTTCAAGCCCGATGAATCTTGGCGTTATCATCCTGGAATATGCCCATGCCTTTAGGTAAGAATAAATCCATTGATGGGATAACCTGGCCATTCAGTAGATTCATATACACAGCTGACTTCCTTTTTTGCTGCATAACATTGCTGAGCTGTAATAATTATCCAATAATTGGCTCTTAAGTACTTGCTGATTTGAATTCAAACGGTGACTTTTTTATGGCCATTCAGTGTATTTTTTTTTCTTTTCAGAAATCGTGTTCCTGTTGTAGTGGCATTCGTGCTAAACATTTAAAATGAAAATTTTGTAGTGTTTAAAAGTGTCCATAGTGAGAGCCAAAAGCACATTGTTACATAAAAGGAGAGAGAAATTCATGCAACAGCTTTTAATGCTCAGTAAAATGGTGGTAATTATCAGGTAATTGTCATCTTATATCATGTCATGTTTCTGTGAATAGGAAACTGTAATTCCATTACAGCCACACCATCAAAGTAGAGAACAGTCTCTATTTGGTCATTATTGGCATTAATTTTTAAATGGAAAAAAGACAGGCAATTCTCTGGGGGCCTAAATTTGAGGGTGTGTCTGCATTGGTGTGGGTCTTTCCCAAGGCCCAGCAGATAAGTCTTGGGTCTAATCAGTGTACCAGGGTCACTTGTTTAGGGGCTGATCACCTGGGTTTTGGCCACCAGAGAGCCAAAAGACATGTTTCTTATCTTTTTCCCTTGCTGCTCGAGGCCCTCAGCCATTTTATTCAGCACAAAATGCATTCAGTTTCATTTAATTGTCCCCTGTGCTCCCCTTTTCATTATTACACGGATATAGGCTTTCAAAGGCCAGCACTGAGGAGATACGGTGTCAATCATGCAAATAATACAGTTGTTTACACGCCGATGTTATGAAAAGGAGGGCACCTTAATATTTCATGGCTTCGTCGGGTTACAGATGAAGAGTCGCCCCTCTGACCTCAGGCACACAGGGTGAGCTGTAAAGAAGACGTGCAGTCATTTTTAATCACCTGTACACGCTCCCGAAAGCACGGGCAGATCTGCCGAGTGCCAGCGGCTGGGCAGGTCACATGACTGGGCTAGGCACGCCTTACCAGTTCTGCATGAATCATCGCTATAAGCGACTTTCTTTCATTTACAATCTTTCAGCTCCTCTGCCGACCAAAGCATGCAATTAAGATGAAAATTGTTGAGCCCCCAAATTTACATATTTTTTTTAAAAGCCCTCCTTATAATGTTAATTGGTATCTGTCATTTTCACCTGAAAGGTCACACGACATCACCACCATTCATTGGAATGACGGCGTTTTCAAAAGCAAAAAACTGTAGGCCTATTATTCTGATATATCAAGGTAAATAACAACACAAATTTTCATTAATAAATGAATGACCTCACAAGGTCGAAAAATATTGAGACCGACCTTGAAATAATTTCTGAATTAAACGATAATGCAGCTCTTGAATAATGTGTTTGCTATCTGTAAGCAGGCCTTCCTAATCGTAGTCCTCAATTCCCCACGCGTCCACAGGTCTTTGTTCCAACTGAGCCGCTAATTAATTGAGCTTCGCCAAACTGCTGATGAAATTACAAGTGTGATTTTGGCAAGTGCTTCTGCATTATGACATATTTATTTATTTGTTGAAATATTTTTAAATCATTCAGTTTGTGTCTGTTTCTTTTGCAGATACCTTAGACATAAAATTAACTAGCTAGCCAGTGGTAACTTAATTAGGCTTTCAGAAAGATATAAAAGATTAATATTTTTATGATTCATTTAAGTTTACCATTGGTTTGTTTCCGGATAATAAATTATCAAATTCTACAAACGCACGTCTGAATGTGTGGACCCACAGCATCTAGTTTCCAATGTGTCACATCTGCGTCAGTGGATCTAAACCTCGCTAATTAAGACATTTGAGGCAAAACAAAAAGCAGATTGGGTACTCAGGACCGGAACTATGAACTACGACTCGAGTCCACCTTAGTCGAGTCTGAGTCAAGACCATATCTTTAAGAAATCGAGTCCAAGTCAAAAATGAGTGCAACAGGGAGGCAAATTCAAGCCAAGACCATGTCTACTAGCAGAGCTGGGTAGCCGAGTTACAATTCGAGTCCAGAGAAATGCAAGTTCAGTTCTGGAGTATGAATCTGAATGCAAAACACATAAACTGAAGACTAAATAAATGCCTCAAATTTTCACATTCATACATGACTGTATCCTACTGAACACATTTAAAATAGCTTCTGGAACCAGAAGAATATGCATAAAACAATACAAAGTTTTCTTGAAAGGGTTTTTTTATTGCAGCTAAAGCTATTAGCAATCTAGCTAATGTAGCTAAAGATAAAGTGCACACACAATTATGTAACACTATGCATGATATCTGTCATGACTGGGACTCTCCACACTACATCGATGGCATATTGCTTTTCAGAAATGTAAGCGCCGTCAGCATTTTATGCCTTAAACGTGCATGATGGGGTCTCATTATGATGGCATCACATCATTTTAACAGCTACCTAGCTGGTAGTTGCCATCATGAACAACATCGTTGACAAAAATTTCATTTAACAATGTAGATAACAATGTGTAGCTATGTAACATTTAATGTGTTTAGCCAAGGGTTGCTGTGTGACTCAGCAGGTTAAGACTCCTGTATCTGAAAAGTTCCTGGTTTGATTCAACTCCCAGCAGATCAATCATGCCACCATTTAATCCTTGAAGGCGGAGACTGGGGACAATTGAAAAGACTTTTAATATATTTTTAAAAAAAACTGAATTTTGTACACTGTCACATTCCAAGTCGCAATTTCTGTGGCGTTTAGGTGTTTTAAAAGTCTGTTCAACAACTGACATAAGCTTAGGTGGTACCAAGGTAATACAGTATACCATGGAATTTTGGATATATTTATTTTTGGAAAATTTATTGCAGGGGACCCCCGATCAGCTAATTTTATTGCCAAGATTTTAAAATACTACAATGGTGTTGCTTTTAAAATTCAGTACACCGCGGTGTAATGTCTGAGCAGTGCCACAGTAATAAAAATTAGATACCACCCAAGCCTAAACTGACCCTGTTCATCAGTTGTCAGCTATTATAAGAAATCTGGGGGTACTAAACCTGCTTATGGGCGTCAGACATGATACGTCTCTGGACTTGGATGGACCAGGGAAGATTTTTTGTGTCACGAGTGTTGGAGTCCAAGTCAAGACGGAGTAAAAATTCACCTGAGTGCGTGACAAAACCAAGCTCCTTGACATCTGAACTTCAGTGTCACAACTCTGCCACATTTTGTCACATTGTATACCTAGGAAACACAGAGGAACTCCCATAACCTGCTATTAATATTTAATTAAGTGATTAGTATCGGGCTGGAGCAAACTTTCATTAAAATGGTACATAATATCTGCAAGTACTCAAAATGCCTCACATGTTAGTCAATAAAAAGCACTGTCTTTTTCACTACAAAATATAACTCAACAATGCCATTTATTTAAGTGAATAAAATTTTATCATATTAAAAAAGGACCATGACAATTTCATTTGGGGTCAAGTGAAGCAAGAATTTTCAAAGCCGGTCAAAGCTCTCCACTTGGTTCATTCTGGGTCGGAACCTCTGTGTGGTCCCTGATCGTGTCACTCCATCTCTTAGCATATGCTAAGAAATTTAGAAGTGAACTGGCTGAACTTACCCCCCACGCTCCACCTACTGCTGGATTCGTGCGTTACAGCGACACCATTAAATGTCACCGGGTGGCTTTTAGAATATCGGAGCTCTCTGCATGTGGAAAGGCTGCTAAACGGCCCCATGCTGTGAGAGCGACAAACGCCACAAAGTGTGAAAAGACAGCGATCCCTGTTACCGTCAAGGGAGCTTATTCTGGGGCTGCATTGACCAGCTCTGCCTGTGCTGTGGACAGGCCACAAGCTGTACAAAGCGGGCAGAAGACACATTGTTTAAGAGCTTAATGGAAAATCCCGCAGCACCGTGATTATTCTGATGTTTGCTGTCAAAACATTGTCACAGTAAATGTTAATATGGCACAATAAAATTCTCATCAAAATGAACCTTATAACTATCAAGAATTCACACTCTGCTTTTACTGCAACAACTTTGATTTTCTGAAACTGTGGAATTTCCTGAACTACTTTGCTGCGACTATCTCAGTCTGTAGAATAACCGTTTCCATAGATCGACAGTACACTGGTGGTGAGTGTGACATTTAACTTCAAAGCAAGGTTTCTATATGCAGGAATATTACATAATGGGGTTTCCTTTCCTAGACCAACCATCAATCTATCGCTGCTGAAAGTTTCTCACTGCCATGTCATGTCCTTCTGGTGTTTTTTTCCCAAGTTTTGGGTGAGATTTTTGAAACATTAGTGTTGCCTCTCAGTGTTGGGAAGGTTACTTTTGAAATGTAATAGACTACAGATTACTAGTTACCCTGTTTAAAATATACTAAGTAATGTAACTATTTTGATTACTTCATCAAATAAAATGCACCACATTTCAACAATGTGATCCATATTCTACATGAAATGCCAATAATTAATCATTAAATGATGTTTGGGTTGTAGATTAATATTGGGAAATAAACGTTTGAATAGCCAATGATGTTAAACAATGAAATGTTTCATGTAGACAATGACTATCAGTCAACAATGATGCAAAAACAATATTAACTATACACTAGTGGCCAAATTTGTGGAAACACCTCGCATTTTTGGCATTGTGCTTTAAAAATTGCTACACGAATATTGGCAGTAATGTTTATAAACAATTAAAGAATTTTTACAAATGTCATACACCGGATAATTAAATAAGTAACTGGAATAGTTCTGCAATCTCTAAAAATTGGAAGTGTCTCCACAATTTTGGCCACTAGTGTGTTGAGCAATAGCATCAACAGAAATGCCTCCTCACCTGTTGAGGGTCCAATGAGCAATGGGAACTGCAACTGACCAATCATGTCCCATTACAAATAAATTGAAAGCAAGTACCAAAGGACATTTCTTGCTGTAACAACCAAACAAAACTATTTTACATTATCTAAAGGCTTAGTATTGGCTAAGAGTAGAGTGGAGTTGAGACAGATTCATAATAACCACTTACTGAATGCATTTTTCCAACAACACTTATCTGAATACATTTGCATATTTATTTATTTAACAAACACTTTTATTCAAAGCAAAATACATTTGAGGGAGCAGGGTCATCCGGTCCCTGCAATTGGGGTTAAGGGCCTTGTCTAAGGACCCAGTGGTGAAACCACTTTGCTCGCCACGGAATTTGAACCAGTGACCTTCCAAACTCATTGAGACACACAGCGCTCCCCAGAGTGCTACTACCAGATCAATCATCTCTTTCTCTTGGTAG
Source organism: Cryptomyrus ogoouensis (assembly GCA_025773925.1). Classification (NCBI taxonomy): domain Eukaryota; kingdom Metazoa; phylum Chordata; class Actinopteri; order Osteoglossiformes; family Mormyridae; genus Cryptomyrus; species Cryptomyrus ogoouensis. Next base: position 20,152,341 of record JAOYFF010000094.1, read on the forward strand.
AAGTTGAGGTAGCTGATGGCTCAGTCTGTTCCCTGTCTGGGACACATTGAGCTGAGTGTTACTTTCCATGAAGGATTTACTGGGGTGGACACAATGTCATTTTTTTGCATTTTTTGTTGTTTCCATTGTTAAATAAAACTCTTGTTATAAAGTCCTAGAACAGATGTTGGTGATCCTTCAGTATCTCCTCAAATACATCATCATCAAATCCATTTTCAGATTCATTGTAATCTTGTCTAGCCTGATGTTCTGCTGATTATGGTGAAAATTAAGTCAAAGACCCAAAGGAAAATGATCACAACTACACTATGATAAGGATTTAAGGTATAAACCACCATCATAGCTTGCTTCAAAAAGTTGCCCAGTTTTGTATCAGAGTTTGACCTTCACCAGTGTGCTGTGGGCATATAAATTTGTACTATAACAACCCTTCTAAGGGCTTAATGTTAACCCTCACACTGCATGGGTCATGTGACCAAAACACAGCAGAGAAAATATACAGAATGGGTTAGAAACTGAGATTCGACTCTGTTATAACAAGTTAAATGAGAATGAAAGCTTCCAGAAATACTCCCCAGATATGTATTCCTCTCTGTGAAATAGACCACATTTGTATTTGTATTGTGGTAATAAATGGCTTTAGGCCATTGCTATGAAAATTTTATTACCTAGGTTAACTTATGATAATCCCAGTTAAACGGAATCCAGCATCACTGTCTGTAGGCTAATATTAAAGGTGGCAACAAGTAATTTAATTCACACTGTATAATGATAATCGATGGAACATGCTATGAATATCAGAGGGATAATTATCGACTGGCCAACAACAGCTAAAGTTGGCATTGGCATGTCCAGGCCCTCTTAATTTGGCAGGCTGGCTGTGTTAGTCCTTTTTTTGTGTCCTCATTTAAAACAATATTTAAATTGTGTTTATAGCTCATAATATGATGTTACTGTGAGGGAATTCTATGGGCTGATATTTATGCCACTAGAAACTGAATATAAATTTTGTATATCTGAATCTGCAGTTAAAAACTGAATCTGAATCTAATAGTTTGAATCTGAATTCCAATAACTTGAAACAGCATTTATCCTATCTCGAAAGTTCGCACATTCAGTTTCAATCTATTGTGACACACATCCGGGTCCTTGAGGAAAAGTAATCGACTGCAGATTCACAACGCAACTCATTTCCGTGTTTACGACAGTTCTGAAGGTCGGGGTTAAGAGGAGGCGTGTGCCGGAGTGTAGCAAGCGCAAATGCGGGATCATATACGTAATAAAAATTAAGCAGTACCGGCACTGCTATATCTTAATCTTTA